>CM033351.1:25359026-25799026 GCA_019395295.1 Osmanthus fragrans | reverse complement strand
TGTACGTTATACTGAAAGACTTTATAAATGCTGTAAAAGTAATATTTGATGCCAATTTGTTGGGAATATTTGATGAGTCTCAAATGAGCTAAAGAAAATAAAATTGTCTTTCAAAATTCAACTTCTATGATTCAATTTTTTTGTGATGATGAAATACTACAAAAGAGCAATATTTTTGTACTACATTTGGTACATAAGAATCAATTGTTAATAAATGATAACACCCATTAAAATTCTTAGATACGTGAATGAAAATAAATTCATCTGTAATAACTTTAAAATCATATATATCAAGATTCATCAAGTCAAGATTCATTGGGTGAAGTAATGTGGTGATATAAAATTATTCCAGGAACTTATGATCTATTATGATTTATCATTTAGATATGAATTGAGTAATTTGTCTAGTGAGTATGGTTGGCAATGAGAGGAGATATGTGTTTTCGAGGTGTGAGTAACACGGAATGAGATATGATAACTGTGATGAGATTTTTTCATGGGGTCATTTATGCATTTGTTGTATATGTGTTGGCCGTGTGTTTGATTAACTTGGTGTTAATCTGTTATTTTATGTGAACGTTTTTTTGGAAAGATCTGTGTGTTATCCAATGTTATATTTTCATCGCGAGTTTATTTGCTCTTTGACTGATTGTTGTGAATATTTGTTTCTACTTGGGTGTTCTTGTTCTTAGTCCTGGTGAGTATATGGAGCACGTTTGAATGTGTTTCAGGTTGGAAACATGAGATAAGATTTGTGATACCAATTTTATTGGTTACTTTGATTATACAAGTATTAACTGTGTCTTTTGATTGCTTGTAGATTTATTGGGAATCAAAGTGGAGATTTGTTGAATTTTGATATCCAATAAATCTCGGGTTATGATATTAAAGTGTGATTATATATTTCATAGGTTTCGACTGATGAATGAAATTGCTATCAACAACTAAGTTCAATGACTCTATCTGACCCATTTATGTTCTTTTTTGGATGACTTGAATCTTGACCTATTTAATCTTTTTATTTGTCCAACTTAAACCCTAAATCTAGCATATTTATAAGGTAGAAATCCTAGCCTTCTGAAGTGTGATTTGTGTGTTAAAATAGGTGAAAAACGTCTGCAAGAAAGGGAGAAAAAAGGCTGCCATTGAGAGTGAAAAACAACAATTTTGTGGTGCTAAAAGTGGTGGATTCTTTTGTGGATACTTTGTTCTCTTTCTTGCCTTTGTGATGTTTTCTCATTTTCTTTGTAATTATAAATCATCATCTTTATCTCTTTTTTTGTCGGTAAGATTGTGAAGCAACTGAGTTGAATATATTGGTTGCGAATTGGAGCCGGGTTGGATTGATTGTTGGTAGAGAAAGATACGTTAAACTGAGCTCGAAAAATGCCGTTTTGAGGATCGAACAAGCTTTTGCAACACATACTTTCTAGAATACATTGGTTACAATTCATCACAAATAAAGCAGAATAACGCACATCACAGCTTCCATTAATCAAATTAGAGCACTACGCATAAAAATTATCAGGGATAGTATTCTTCAATGCAACGTTAAAATCTTCATCAGCAGCTTCAGAGTTCAGCTCTTTGACACGGCATTTTGGCAGATCCCATGAAATTCGACAAATGGCATAAACCGTGTTATCCACTTCCTCCAAAGAATTTCCTGCCAACGTATATTCGTGCATTATCCAACGACCATTCTTCATATTTATCTCGTCTTGCTTCCCATCACCATTCACTTTGAATGTAAATGACTTCTTGACACCAATGACTTTCCCCTTGCAATTCTTGATATCCTTCGGCTTAGATTTTCCGGTCCATGTTCCACAACCGGCCACCCTAATAATATTCCTTTTATCCATCTTTTTCAACTTTGTAAACACGTAAATTTCCTTCTTCGCAACACAAACTTCAGAATCCCCTACAATTTGCCATGGATCGTTGTCGGAAAAAATAATCCATGGGGTACCATTCTCCCCGTATAGACTTTGATCAAGAATTCTATTGTGTGGCAATGGAGATCCCATTGCTTTGGGTTTTAAGTAAAGTGTGATAAGTTGTTGATCAGTGGGTTTGAAAACGAAACATTGTGGTATTGAGGATGCCATACTTGAGTGTTTAAGAAGAGTTGAGCAAACTTGAAATTCCCACAAGGAATTCGAACTCTGTATGTAAGAGAGAAAGTGTATTCGTCTCGGCTCACAAAATTATATCCGGATCAAGAAAGAAGAAAAACTTGTTTTTCTGACAGCTGTGGCTTTAAAAAATCAGTTCAACCCTACCTGTCTTATATAGAATTGCGTAATGGACAAAAATATTTTTGAGCAGTCAAAAGCAATTGCTCTGCAGGTTCTTGCCACTGCGCCCCTCCTTTTCGGATCAGGAAGGATAGAATTGTGTGCTATACAATTTCAATTTTAAAATCAATTTTAGGGTTATTCTTTTTAACTATTTTCAGTCAGGTTTTTTTTTTTTTGGATTACGTCCCATTATCGACGCTCTCACCTACCCTGTCCTGGGCCTTGATGAAAAAATAGATCGCACGTTATGCCTTCAATAATGCAGAATAGAAGGCTTGCCTTTTAACTCTCACTTACCAAGGGTTTCATCCATATTTCAGGATTCTAACCCTCACCCGACAGTTGCAAGTTATGCCTCCAAGAGTGTAGGGTGGAAAACTTGCCTTTTAACTCCCACTTACCAAAGGTTTCATCCATATTTCATGATTCGAACCCTCACCCGACAGTTGCAAATTCTGCTAGATTTTGCTTGTACAAAAACTAAAAGTAGTGCTATCAGAATTTTGAAAAAAGCACTTTGTATAGAAAATGACTTTACAGAAATGTTACATATACTCACATGAGAGGTGGACTCCATATGAATTAAATATTGTCAAAAAATCTGACCTCACCTATTTATGTGTATTTTGTAAGAATTCTGTGGGCTTCTATTTTGTATCCCAAGCACGGTTCATTCAAGAACTTCACCAGATGTTGCTGTAACAGCATTTGATTGGTCTTTTTCACATCATTGTGCAATAGAAAACTGACAAGTGCATTATGTAAAAATTTTGACAGCATTTTTTTGTGCACATAGCATATTTCTTTTTCAGTCCACGTCTAGAATTCTGGAATGATTTTCTTGTTCTGCCATAGTTATTAACTTTTATTATTGATTTGTTGGTAATTGGCGCAAAACGTCCCTACCTTTGAAGGTTTCTGCGGAAAACGTCCCCACCTTTCGTTTTTTGACGCGGAACGTCCCTACCTTTACCTTTTCTTGCGCAAAACGTCCTTCCGTCCACTTTCCGTTAGAATCCCCTTTAAATCTTTGGGTAATTGGCACAAAACGTCCATACCTTCCACATTTCTTTGCGCTGAACGTCCATTTCATCCATTTTTAGCGAAAAATAACTAATATACCCTTATATTTAAATAAAATAAAAGAAAAATAAAGCACAAATTATAATAATACTTTCAAACTTTTTCAAAATGTGCAAATGCGTCCCAAACTTTTTATTAAAATTGCAAATGAGTCCAATCATTTGATCTAAGAATTAAATTTTGTTTAATGTACACGATAAATTTTCTTCAGAATTGACATTGACCATAATTTTGACTAAATTTAAAAGAATAAAATAGTAACTTTATATTTTTATAATAAAATAACTATAATTAAATAATTAAATAAAAAACTCAATTATCTTCTCCAACCACCACACCCTACTCTACCCTATTTTAACACAATTACATCCAAAAAAAATGGTCGTCGTTTCCACAATTCACACACCTCCAGACCATAAGGGCGAGTTCACCAGTGAAGGCGTTGCAGGGGACCAAGAGACAATCACTATACTCTCTCAAACGACCCCTTGCGTTATATGAATCGACCATGGTAAGGTCAACTGCTGCATCTGGGTGGACAGTTTTGTGGATATCTGTGGTTTTGGGGGTGGTGTTTGGGGTTCTGTTGGTGGTGGCCGCCTTGGCAGTAGCGGTGTCGGTGACTCTGGTAACGTGGATTACTGGTGGTGGAGGGCAAGAAACTGACGGCTGAGATTATTGGGTTTGTGGTTAAGATTTTGATTAAAGAAGGGAATGTTGTGGTTGCAGTTTGTGTTGTTTTTGGCTAATTTGTGCGGTGCCAGCGAAGTGGAATGGGTTGACCCTATCATATCTCGTTCGCAACTGTGAAATTTTTTATTCTGGGCATCGACATGTGGGACTGGTTTTGACGAATGAAATCAGTCGCCTTGGTGAGGAAAATCGGATCTTCTTCTTCTTCTTGCAGTGGCTCAACTGTAAAAATTGTGGGTTTAAAACGTTCCCCCTCCATCGGAGATTGGTGGCGGAGGTTGTGGTGGTGAGAGGAGGTGCTACTGCTCGATGTATGCGCTCATAATTTAGTGGTATATAATTTAAGGAAAATTGCAACTGAGGTTGTGGTGGTTGGAGGAGGCGACGACGGTCGTGGTGGTGGGAGGAGGAGGCGGTGGTGGTGGTGTCGGCAGTGTGCTGGTGGTTGTGCCAGCAGTTTTGGTTTTGATTTTGGATTGGGTGGGGTGGTGTGGAGTGGGGATGGTTGGAGAAGATAATAGGGTTTTTGATTTAATTATTTGATTTTAGTTATTTTTATTATAAAAATGTAAATTTATCATTTTATCCTTTTAAATTTAGTCAAAATTATGGTCAATGTCAATTCTGAAGAAAATTTATTGTGTACATTAAACAAAATTTAATTCTTAGATCAAATGATTGGACTCATTTGCAATTTTAATAAAAAGTTTGGGACTCATTTGCACATTTTGAAAAAGTTTGAGAGTATTATTTTAATTTGTGCTTTATTTTTCTTTTATTTTATTAAATATAAGGGTATATTAGTTATTTTTCGCTAAAAATGGATGAAATGGACGTTCAGCGCAAAGAAATGTGGAAGGTAGGGACGTTTTGTGCCAATTACCCAAAGATTTAACGGTGCATTCTAATGGAAAGTGGACGAAAGGACGTTTTGCGCAAGAAAAGGTAAAGGTAGGGACGTTCCGCGTCAAAAAACGAAAGGTGGGGACGTTTTCCACAGAAACCTTTAAAGGTAGGGACGTTTTGCGCCAATTACCCTTGATTTATCAAGTGCCAATTTTAAACTTTTTATTTATTTATTTATTTATATCTACTTTAGATATAATTTCAGTATAATAGCTTATAATTATCTATGTGTGACAAAAGAAAACTCGCACAGTCAACAAAATAATAAAAGAAGTTATTATTAATTTAAGCAATAGCTTATAATTAAATAAATATTAAGGTCCCGTTTGATGCACATTTTTTGTAAAATAAGAATGAAAAATATAGTCGTTATGAGTCTCACACAAGAGATGTAAAGTCAAATATGATAGTTGAATGTGATGGATAACGATCATATTTTTTATTTTTATGGTGAAAAAATAGGAATCAAACGGGAGCTAATACCATTCAACAACACTTTTCATTTTAGTGTCGTATACATTCTTTTTTTAAGAGTGTGTTTGATAGAGATTATTTGAGAAAAATGAATTTTGAAATAGTGATATAATAGGAAATATATGGTTGAAAAAGAAGGAAAAATTATTGATGTGATGAAAAATATTATTTTATTGAAAAATATGTGGTTAAAAATAAATAAAAAAATAAGAATAAGAATGAAAATATAAGTTAAACGGAATTTAAATATATAGTAGTTGAATAATATCAGGGACGGGAATAAGAATTCCCTCCCCTAATAGGATTGATGGGGACACATCATTAATAAATATAGATTCTCACAATTTTCACAACTTTGAAAAATCCGCCGTTTTGTAGGCCAACCTGTTGTCGGACTGAAAAAGTATATATGCAATTTTTGGCCATTAACGCTTTGGAAGGGGCATAGTCAACAAAGTAACGATTCTGAAAGTACAATAATTACACATTAGTCATATAATACTTATCCTATTCCGATTAGGCTTGCAATATTGCTTTTCCATGCTAATTAGTTGCTGATCTCACGAAAATATTTGTTCTGTAAGCACACAATTCGTTAACGAATTGAAAAATAAATTTTGAATTTAAGTATCGTAACAAAAAAAAATTATAATAATTCAAATTCGAATTATCTTAATCTTCATTGAAACTATGAAAATTTGTAATTTTTCTAAAATTAAATTATAATCAAATAATCTACTTATGAATGAAATACCTATATTAACTAAAATCAATGCAAAATTATAATGAATGAAAGTTTGATGAAAATTTAATGATAAAATGCATATACACTCATTTCTTAAATATGTGTGAAAAAGAAAACTCGCATAGTTAACAAAATAATAAAAGAAGTTATTATCAGAACACGTGTGACATTCAACGATACTTTTCATTTTGTTGTCTATACACTTCTTTCTTAAATATGTAGACTCAAAAGGTGAAATTATAAGACACTCGATATGACATCATAAAATACATACAGTAGTTGCATAATATCAGTGAGCGGAATTCTTGCAAAGCCCCTTTACCAGGGCCACGTGGGCCCTGGTATACTTGAGGGTCCGAAAAAGTATATGCATTTTTTGGCCATTAACGCTCATGAAGGAGAACAGTCAATAAAGTAACGATTCTGAGAGTAAAATAATTAGACATTAGTTATCCTATTTCAATTAGGATTGCAATAGTGCTTTTCCATGCTAATTAGTTGTTGATCTCACGAAAATATTTGTTCGATTAAAATTACTACAAGTGCACGATTCGTTAACGAGTTGCAAAATGAATTTTGAATCCAAATATTGTAATCACAGAGATTGTAATAGTTCAAATTCAATTTACCTTAACCTTACCCGAAACTATGAAGATTTGTAATTTTTCTAAAACTAAATTATAATAAAATAATCTACTTATGAATGAAATATCTATATTAACTAAAACAATGCAAAATTATAATGAATGAAAGTTTGATGAAAATTTAATGATAAAATGCGTATACACTCATTTCTTAAATATGTGTGAAAAGGAAAACTCGCTTAGTTAACAAAATAATAAAAGAAGTTATTATCAGAACACGTGTGACATTTAACGATACTTTTCATTTTGTTGTCGTATACACTCTTTTCTTAAATATGTACACACTATAAGACACTCAATATGACATGTACAATACGTATTCATAATATACATATATTTATAGTAGTTGCATAATATCGGTGACGGGAATAAGAATTCCGTCCCCTAATAGGAATATAGGATTGATGGGGGAGACATAATTTATAAATATATATTCTCGCAATTTTCACGACTTTGAAAAATCCTAATAGGAATATAGGATTGATGGGGGAATCCTTATTTCAATTTTCAATCATATTTTTTTGACAATCTTTATTATTTATTGCAAATTATAAAATATTTTAACAATTTTTATGACACCTTATATTTTTGGTGTTTGCTTTTTCCACCACAATTTTTTTATTCTTAGAGTCCGTTTGATTGTAAGGGTGGAAAATGGGTGGAAAGAAAATGAATGATAAATAATTGAATTGAATAGAAAATGTTTTAGAGGGAATTGTAATTAATGGTGTTTGATTGGTATAATTTTTCACTTAATCCGTTTGATTTTGTTTTTCATGCAAATTGTTACTTTTTGGGATAAATTTTTTTTACAATATGTATTAAAATTTGTTTGAATTGCAAAAAAGTAAAAAAAAAAAAAATTAAATTTTTTTTTAAAAATTTTTTTTGTGTTCGTTTGGTTTCTTTTTTCATGCAAATTGTCAATTAAATGGATAAAAATTTTTACCATTGGATTTAGAATATATTTCCATTGTCAAAAAGTAAAAAAAAAAAAAAGGAAAAAAAAAATCCAACAAGATGGAAAACAAATTCCCACCAAAATTATAAGAAAATATTTTCCTACTTTTGTGCTTCAAGAGGTTGTACCTAAAATTCCATGAAAAACATTTTTCAGGAAAAATAAAGACAATCAAACAGCAAAAAAATAAGAACTAGAAAAATATTTTCTATTTTCCATGAAAAATCTTGTGAATCAAACATACCCTTATATTTGTCTTCTTCTGTCAAATGTACAGAGATATCGAATGGGGGAAGTTTAACAAGTTGGAGAATGAAATAAAATGTTCTAAAAAGCCTACGTCCAATATCAGATACAAAAATCAAGGGATTACCTTCTTCCTTTCTTTTTCGTCATTTTTTGTACTAAATTATACTTTGAGACATTGAGAACACTGTCTACTTTAAGTTTAGAGGTGGAAAATATTGAGTTTTTAGTAATATATTAATAAAATTGAAAATTTTGAATTTTATTTTAAAATTTTCAAAAAGATTTTCTTGTTTGTTGTGTGCTTGTGTGTATTTTGTAGCCTTACTAATGAATATATTTGGAATTATGTATTAATTTATGAACTGTGAATGTGTTACTTGTTTAGATTGATTGATTCTTATCCATGTAAAATGTAATGCGCGCTATTTGCACATATGAATTAAGTTTAACATTATAAAGTAATGGATTGATTCATATGCTTAATAGTTTGAAATTGTAAAACTTAGAAGCTAAATCTAAAAATTATTACAATTTACAATCTTCGACCAAATTTAGAATAATTTGCAGTGATTTTACTGTTGTAGGGAGATATGGATATGAATGGGGATTTCATGTGTGTAAATTTTTGTGTGGATTGTCTAAGAACGATATGATGAAAATTAGGTGAAAATCTTAAATTAGGAGTTGATTTTTAGAATGAATATTTAATGAGGGCATTCCACTAATCATAGCGATAAAAAGGAGAAAAATGGGGAAAAGAGAGGAAAAATTATCGCATTGTGAAACGTTTCATCGTAATCTTTATGACTTGAGTGATTAAGTTTGCATGGGTATTTGAAAATCTAGTGTCCTAAGATCATTTGACTTGAGAGTTATCGATCTAAAGCTCGTTATAACTTATAAGGGCCATTTAGAAAGTTTAATGGAGAGATGTTAGTACATAAAATAAAATAATAATTATTATATATTTACGTACTATATGCCTTGATTAAGTCCAAAACACGTATTTGAGAATATAAGATTCACAGGATGTTTATATTATTCATAATTGTATTGAATATTTGGATTTGTCATGCATATTTATGATGAAGAGAGCTTCGAGTATGTTCTGTCGAATTAATTATTGTTGATTTGTCAATTATTTATTTTCAAATTTTACAATCACGACTAAATGTAAGAAATGTTATTATTTTAATCTCTGTGTGACAAAAGAAAACTCGCATGGTTAACAAAATAATAAAAGAAGTTATTATCAGAACACGTGCGACGTTTATCGACACCTTTCATTTTGTTGTCGTACATGTTATATCGAGTGTCTTATAGTTTCACCTTTTGAGTCTACATATTTAAAAAATGAGTGTATACGACAAGAAATGAAAGCTGGTGTTTTCTAAGGAAATCTGGGGTTGGAGTAGAAGGCTTAATGCTATCTGTGCAGATTACTTCAATTTCAGCCATCATTATTGCTTATATAAAAGCAACTTTTGGGGGATTTTGCTCTATGATTTCTTGAAGATTGTAAGCACTTTATATAAATCTATACACCTACATATATTATATATAGTGATGAGATGTATATCTCTTTCAAGTGTGTGTTCATGCATATGTTTGACAATCTATCTTTTGTGCCATTTGGAGCTGATGTTGATATGATAATTATCTTTTGCTTTCTCGCGTCTCTGTAGATTCATAGGGTGATATTGCCTCAAATGTCAAACCGAGTTTATGAATATGGATTAATAAATGAATCCTTCCTCTAATAGGATTGATGGGAAGACATAATTTATAAATACATAAATATAGGTTCACATAATCAATGTTATAATTTGATAACACGATTCAATTATGAAGATTAATATTCCCCTCACTAATGTTATGCAACTACTATAAATATATGTATTTTATGATGACATATCATACATGTCATATGGAGTGTCTTATAGTTTCACCTTTTGAGTCTACATATTTAAAAAAATGAGTGTATACGACAAGAAAATAAAATGTATCGTTAAATGTCACACGTGTTCTGATAATAACTTCTTTTATTATTTTGTTAACTATGTGAGTTTTCTTTTGTCACACATAAATAATTATAATTTGATAATTATTTAATGTATTGTATCAATCCTCTTTAATCCTAAATCTTATAATTCGATAACATGATTCAATTATGAAGATCAATATTCCTAAATTATTTAACAATTTCTCTCAAGTAGAATTAAATCTATCCTTACATATGATCCGTTCGAAAATAAAACAAGCAATACTCATACAACTATTGTGTATATAATTATAGAGAAAAATAAAATCATATCAATCCAAGAATAATTGGAAAAATGATTTCAATGTCTGAAAGAAATAAATGGGTACAAATCACCCTCAAATTGATTTTAGGGTAATTAGCATAAATGGTCCATAACGTTTACACTTATTGTTAAAATAATTTTTATCGTTTTAAATTTGATATTTGTACTCTTATTTCAAACCTTTCATTTTGTTGTCGTATATACTCATTTTTTAAATATGTAAACTCAAAATGTGAAACTATAAGATACTTGATATGACGTCATAAAATACAAATAGTAGTTGCATAATATCAGTGAGCGGAATTCTCGCAATTTTCACAATTTTGAAAAATCCGCCCTGTTGTAGGTCAAACCTGTTGTGAGACTGAAAAAGTATATGCAATTTTTGGCCATTAACGCTCATGGAAGGACGATAGTCAATAAAGTTACGATTCTGAAAGCAATAATTACACATTAGTCATATAATACTTATCCTATTCCAATTAGGCTTGCAATATTGCTTTTCCATGCTAATTCTCACGAAAATATTTGTTCGATTAAAATTACTGCAAGTGCACTATTCGTTAACGAGTTATAAAATGAATTTTGAGTTCAAGTATCGTAATCATAGCGATTATAATAGTTCAAATTCGAATTACCTTAACCTTAACCGAAACTATGAAAATTTGTAATTTTTCTAAAATTAAATTATAATCAAATAATCTACTTATGAATGAAGTACCTAAATTAACTAAAATCAATGCAAAATTATAATTAATGCAAGTTTGATGAAAATTTAATGATAAAAAGCGTATACACTCCTTTCTTAAATATGTGTGAAAAAAGAAAACTCGCATAGTTAACAAAATAATAAAACAAGTTATTATTAGGACACGTGTGACATTCAACGTTATCTTTCATTTTGTTGTCGTATACACTCCTTTCTTAAATATGTAGACTCAAGGCGAAATTATAAGACAATTGATATGACTTGTACGATGTGTCATCATAAAATACATATATTTATGAGGGGTGCTACAGGGCCAGGGTCAATGATCGACCCTGGCCCGGGGGGACAAGTGTCCCCCCCCTTTGGCTCCACCCAATAGGAGAGGGGGGGGGGGGGGGGGCCAGGGTCGATCATTGACCCTGGCCATTAAGTATTTTCCTATATTTATAGTGGTTGCATAATATCAGTGAGGGGAATAAGAATTCCGTCCCCTAATAGGATTGATGGGGAGACATAATTAGACCCGGTTTGGCCCCCATTAAAATGGGATTTTGGCCAATTTCATTTTCTACACCTGTGGGCCCTTTGTCAGTCATTTTGCCAAAAAAACAGATGTTGCAGGTCCCAAAATAAAAATTCCGAATTCACCCTTCAAACAAATGGTGAGAATTTATTTAAAATTAAGGAATAGGAGGGTTATTTCTGGAAATGGATTTTAAAAAATGAGGATGGTTTGGAGATTTTGGGTTTCAACGTTTTTGGAAGATTTTGACTGTCTGACAAATTTCTGTGCATTTCGTATTTTTTAATATTTAATTTACTGTTGCAAAATGAGAAATCTCATTAAAATGAGATTCAAACAGCCTCTTAATAAATACATAAATATAGATTCACGTAATCACTGAGCAATTTTAACAACAAAAATGCTATTTGTACCGCACTTAGTGCTATACAAATTTACAGTCCCCTCACATGATAGGACCCCATGCTGATTGTGGAGCCCCCTCATGTGAGGGAGTTATAACTCTTGTTGTAAATAAAAGTGTACAGCAAGCAAGTTTCTTTTAACAACTTTGAAAATCCACTTTGTTGTAGGCCCCGTGTGACTGTAAAAGTATGCAATTCTAGCCATTACCCAATTAAAATTGCTGCTAATGGAAGGGGGATTTTTATGATACAAATAGAGTGCTAAAGATCCGAGAAATATGTTAATTAGTCGCTCGATCTCACGTGTGAACATCTTATTTTATTGCCTAAATTATTAATTAGACATTAGTTATTTAATACTTATCCCGTTGCAATATTGCTTTTCCATGCTAATTAGTAGCTTATCTTAGATCATTTAAAATTACAGCAAGTGCAGGATTCGTTAACAAATAGTAAAATAGATTTTGAGTCAAAGTATCGCATCCATAGAAATTGTAATAGTTCAAATTCGAATTAACTTAACCTTAACCGAACCTATGAAAATTTGTAATTTTTCTAAAACTAAATTATAATAAAATAATCTACCGATGAATTAATGAAATACAAAAATTAACTAAATCAATACAAAATTATAATGAATGCAAGTTTGATGAAAATTTAATGATAAAAAGCATACTAGGATTATTAGAACAACATGCTTAGAATTAAACAAATAGAAGTGGAACGACATCACAGATAAATTGACGGAACGTGTATAATTTTCAAATTCCTTGCGCAATTATAGATAAATTATTGCACAAAAATCTAGAATTATTTTCCAATTGTGTTTCCATCTCTTCCTCTCCGTGTGCGTATCTTCCAATTTTCGGCGTATATCAATGCCGGCTGTCTTTGCGTAATTCTTCTTCAATTTCTGCCCTGTCTGCGTGTGCGTGTGTATATATATATATATATATATTTTAAGTGAAAATTACACCATTCTCTATCTTAAGAATTCAACATTCTAAAATCAGGTGGGAAGTTTCATTGTTCAAAAATTAGATATTTTATTTTAATTTAATATTTTTATAAAATAAATATTTTTACTAACAAAAATCACACAAACCCTACTACTCTCTCTCTCTACATTTCTCTCCCCAAGCGTCGCCTCTCTCTAAGCCGCCGCCAGATGCAGTTCTTCTTCCCCGATTGTTCGATCTGGCTAATGTCTTGCCGGAATTCGACACTACCAGCGCCGGAACCCTCGGAGTCAGAGAAGGCGACGGCGATGGAAGTGAGGGTTGTGCGCCGCCTTAAGAAACCCGAACCTACAGTGTTACAAAATCGGTTATGGGCTGTGTTTTGTGTTCTGTGTTGCGTGGTTGTTGTGTTGTATGGTGGTGGCATTTTGGGTGGTGGCGGTGATGTGGTGGCGATTTTGGGTGGGTTTTTGTGAGGTGGCGGCGATTGTGAGGTGGTGATGGCGATTGTGTGGTGGTTTTGGCAGTGGTCACGATGACTACAGTCGCGATGATGGTCGATGACTACAGTCGACGATGACTACAGTCGGTGGTCGATGATTTTGTTTCATATTGCGTTGGATCTGGGGGGTTTTTGTGTGGTGTCGGTCGATGGTGGTGGTGGCGGTGATAGATTGGTGATGGTGGTGTTGGTTGGGCGGGGTTGTGGTGGGGGCGATGGTGTTTGTAGCAGTGTTGTTGGTGCAGTGCTGGTGATGTGGGTGGTGCTGGTGGTGTGGGTTGGTTGTGGTGGTAGTAGGCGGTAATGAAGTGGTGGTCACTAGCGATGTTGGTCGTCACAAATATTTGGGTTAACTGTGACAATTAAATTTAATCTGTGACCTGTAAACAATACGTGACTAATGAAAAATATGAACTGTGACTAAAAAATAATGTGTGACCTAATCCGTGACCAGTAAATAATATGTGACTAATGAAAAATATGAATTGTAAATAAAAAATAATGTGTGACCTAAAAATTTGTTAATTTGTGATCGATTAGAAGTTGTGACTATAAGTTGTGACTTATAATGTTCATGATCTGTGACCGATAAAGAAATTGTGACTTATAAATTTTTCATATGTGACCAAGGAAAAAATTGTGACCTTTAAAATTTCTGAATTGTGATCGTAAAAAAATTTATGACATTTAAAAATTTTGATTTGTGACCGAAAAATAATGTGACTAATTAAATTGTGAATCTGTGACCGATGAACAAATTGTGACCTATAAATTTTTTGAATTATGACGTAAAATAATTTTTGACATTTAAAATTTTTGATTTGTGATCGAAAATAATATGTGACTAACTAAATTGTGAATCTGTGACCAAATTATATAGATCTGTGACCTTAATATATTTAATTAATTAAATTATAAATAAAAATTAACAAAAATCTGATTTTTGAAAGTTGAAACTTATTTTCTTATTATTGAATTGGATCAAAGTTGTACTCTTACTTATGAAATTTTTTCATATTTTAACTCTCCAAAATCCGCCAATTTCGTGCCAATTAGGAGCCCAAGAAAGGAATCCAACTAGGCCCATTTAATTTCATTCCTTTGTTAATTTGATCCAAGCCCACTTAATATAATATTTCTCTCCAAAGTTTTACTTTTTCCAATTAATGCAATTTAGTACCCGTTGCATTTTTTTTTTTTTTTTTATATACATAACGTAACAAGTGATATAGTGGACTTTTGAGTTCGAATTATCGCTCCCACGAGAACTATGCTTTAATACTTAATTTAATGGATAAAGTCATTGGTACCTTCTGGGTTACCCGACCTCACATGTGCTCTCACATAGGGGTCGGGTCCCACTTCCATAAAATGTGCTGACTCCACTCCCAATGTGAGGGGGTGAGTGGAGTTGGGTAAAGGAGCAGGTAACCAAGCAGATACCTATAGCATTATCCTAATTTAATATTTCTAACTCATATTGATGAAAACAAAGAATTGCGATTGTTTTTCTAACTATATTTACCAAATGAAAGTATCAAAATTGCACACAAAGATCGAATTGATGTTTCAAATATGCAATGGATATTATGGCAAAACAATTTTATCTATTGATCACATTTATTTCTTAATTCAAGATTTACAAATCTAATGTAGTGTTTGATCGAATTCTTCTTTTGTATTCAATTTATCACTCTGAAGTTCTCATTGGCCCAATTTAACTAATTCAGTCATATATATATATATATATATATATATATATATATATATATATATATGAATCAATCTTAGTTAAACACACTATTTTTTTTTTTTAAAAATTCATATATCGATCGCAATAATTAGCATATATATATATATGTTATGCTAAATTACCGAATTTTTCTATGTGATCTAAATCTAAAACTCACATCTCGATTCGTAAAAGAATTACAACATCATTGATTCATTGATTAAGTAATTCAAAGTATTAAATACATTAATAAAATCAACACATAAATTTTTAAAGAATTGGAATCTTGAATAGACGAAATAAGGGATCTCAAATATATTACATTGTTCGCCCTAATAAAGAGTTTAGCTACCTATTCATAATAATGGAAGAAAAAAAATTGTGTTGAGTACATTACTGGGTTTTGAATTGAGATGAAAAAAGTGGATGAATCTTGTACAAAGTTCCTCTTTTTTATTCCAAATCTTGATTTCTTTTTTGTCTCCTTTGATTTTGCTTTCTAATTCTCCAAATTGTGTTTTATGTCTCCGAATGCGTAAAACCCTTCAGAAGTGCCTCCAATCTTGTATTTATGCTTCCCTTAATGTTTTTCTCGAATTGGAAGTTTTTATGGGCTTTAAACGGGTTAAAACTCCGTGCCTGAGATGTATCAGGCTGTGCCTAAGCACTAGGGGTGTAAGCGGTCTGGTTTTATCGATTTTTGACAAATTTTCAAGCCAAATCGTTTACACCGATTTGAGAAAAACCCAAATCTAAACCTAACGGTTTGGTCCGATTTTAAACCGCCGGTTTCGTCGTATTTTTTTTTGTCTGTCGTCCGATTTTAAACCACCGATTTCATCATATATTTTTTTGTATGTCTACTTTTATGCCATTAATTTAGGAGTGAACATTTTTTTCAAGAACCGGTGGAACCAGACCAGAACCATTTAAAAAAATAATTTGATTTTGGGACAAATTATTAAGAACCAATCGATTTCGGTCTAGTTCTCAGTTCTAGTATGGGAACCGTTGGGAATCGAACGATTCTCATAGGATTTTTTTATTTTTTTTGGTAAAATATATAATTCAATCTCCAATAATTTTTATAAAAAATAATAAGGTTCTTTCTTCATTTTAGACTTCAGCACTTTTCTTCTTCTCTTTGATTCTTTGATTCTCTCTTCTTATAATTATTTGATTAACTGATTCTCAAGTCAAATTAGAATATTGGGTAAATCTATACCTAAATAAATTTATTTACAATATATAATTTCATTTCTAAGATTCGAAATTTTTATTTTGTTTTCATTTTGATTACATAGTTATTGATCCGATCAAAACTTTTCATCTAAATTTCTACAAATTATAATCGACAGAACAAGAAATTGCAATAATTTTTTAAAGGATGTCCAATTAAATGTAGGATTTTGATTTTGATTGAAATTTGTTTAATTATTGGAGTACTGTGCAATTTATATAAGTTGATGATTGTTTGGTGATAGTAATTTATATGGAATACAACGTGAGATTACTTGATGAATCATTTCAGACTTTCAGTTTAAAAGCTTATGGAATATATGAGACTCATTTAAAAATAAATAAAAAGCCTAACACATACAAGTTACAATTTAGAAAATTTCACTTTTTTTTTAATTTTTATATATTTTTTCACCGGTCCGGTTTGATTTTAAATCGCAATAAAATTTCTCAAACCTAAACCAAACCGTTTTTCACCGGTTTGATTTGGTTCAAAATCATTTCGTTGATGAGTCCACGTGGCACCAAACCGACGGTTTCTAAAATGCGGTTTCGGTTTGATTTTTCGATTTGACGGTTTTTACTTATAGCCCTACTAAGCACCATGTAGTTGCGCCACGGAGACTTGTGGGTGGCGCCTCTCTGGAAAAAAATTAGCATTGCACTTCATTTAATAATTTTATCATAACTTTCTTTCCCAATAACCGTTTGAAACGATTCAAATTGGATTGTAAAAGTAACTTAAAAGAGCTACAATTTTACTAGAAGTAACTCTTTTCCAATTTAAACGTTAACGAAATATACAATAAATTATGTTATAATTGTTCAAAAGAACTATTAAGTGTCTATATTTTTAGATTCAAATAAGTGTATAAAATAAACTTATCAAACACCCCCAAATTTAAACGTTTGTTTGTCCTAGAAAAACCATAACTTAGTTAATAAACACACAATCATGCAAAAGATTTTGGTTAAATGAACTGCCATTTTTGTTTCAGGATTGAAATCATTGTATTAAATCTATAAACAATCTCAAGGTCACATTACTAAAATCAATATCTATTTTTCCAATACAAAACTGATATGTGTGTGTGTGTGTGTGTGTGTGTGAAGAATCAAGTGAAACATTATAAATTCAAGAGTTGTTTCAATTCCTAACCCCTCGATGGTCAAATTTTTACTTTCGTCACTCGTTAAATTCACACATCCTAAACCTATTCTTTTTTACTCTTTTCTCAGAGTGTGATCTAAAGATAAATTTTTATAGCAACTCCTCACCATCTCTAGTTTAGATGGATCTCACTAATTGCAAGTCAATACTTCAATAAATAAGGATTATCCTAATTTTGATTGTTTCAACCTCCAAGACTCAACTAGGCTAATAATCTATTAATATCTAATCTTTTCAAATAAGTGTTTGTGACTTAATCAAGGCATATACTACGTAAATACATAATTATTTTTATTTTTATCTTATATACTGCTAATCCATATGAATGCATAGCACTCTTATCAAAATTTGTTCATTATACTATCAAGTATTCGAGTTTTAGCTTAAATTATCTGGCCTTTTGGTCAAGGAAGTAATATCAATTCATTTACAGATTCTTTCAAGCGTGACACTTCTAGGATTGATATACCAGATTGATAACTATTTGACATTGTGGAATTCCCATAACTATTTTCTTCTTTCATCAATTTAATTGATCATTTTTTTTACAGTGCCTATTAATTCGACAACTCGAAAACTTGTTATTTCATACTTATCTTGGATGAGTTTTTTGGCAAATATAAATCTATAAATGGAAAAAAAAAATGTCCAACTCAAATTTCCTACATTTGGTCATCACCCATATTGTAAACTCAGAAAATGAAAATCAAAATTGGATTATTCTTATTAACTATGATTTGCATTATCCAAAAAATGTACTAAGATTTATGGCAAGGCGCTTCTTAAAAAATTGGCATCTCTGTAAGAAATTAGAACACAATCGATCCATTTACAGAAACTAACAATCAATTCTGGAAATTCAAACTTACATCTCTATATATTCTGAAGAAAGGATGGTCCTCAAAAGCTCCTTCAAATTAGCAAGAACATAGCGTGGTCCTAAGCTCTTGACTCCAATAAAATTTAGGAGTTGCTCTAAATCCTACAAAAAGGTCATCAATTAACATAGAAAAAATCATCGACATGACACAAAAATAGCAATCCTCGTTGAATCTTCATAACTTAATTGTTCCATTGAACCAAAATCTTGGGATCTCCAGTCAACAAGGTTGGGTTACCATTACAAAGATTCTTATATAGTTGGCTTTAAGCTTATTCCTCTCGATTTGCAATATACTTAATCTCTTGGTAAATATTTTCTTAGTGGATCCACCAGTTTATACCATTTGAGATCAACCGCTTTATAGTATTATGTCTATGACGTATATGTCTAGACTTACTATTAATAGACCATGTATCTTATTAAATATAGGTAGTATCACATTTAATTCATTTAATAAGCACAAATAGTCACCAATTAAAGAATCCTCCCAGGAATGTAACTTGTAAATAAGTTACCCCCATAATTCCTCAATTATGAATGTATTCTCTAAGTAGTATTGCAACCCCCACAGACTAATTTTCACATTGCACAAAATCGGTTTTCATGAATTTACCAACTGCCATTGTCAATATATGCATGCAATGTGCACTAAACGACATTCACATTTCATATTCAAATTCTCAACCAATATTTGTCAATTAACTAAACCATGAAAAGTCATGCCATTTCAAATAAAATTGAATAGACACAACTTTACTGTTCACATACTTCCACTCTAAAGGCTTTTACAAATATCAGCAGAACATTATAACATTAGTTTTCTTCTTTTCTATCCACTGCCAGAATCAACAAATTAGTTTCCTAATTTTGTGTGCATTGTAAATGGCATTTATTGAGAAAAAAAATAAAATTACCCCTTTTCCATCAGCCACCATTTTTTACCATTCAACCACAGTAATGTTGAAACCGAATATAGAATCCAACCACATGCAAATGAATGGATTCTGGGTTATTCTGCCGCTGAAAGTTATTTCACAATTAATTACACTTGAAATTCTTTCTTATGAATGACATATATGCACGTTTACTGGACAAGCTAGTAAGTCATAAACATTCAGTTTGATTTGAACATTGATATCCATTTAACATAATTGAACTCTTTAAAGACCAACCAACATATCCCTTGTTAATGCAAATATGAATCAGACTTCTCAAAGTCACTTTCATTAGAAATCAAATAAATGTGCAAATCTCTTTAGATTACCTTCATCATGTGCACACAAAATGGGGCTTCCCAAAGGCATGATGTCAAACATATTAGGAGCAATATTTTCACAACATAAAGCATTGTTTGTTTACCAAACATGGATGTAATTCTCACAAAAGAAATCATGCAAGAAGCATTTCTAGAATTCTTTTACTAAGGCCCTGTTTGAGCCCCTCTTTTTTCCCTTTTTTTTCATCCATTTCCTTTTTCCAATAGTGAACGCATTAATGAGAGGTGAAAAACTATTGAATTTTTCGACACAATTTCTAAAAATTCCAGCCGTTACTGGCAGATTTGAAACTTTCCAACAGTATACCATGTTTGCCCTCATACCTAATTTGTAAATTTACTTATTTATTCTTCTCATAAATTTGGATTGATATATAAGGGAAAAATTGGCACAAACATATCATAAAAATAACAAACAATTTTCTTCATTTTTGACTTCCACGGATTATGCTGCAGACGTGGGGCCCTTATACTAAAAACTGAAAATTTTGGTGAAGATAGGGGCTCAAACAGGGGTTAAATGTATGCACATACCAAGAAGTATACAGGCACTAATAGTCGGTGGACATGACATTATATAAAACATATAATCTGCTTTACGGTAAACGACAAGAAGACAATGAACCCCTGCCCTTTCATTTTAAATTGTCGAAAAGACGTGAAAAGAAGGGGAAAAAAAAAACTACTTCAAAGCAACAGTAGCAGGTTAATTCTAGTCATCAACAACTAACTGCCTTCAATGCAAATTTGAACAAACGCAATGCAAATTCGATAAATTGCCTTCAAATGATTTTAATGCACGGATATAAACATAGAACTAAAGAGATACGTACTTGCCATTACAAATATATATGGGAAGCCTCTTATTAATTTCAGATTGTTGTGCACATATGAAAAATACGTGGTCTATATAAACCCATCCGTCCTAGGAATTTTTCATGCAATATCATGATTGCCATTGTAAATATAATATAATATGCACATCAAGTTATCGTCTTAAGATTGTTGGAAAAAATAGACTTGCATAAATTATATTCAAATAACATGACTTTTATGTGCATAAAATCGAACAAAAATTCGACTTAATTAAATTGAATACGTAAAGTAGAAACGAGAAATGCATGAATATGAATTTGGTCGAGGCAAGAGTTTGACTCTTTCTCCTTAAGTCGACAATGCCCCGTACGGGTGCTAACAGTTTTTCAGCATTCGTCTCCGAAAATACAACGACCACGTCATACAATAGAAGCACTCCAAATTATGTAGACCAACGAACCTACTTATGTTTTGAACCCTCTTTATATGAAACTTGACTTCAAATAAATGTAGAATTTTGAAGTGAATATGCATTAGTATGACAATGCTATCATGAAGTAAATCAATGAATGAAAACAAACACGTGAGATCTATATATAGATGTTGAAAATGTTTGTCTCAAAAGACACAACATATGGAAGAGACATAACTATAGGAATTAGTGTCTATATTTGAAGAGACGCATCTCTTGGAAAATGATAATGCCAAAAGTCACAATCTTTCATATAGAAAGATACACATTTTCAGCCAATTAATTTTCAGAATATTCTATAATATTCTACATATTTTTCCAATAATTCACATATTTAAGTGATTTAAATTTGACTTAATTTTTCATTCACCAAATAACAAGTTTCACTTAATAATTAAGAATTGGTCAAAACCAATTTCATTTACAAATTTCCAACAAAAGGATGATCAATGCTTTATAGTTTTCAACTTCTTTTGTGATTCTGTCTTGTTCCTATTTCTTAGGTTTGAACTTGGGGCCTGGCATGGATATTGAATAGTCACTGGTCAAGATTCTATGATTTCATGAGTGAATATTCTGTAGTCAATTTTTTTGAAACTATGGGAGGCATTTATGAAAATGAGATGCAACAAATCCCCTTCCCGGCTCGAAAACATTTTTACACGAACTATCATGTATTGTTGGAGGATTTTTTAGTACTGTACAACCTATCGTCAATCATTTTTTATTTTTATTTTTTTTACTGTAAAACTTCGTTATTCCAAATGGCCAAACATTTGATAATATTGGACAATCTATCACCGAATTTTTTATTTTTTTATTTTAACTGTAAGAGAAAATTATTATTCCAAATGGCATGTTTGGGCAAAGGATTTGATAGTACTAGATAATATATCACTAATCAAGTTTGGTTTTATATTTTTATGTTAATAAATTTGTTCTCAAATGCTATATATTGGATTTAATATTACGCGTCTATGTGGGAACAATTCTTTGAAGATTTTAATAGTTATTTTGACTGTTGGTATCTGATAAATGGGTCCCATTTTGTCGCAACTTTTGACTTCATTATTTTATAAAAAAGACAAGAATTAATGAAATGGTCTATATTACTTAATAACAGTTTTTTAGCATTTTGAAGACTCAAGGGGACATGCAAAGTTTAGCTTTTCACTGCTCACTCTACAGTTCAGTCTTGAGTCTCGACAACCTATTGAGTATTGATTCATCAATTCCTTTGATTTCTTTGCTCAACTTTGATGCCATTCTCAAATTTTCTTCACAGTTGGTGGAATTGAAAAGCTCGGTATCATCATATTAACATTCTTTAACTTGTCTAGATAATGATTATGAGTATCATTTACGACTTTTTTTGGTCTAT
This sequence comes from Osmanthus fragrans, assembly GCA_019395295.1. Lineage (NCBI taxonomy): Eukaryota > Viridiplantae > Streptophyta > Magnoliopsida > Lamiales > Oleaceae > Osmanthus > Osmanthus fragrans. The sequence continues at coordinate 25,776,595 of CM033351.1, read as the reverse complement.
TAATCTCTACTTTTGAAACTAAAATGATTTGTGTTGACACCGTTGTATGAGTTTACATTTTATTAAGACTAGAACAGTATAATTTTCGACATTTTGTGTTAACTCTATCTCATATTCTTTATGGCAGAGTGTACGGGGCATTATATATTTTAAACTGGATTTATCGTTACTTTAGTGAGCCACACTATGTCCACTGGATAAGTATGCCTGTTGACTCTCTTTCGTGTTGTTATACGCCTCCGTGTATGACAAAAATGATCTCCTACCCATGGTGGGTTGGAGTTGTCTTATCCACCATTGATGCGGGCCTACAATATTTGACAATTTAACGTTGAATTGTAAAAAATTATAGGCTTGATCGCTAATGTGAAGTGTTTTATTCTACCCACCATGGATAGAAGATCATTTCTATCGTGTGTAAATAGCAGATGTACATCTTCTTTAACTAATTTCTTTATACTGTTGAATTGTCAAAAATTATAGGCTTGATCGCTAATGTGAAGTGTTTTATTCTACCCACCATGGATAGGAGATCATTTCTATCGTGTGTAAATAGTAGATGTACATCTTCTTTAACTAATTTCTTTATACTGGTTCTGCTACTGCAGCTTGGATTTCTGGGCTCGTTCAGACGTTGCTTTATGCTGATTTCTTTTATTATTACTTCCAAAGGTAAAATTTTTAATGGTTCAGCCATAAAATACTCAACTCAAGCTCATGTGTCTTTAAATTTCTTTACCCTTTCATTTCACTATTGCTATTCGAAGAACAACGTCAAGCTCGAATCACCGGCTTGAGCTCCAATATGCTAATTGGCAAAATATTCCGAGGAGCATGTACATTTCGAGTTGGGTGCTTGCCATTTTCGTTTAATCCGTAATCCGAATTTGACCAGAAGCAAAGCAATTTTCCACTTCACTCTTTGGGATAATATGATGCCTCTGAAGATAATATGCTGCTGTGATTTATACTAACACATTGTATTCAAGTCAAAATTTTGTTCATTATACTATCAAGTACTTGAGTTTTTACTTAGATTATCTGGCCATTTGGTTAGAGAAGTCAATATCAATTCATTTACAGATTCTTTCAAGCGTGACATTTCTAGCATCAATTGTGCTACACATCCAGGGTGAAAAACAAGCTCAAAAATAGTGTTGTCCCGTGATTGAACAATTTGAAAAATTAAAACAAAAAACACCCAACAATTTGCTGCCACCTCAATCTGTCTCCTCTTTCCCTGTTTTTAATCCTAACTAACTGGCTTTATTCTTCTAGCATATATAGATATACTGCATTGATAACTATTTGACATTGTGGAATTCCCATAACTATTTTATTTTTTCATCAATTTAATTGGTCATATTTTTACAGTTCTTATTAACTAGACAAGTCGAAACCTTGTCATTTCATACTTATCTTGGATGAGTTTTTTTGGCAGATATAAATCTATAAATGAAAAATAACATCACCCATATTGTAATTGTAAACTCAGAAAAAGAAAATCAAAATTGGATTATTCTTATCAACCATGATTTGCATTATCCAACAAATGGACCAAGATTTATGCCAAGGTGCTTCTTAAAAAATTGGCACCTCTGTTAGAAATTAGAATACAATCAATCCATTTACAGAAACTAACAATCAATTCTGGCAATTCAAACTTACATCTCTATATATTCTGAAGAAAGAATGGTCCTCAAAAGCTCCTTCAAATTAGCAAGAACATAGCGTGGTCCTAAGCTCTTGACTCCAATAAAATTTAGGAGCTGCTCTAAATCCTACAAAAAGGTCATCGATTAACATAGAAAAGGTCATCCACATGGCATAGATATATAGCAATGTAATTTGTGATGAAGTCGAGTGCAAACTATGAGTAGAGATCGAAACTGGATATGAATACATTCAATGTCATCTATAACAGGTTAGTTATACAGTTTCGTATTCAATAAAAATCATGTTGGTGGATTGAAGATAAATGCTTGTATAAAATTCAGCACCTACTCCAGAGATCCTCTCCCACAATCAAACGCAGTTATAAAAAGTAGATAATATCATTGTTTTAACAAATTACTTTTGTAACTCCAGTCCAGGAAAATCTTCTGCTTAATTTAAGTAAGAATATCTGCTGAAGAATAGGTACAGAAAATTTCAGAAGCTGAGTAATGAGCTCACACCACCATCTAGATCTAAACATCAGTAAAAGAATCAACACTAGTGCAAAAACACAAAAATGGGGACGGGAACAAAATTAACAAGAAATATTTATATGCCTAGCTCTAAGCCTTGTATAACAGAAAATTCATGTAAAGATCATTCGTAGACTGTCTTATAATGCTCCAAAATTTTTGAATATGTTTCAATATGGTTTGACACACTAGAAATTAAGAAGTGATACAAGAAGTGCTACACACCTTATTTAACAAGAACATAGCATAAGCTGCTCTTGTGAAGTCTTGCCCTTCTATAAAGAGAGGGAATTCTACCGGCTTCGAACTTGTCAAACTTACTGAATAAGAGTCTGAACTGGACATTGAATGATCAATTACAGGTGCATAATCATGTATATATGATCGAGAACCCCCTAGCCGTAAAGGATAACGCAAAGGAACTTGTAAATAAGAAGCAATGAGTGAGACAGCCTGCATAAATAACTAAATAGATATTAAATTGCAATTACTGCTCTGGCAACTGGATAATACCTACAGGAATGCAATAATCCAATAAAGGTCACTGAAACCCAAAGCAGGTGTAAAATAATTGCCAAGTTGATGACAAAAGTGATTGATCCTAGAGACATGAAAAAGCACAACAACTCCCCATTTATTTTAGATGTCCAATCACAATTCATCGCAACTAAAGCAGATTACACTTGAAAAGATACATAAGTTGATAAAATTATGCCAGGCAAAGAGGAATTACGCACGTGTGCTACATATCCCAGGGCAGTCGAAGATCTCTGAACCTCCTTCTTATCAGTGAAGAAACTCATCTTTGTAAAAGGGATCAAAGTGAGAGGCAGACCTGAGATGGTCAAAGAGCCTTGATCAACAGGTTTTGATTCAGAAGGAACACCTGCAAGTAGTAACAAGAAACAAAACAGAATAGAGATTAATCAAAATAAACCAATCAAGGAATTCTAAGCTGTAAAAATTATGGCAATAACCAAAACCATCAATTGCAGCTGGAATCTTTTATATAAAGCAGAGTCAGCATATGATGCTTGCAGTCATGCATTGCTTATATCAACTTGGATATGACTCCAGTATACACATATATTCAAATTGAAATCAGTAAGTAAGGAGGTAATGCGATTACAAACAATTGCAAAAATGCTGAGAATAATTCATGGAAGCCTTGACATGCAACACCTGTGATAATCAAGAAGCTATATAGAAAAATGATCCTAACTAAGCCAAGCAAGTCATCCATAAAACATGACTATTAGAGATACAACCTATGAGCTGCTCAGAAATTTCCAATCAGTTCTCAGCGCTTGTATATAGACTTCGCAAATTTAGCAACCTCAATGTAAGAATTACCAAACAGACCCAGCCCCTCTACTTTACCTATCACAGCATGAATTTGATGGATTATTGGCTTAGAGAATTTCAGTAATTTTAAGCCTTATAAATTGCAATCTTTTAAATGCTGAGCAAAATAAACAAACTGACAACCAAAGGAGAAAACCCCAGTAAATAAGACATTTTGAATGCAATAAGAACACACTTCCAAGCCCACACAAGTACATAGATGGTCACAAATATTTATCCTTTTTTCTTCAGTACAACATAAGATGAGACTATAACAGCAAATGCAACCAGAAACTACATATCTTAGTAATATTATTGCCACTAATGGCCATTGGCATGTAAAAAAATAACTACCAATTTTCCAAATTTTGGGTACCCTAGTCCACACAATCATGCAGACCATGATGAAACATGCAAAGTTCTTTCCTTCTATTTTATAGAAAAATAACATGACAAGAGAAAAGCAAAACATGACTACAACCCTCAACATCATTTATACTAAAATGATGGATCCAGATAAATGTAACATTGCAGCAACTACTACATAACAAAACTTATCATCTCTATCCTACGAAATGAGGCATATGTTGAAGGGATACAAGCAAATATTTTTTTGATATAGCTGTGTTACCGGTCACAATTATGTTTCCGTATTCAAATAATTGGGTAATTGTATAATGGATCCATAATTTTCTCTGTCATTTAGGCATATGAACTAGATTTATTCTTCACGAGGTAGAAAATGAAGAGCGAGTGCCGAAAAAAATAAGTAGACTTTCTTCTTTACTATATTGGACTCACAACAAACTACAAAGCTTGCAACCGAATTAAATAAACATATATGCATCTATCCAACAGTTGAAGCAAGTTATTGGCTTAATTGTGGTACAGTAAACGAAGAAATGTATTCATCTACATGACACAATAACAATTTTTCGCACTCTAACTAACTATAAGATCCATTACCTGATTTGATACTGCTAGTGAACGATTCAAGTTCAAGCTCTGGAGCACGTCCAATTACAACCTTCACAGGATAAAGCAGTGAAACTTGTGATACCATATATCGTTGTCTCAGTCTCAATGACTTCTGTAAGTTTTTTAGATGAACATAACCTTTTTCTCCAGTAGGTGACCTATTTGAGTCCTGCATTGAAGTAAATTTATTTCAGATGTGCAAAAGTAATTTTTAATACAAATGCAAAACTTTTAAATTTAAATTTGATAATAAAAGGGAAAGATTTTCAACAGCATATGGTGATAAAAGTTACTACAAATAACTGCGAAATAAAAAAATAGAATTACTCAACAGAAAGTAAATATAAAAGACTCGATGCTTCAAAAAATGGCCTATATGCTCAATCCAGAGAAGATGTGGTATTACAAAATGGAGGTCAAGAGTAGCATAACAAAATAAGTAGTAAATACAGTAATGCAATCACTTTCAACAAGCACTCCCCCAACTAGGAGCCTTACACTTTTTATATCTACAAATATTACGCTCCCAACCACGGTTAATCAAAACTATCATTCCAATTCATAACCCATGTGGAATATGAATTAACTTTGTAATTTTGTTAACTACATAATAATTAATTCTGTGCATGTAATGTAGCCCATATTAAATAGGGGCTTAAACACATAAAGCAAAGAAAGTTTCTTTTTGACAAATACCAATCTGAACTTCAAGTATTAGCTGAAAATCTAAAATTCCAAAAGATGAAGCAGACATAATTGTCAATTTTACATCACTACTAAATTTTCTGCACATGACTTACGAAAAGAAATTGTAGCACTGGCAACGATTCAGAAGCCACAAAAACGAGGTGACAAAAAATTTCTTTTAGAAAGCTACATTATTATGAGGCATAGAAGATTTAACTTTATGAAAAAGTCACAAATTAGCCACTCCAATTATTAATCAATTACGTGAGAAATAGTTATCTTTAGTCATCTCCTCGAAAGATCAAAAAAATATTGACAGTTTGCGTACTGATTAAACATGTCCACTCCTTGCTTTTCAAGAACCCTCAAAAAGCCTATAAGAACAGCACCAAAGGTACATACACCAATACATGGCTTCGCACACCCTGTACAGCTTTTCAAATAGGCAGGAACCAAGCTATTAAAAATAGCATTACTCTAAAAATATGGAGCTATAGAGAACTTATCCCCATCATATTCACTTTAAAGGAATAAGCAGCTCCATGTCATGAGTCAGGGAGTTAGTGACAAAGAGCTGTCATAAATATAGCCTCTAGTGTGGTAAAATAGATACAAACAGAAAATAGACACAATGAAAGAGCATAGCTTGATCTCAAGCTTCCCGGAAAATTGAAAACAAGTCAAGTGATAAGAGAAGAACCAATACCCAGGTGCTAATCTAGAGTTGAGGATAGAAGAAGTTGCTAAGAAAAGCTTAGTCACTCATATAGACAGATTACCTGCATGCGTTTGCTGGCTGCAGAAAGAGCAGTTCCAGCAACCAATAAAGATCTAATTTCCAAACTAAGTTGTTCCTCCTGCTTTCTTACTTTCTCCTCTAAAACCTTCGAATGCATTGACATGTTTCCCATCACCAATTTACGAGATTCCAATTTTTCATGCATCTCATCAAGCTCATTGGTTCGGCTTAATGTTTGGGTTTCTACCTGTGCACATTAAAAGTAATCATAAAGCATGGAAATTATAAAAGCGAACAATTTTATTAAAGCGAAAGTAGAATAGAAGGGAATAAGAGCAGTCTCTTCTATTCTTCCTGAGATAAATATTCTTTTCAACAAATAACGAGTAAGATCAGAGCAAGTAAATGAAACTAAAACTAAATTGCAAACTCTTTTCTTCAACGACTACAGAGGACTTGTTTAAAATACTAACTCCAGTAATTATGGTGTTTTATTTAGATATATCAAACAAATTGCAATCACAACAAAAACCACAAAATCATTAAGAGAAAAGATGAGAACAATTCAAATCAATTTACTTTTCTTACTGTATATTCTGTTCGAAAAAAATATCAGCACCGGTTTCAATCACAAATAACACTTCTTTCCAGCTACAAGTCAGCTGCTTAAAGGATAAAACACCAACTCACTTCACTTTTCTAAACAAAAATGAGCAAATAACATTGCATAAAAATCATAAGGTTGCAGTTCCATTCAGAATGATTTGCACAATGTGACATCTTCTTGATTGTGATGTAGTGGGACAGGGTTGCACCCTTCATCAACAGCAGAATGATATATGATAAATTGAAAATATCAAAGCAGAAATATAAACTGATATATTTTAGTGTTAGATATCTTGCAGTTCCGCAAACCGTATAGAAGCATAACTGCAGTCTGCAGTGACAACTTTTGACACACTAGCAATTTTATAAAAGGAACAGTAATTGCTGTAAAACTGGTCATTTACATGGTTCATATAACCATTTTCAAGAAGTGTTATCCCTCCATTATACCACCCTACAAACTGGTTGGTTTGTTATTCCAGGGTTGTAATAGATGCCTGCAATTGTTGTTTACTTAAAATTCTATCTTCTTTCAAATCCTAATACATACACCCATATAAACAGCTTCACATAATTGAGCACAATGGGAAAAGATAGACACCCAGTTAAAGCAAAAGGGTCAAAGGGAACTAAAAGCTTGGCTATTTAACAAGTGTTTAGCATTCCTTTTTGTCATGTTTACCCCAAACTATCAACACCAAATTAGGGTGCCCCTGAGTCATGCCATATAGCTAACACTTTTATCTTATTTTGGCAGGAGAATTTGAATTAAATTTGTTTTGACCATAACTTAATGGAATAGACTATTCTAATTATTATAGAAAATCTAAATTCCTCGTTAAGAAGCATATTGCTTGGGTTTGTAGTTTTCACCATAGGATTTTTTGCATATCTATCATATCGAATATTTCAAACATAGTTTAAGAAACACCTTTGATTAATTAAATTGATCTTGTGGTCTATTTAAAAACTTTTAAAATCAGTTTTGACCCTTTACCATTGTAAGTTTATTACAAGCTTCAAAAACTCTTGAAGAGAACGACAAATACTTTACCTTGGATTCGTTAAAGTCAATCCGAGTAGATTATATAAAACATAGCCCAATTAAACTAGCTCGAAAACCAAATCCTATGTTTTCCCCTATTTACATTTAATAATCAACATACCACTCTTTAGACGTAAAACCACGTGAAAAGAAAACTGTGAGTTCAATTTAGTAAACTATAAAAATGAAATAGTTACGTTAAAGAATGATATCAAATATCAACCATAGGCAATCAATATTAATTGTTGGTTATGTATTAGAAAAGAGTGGTATCTGGTTTTCTTTGAAGTTAACCCACAAATATACCTGAGATCACAACTCAATTATAGCGCACCCAAAAATATATCATTGATAATGGAACAACCATCACGATTAATATAATTTCCAAATATAAAACACAAAAATATAAACTTTATCCACCCCCACCACCCAAAAAAAAAAAAGACAATTCCATCCAAATCATAAACAGAAGAATATTATAACAGATTTACTATGATTTGCCAATCATAAAATTTTAAACGAAAGGAGAAAAAGATTTGGGATGAAGTGCATACTTGTATAAGGGAATTGAGTTTCTGTTGAAGATTATTTTTCTTGCGCTTCGCTTCTTCAAGTGCGGATGTCAAACTACAGTGTCGCGCCAGCTCTTGCTCGTAATCCTCCCATTCTATTACTTTCGGTTTTTGATCTTCTTGTCCCTTCTGCTTCTCTTCTTGCACCTTCACAGCAGGCTTCTTCGATTCCATTCACAAGTCACAATCCAAGAATCATCAACGATATTTAATTTCAACAATAAAAAACGATCGTCATTGTAGGCCCACCAGTTCTTCACCATCGTAGTACGGATTTTGGGGAGAGGGGATTATGGTTCCGGTGATGTTAATTTCAACCTCATTATACGGAGTAAAAATTGGGAAATTTTGAATCTTTGATTTTCACGAGATGCTGGAGATCAATTGTTGACGAAATTGATAAAAGAGCAATTTTTTGTTTTCGGAATTGCTCTCGCAGACCGACTTTTCTCGCTCCTTTTTAAGTATTGCGTTTTCACATTGAGAGGAAAGCGCTGTCATATAAACACGTTTTCTTTGTTAGAATTGGTTTACACGAGCTTTTATATGCCCGTTTACCCGACCTATCTCGCTTCTCACATAAGGGTCAGACCCCACATATTTATTGGGCGTGGGGCCCGAACTCTATGTGAGGGGGTGTAGTGGGATCGTATAATCGGACGTGTCAACATCCGAGTACAAATAACTTAATTCTTTACTCTTTTTGGTTTGAAAGTAGAAAATGTCATCAATCTTTCAGACTTATTGCACTTTTATCCCAGCCTTTAAAATATAAGATTTGCATCCTCAACCTTTCATTTTGATAGCACTTTCATCCTTGTTGGATGGTTAAACTAGTTAAAATTTCTTGAACAGGGCATTTTGCCCTTATATATGGAAACTAAATAGAAAAAAGCAAGATACGAAAAATGAAAATTGGGTGGCCATTACCATTCACACTCCGTTGGGCGTATTTTGGAGACGGGTAGGAGAAGATTTTATCAAATTAGAAATTCTCTTATGAAATCAATCTTTTAGGTTAAAGGACAATTCACATGTAGCGAAATGGTGGGATTTGTCCTTAAGATGCTTCCGTAAAATGATGGTTCGTTTAAGCAAACCAATGTTCAAATATATGTGCTCATTTTTTAAGTCTTAATTGTATCAAATTACTTGTTGAAGATTAACGAGCTCTGACACCATATTAAAACTTGAAGTTCCGTCTTAAAATGTCAATTTTATTAAGAGGAATAACACAAGCCCTTATACATTGATCTATATTTTTATCTTTATTCAATGTGAAATTTATTCCTTAACAAACACTCTGTAAAAAAATTAGTCTCAAATCATTGTTGATACATCATGCAATCAGAATGAGTTAGGCCATAATTAGTTCTTACAATTTAGTATGAGAGAAACACTTTCTCTACTTGTACAGAAGCAGTGCTGCCAGATTTGATACAGGTGCTGCTGTAGCAGCATCTATTACAATAGCACCTGTTTGGTCTGCCGGTTTTTTTTTTTTTTTTGGTCATTGTCCAACAGAAAACTGACAAGTGATATCTGTATTAATTCTGGCAGCATAGTTTTTGTACAAAAAGCAGATCTCTAAGAGAAATAAATGAAAATGAATGCTCTGCAGAGCTTGAGCTTTACATCAACACCCTCTTTGTTTCTGATCAATTGTCTATGTGAGAAGGAATCAAAGTTGCATAATCAAGAAATTCACGATTTCAAATGCTAGGGTGGAAGTTGAAAACTTGATGAAAAGAATGATTTCTGTTTGTGGAAGATGAAAATGGCCTGGGGAATCTTGGTCTGGATGAGGCTTTGAAGGGTGAGACTGGTTTGCCAACTGAGCTGACAGCGACTGAGAAGGCAGATATCATATTATGAAGAAAGCCAAGAACACCATAATCTTGTGCCTAGAGGATCAAATGCCGCACCAGATGTTAAAGATCAATACTGCCTCAGAAATATGGGATACGTTGGAAGAAATTTACATGGTCGAGTCTCTGCCCGATAGAATTTAATTAAAGCAAAAGTTCTTCGGTTTTTGGATGGGCGAGGGAAAGATTTTAGATGATAATACAGATTCTTTCACAAAATTGGTGCAGGGTTCGGAGAGCATTGAAGTGGAAATTGAGTAGAGAGATCAGGCTGTACAGCAAGGACACTCTTAATTTGCAGGGTGGGATTGGAGTACTTCATGCCAAAGAAATGGATTTGAAACAAGAAGGGAAAGAAATTTTATCAGGAGAAGGGCTAATGTCAATAGGTAGACCTCAGAAGATAAACTGAAAATCTTCTGGAGGAATGTCTAGATCGAAATCAAGAGGGAAGCAAAACAAGAAGTGGTACACACGCCTTATGGAAGAGCACTTAAGAAAGATTGCCCACAAAACAAGAACAAAGGTAAAGAGGTTGAAAAGGGAAATGAGGACAACATTGCGAATTATTTCCGAAGGATGTCTTGGTTGCATCAGAAAGACTCGTGAACCAAGTTTACATTCATACAGATGAATCAGCAAAAACAAATCTTGATACCTATAAAACTCACTAGGAAGAAACAAAGAAGAACTACGGGACCTCCAGCAAGGTATGGATATGCTGATATGGTCCAATATTTTTTAACATTAGCAAGTTTTCTGAATGAACCAGAACCAAGTAGCTATGAATTTAATGATGAAAATTCAAAATTCTTGAAGTGAATTCACCTATAAGGAACTACACTTTGGAATTTGGTTTGATAGATCCAGGATCTGAAAGTAGTAGGTTTTAGGTGGTAATTCTAGGTGAAAGAAGTGACACCAGGTCATGAAAAGCCCAGTTACAAGGCTAGGCTTGTGATAAGGGAATTCACCCAAGTGGAGGGAGTGGATTATTTTAGAATTTATTCACCTGACTTCTTGTTGTCAATGGTAGCTCAAATAGACATGGAGTTTGGACCAAATGGATGTCACTACTGCTTTTCTCCATGGTGAACTAAAAGAACGGATCTTCACAGAGCAGCCACCAGGGTACATTACAGCAGAAAATGAAGTTAAGGTGTACCTCTAAAACAGTCGCACATGCAATGGTACAAGAGGTTCCCCTCTTTTGTGATGAAATTTGAGTTTAAAAGGAGCATCTGTGACTCGTGTCGTGTACTATAAAAGCATATCTGCAAAAGTGAGCATCTACTTATTGCTTTATGTAGATGATATGCTCATTGCAAGTGAATGCTCAATAGAAATTTCAAAACTGAAGGTTCAATTGAAGTGTGATTTTGTTATGAAAGATCTAGGGTAAGCCAAGAAAATCTTATGGATGGAGATAAAGAAGGGAAACTTGAAGAAGATGACGGGATCTCAATGGAGCTATTTTCACAAAGCTAAGAAAATTGAGTTTAAAAGGATCAATGCTTGAGGCACTTTTCACCCACCAGTGGACGTGTTTCTTCGTACTGTGGCAGAGTATGTGCTCGAATTCAGAAACCAAGAGAGGGAAGCTGACAGTTCCCTCCATGGATCCATCCAAGTCGAGTCCAATCAGCGCAGCTGAAACTTGTTGCTCCAAAAATCAGAAAATTTGTTGATTCAGATGTGTTGATATGCCGGGTGTACAACATATTGTAGAGATGTTGGCAACTTTCTATCGTGTTTTCCTGGTCTTTTGTGGTTTGCCGACACGAAAGAAAATGATTGTACAACTACATATTACAGATATTGAAATTCAATTTCGTGAACTATGCCTGTTTCTTATATGTAATATGCCTGCATTTTAATTAAGAATTTGAGACACACATTGAAATTCCAAATAATTGCAAAAATCTGCTTCTGACCAAAAACAATTAATTGTTGGGTTCAAACTAAAAAGACTGAAAAATATTATGCGAACAACATAATTTTTATTTCACAGGGTGTAAACAACTTTACAAGAAAATCAGACAAAATTGATCCTCAACTAAATTCATAACAGCATGAATAATCGAATCAGCAATAAACAACATTATGTCCGAATGAAAAGTCAGTTGATTCAATGTCGTCGAAGGAAATCATTCTGTCAAACCAATTTGAAAAGTCTTCATCCGACATATCCGACAACGTACCATGGCAACTCATAGTAGCTCCAGAGTTCAGCTCCTTATCGTCTAAATCTTTTTCTATGCAGGTCCTCTTTTCAGTTGGGCATTCAAAACTTGATTTTCGTTTTTGAGATTCATCATCATTGTAGAATACTTTTCCAAAACCAGATTGAACCACAAGATCCGTCTCTTCTTGATCCCAAGAAATTCGACAAATGGCATAATCCGTGTTATTCACTCCCTCCAAAGAAATTCCCGCCAACGTATATTCGTGCATTATCCAACGACCCTTCTTCATATTTATCTCGTCTTGCTTGAAATCGCCTTTTAATTTGAACGTAAACGACTTCTTTACACCAATGACTTCGCCCTTGCAATTCTTGATATCCTTTGGCATAGATTTTCCGGCCCATGTTCCACAACCAGAAACCCTTACAACATGTCTTTTACCTATCTTTTCCAACTTCGTGAACACGTAAATTTCCTTCTTCAAAACTCCAACTTCAGACTCCCCAACAATTTCCCATGGATCATTGTCGGAAAAAACAATCCATGGTGTACCATTCTTCCCGTATAGATTTCGATCAAGAATTCTATTGCATGGCAATGGGAATCCCATTGCTTTGGGTTTTAAGTAAAGTGTGATAAGTTTTTGATCAGTGGGTTTGAAAACGAAACCTGGTGGTATTGAGAAAGCCATACTTGAGTGTTTAAGAAGAGTTGAGCAAACTTGAAATTCCCAGAAGGGATTCGAGCTTTGTACGTCAGAGAGAATGTATTTCTCTGGGATCACAAAAACACTTTGCAAAGTGCAGAAGAAGAAGTTTTCTTTGAGAGAGTCCGAACACAAGATTTCTTCAACAAATGCATATATTTATGGATGAAATAATCGCCGTATCATAAGGATCCTGTTTTTGGTATATGATACTGTTTTTGGTAACATTCCTATCATTTTGAAAGATCGGAAGTCTGCAATGAGAAGGAGAGTGATAGTGCTGGGTCTGTGAGTGTGACGTATATATTATTACTTCAACTTTTAAAAAATTATTTCTTGAACGGGCTCAAATAAATTTTCTACAAATAATATTTAAATATATGTAGCACAATTGGTGCTTATAAGCATCTTCCAATCTATTTTCAAAAAGTTCTATTTTATGAAAGGATGACCTGTAGTAAAACTTCTAGAATATGAACTATATTGCAAGTGTGAAGAATGGTAATTTGGAACTTAATTGGAGTTGATTCGGAGTACTTGAAGATTAACCAGATTGCAAATGATCAATTGGAAGTATTAATGGAACATTTGATAAAACTTCATAAGTTTTGAAAGTTAAATTCGATATTTGAAAAGTTCGGGAATTAAGTTGTGAACTCTCAAAACTTGCATCAGGTCAATTATTAATGATTTTGGAATGAAGAAGACTTAATTACAATTATTAGAAGATGGAGGATTAAAGTAACATGAGAAAAAGAGTCCAGTTTAAATTTGGATTGTTTCATTTTTCTTCTCAAACACTTCGATTGAACAAGAATTTTGCCTAAATCTTATTCTATAAATATGTAATTAAAGAAGGCTTGTAGAATTTCAGTATACACATATATTCAAGCCGAGGTTTGTGGGGATTCATTGTACACTTATTATACAAGCTCAAAAAGATGACATAATCAAGAAATCAATAAAAAATCTAGTGTTTCAAGATTTTACAAGAATAGGATGGAATCTTAGTGCAAGATCTTCATCATTTTCCTTAAAACTCGATAATATGCTTTAATTCTTTCTTGTTTTATTCTTTTTTCTATAGTGTGTAATTAAGTAATTAGTTAGGATGAATGATTGTAATCTACTTTTGAATCTTATTTTTAATTAAAAAGTTTTAATCTCCGAATAATGTTGTGAATTGTTTTTACTTCTATTTTTATCGGATTAATTTTCCCCAAATTCATTGATTTGTAAACGATAATTACGGCTAGATGCGAATTATTTGTTTAGACCATGTAGTAAAGTCGATAATTAGTATAAAAGTGTAGATGTACCTTTTTTCTAGTTTGTGCGGTCGTTACATGGATTCTTAGATATTTAGATCATTCAACTAAAGTGTGTCCAGATTCATATAAAAATATGAAATTGACTTAGTTAAATAAAATCAATTTGATCTCGAAAGATGTAAATTAATATGTTAGAAGAATTTGACCGGGCATACATAATAAGTTATTATAAAAGTTGGTGATTGAGATTAAGTTGATAGATATGGTGAACTCGAATCCCAACCTTTAAACGATCATTAAAAATTTACTTTTATTGTTTTAGTATATTTAAAATAAAATAAAAATCACAAAAAGAAAATAACTACTTTTATTTGTTTTCACTCGAATTAAAATTTGGAATATTTTCACCAATAGTTAGATAATACTTCTCATAGAAATGATATTCAGATTCTTAGTTCCATTTTATTACTTGTTACAATTCGTGCATTTGCCGAATATAAAGTCAACAATAAATTTTTGACATCGTTGCCGGGACTTTTTTTGTTTAATGTTGATTTAAATTATTTCTTACTTTTGTTTGATTTTTATATTTTAACTTATCTACCTGATTTTCTTTATTTTATTGACAAGAAGCTAGCGAAAAGAAGCGAAAGAGCCTAAAACTATATATAATAGTTGATCCCGACTTAGATGAAGGTGATATGCTTGTGATAGATTTCTTCTTCATACGACAACTTAAAAGTTGGGATACAATCTACCTATCCTGCTTTATAAGGATTGCTTGCTAGATGGATTAAATAACAAATCTAATTCTTATGATGAGAGGAGATTGACTTGTGAATATTGTGGGGGCATTGCATTATACTGAAAATTGTTATTAGCAACTCTAGAGAAAAGTAAGGAAAGCTATCTTTGATAATTCGTATGAAGAAGAAGATGATGATGCCAATATGCTTATGGGAGATGTTTTCATCATGCAAAAATATAAAAGGATTGATGATCAAATAATTTTGGATGAGCCAAGTAACATGTTTATGGAGGATATATCTTTATTAATCAACCCGAGAAATCAATAACTAAAGAAGAACATGTAGAAATCGAGGGATTAATCATGAAGGACTCAAACAAAATAGTGGTGTTCAAAGAAGATGAAATTAGCATGCAACCTCCAACTTCATTTATTTTGTGATTAAA
This sequence comes from Osmanthus fragrans, assembly GCA_019395295.1. NCBI lineage: Eukaryota > Viridiplantae > Streptophyta > Magnoliopsida > Lamiales > Oleaceae > Osmanthus > Osmanthus fragrans. The sequence continues at coordinate 25,761,210 of CM033351.1, read as the reverse complement.
GCCGTTGAGGAGATTGAAGTATTTTTAGTTGAATTTGAATCGAGTAATTTAGGCAAGTTACACCATATACAAGAAGGAAAAATAAGATTTTGGAGGATGAGCGAAATGTGGTGCAAAGACAATCTACGCAAGCTAAGCAAAACCTCCAAATCAATGTTCGAAGTGTCATGAAAAATCTTTGCTCAAAGTCAAGTTTGATACTATAAATCAAGAACTAACATGCGTCTCGATTCTCTAGCATTAAACTTTCAATTTTTTGTTATGCATTGCATATAGAATTTAGGATTGCATTTTAAATATAGGCATACTTTCTAGTTTTTCCTTAAAAAATAAATAATTTCTATGTGGACCGCAGACCCGCAGTCGTTCGTGACCCGTATGAGGCCTTGTTTGCCTGAGGCCAGCCAAGGGTTGAATAGGGCTTGTTTCCTATTCGGGTGGGATCCACACCATGTAAGGGTGTGGACACCTTTATATACCAATCTTTATGTGCAAGTACATAAATCCTATATACTATGCCTGCATTTCAATTTAGTATTTTATACGAACACATTGAAATTCCAATTTATTTCAAAAATCTGCTTCTGAAGCAAAAACAACAAATTGTTACTTTCACAGGGTTCAAACTAAAAAGACAAAAAAATATTATGGATAAACTGCATCGAATCCTTAGAACAAACACAAGTCTCAAAAACTTTACAAGAAAATCAGACAAAATTAATCCTAAAACAAAATTCATCAAAGCATGAATTAATCGAATCAGCACTAAACAACATTATGTCCAAATGAAAAGTCAGTTTTAGGAAATTATTTTGTCAAGCCAATATAAAAACTCAGACATATCCGACGACGTGCCGTGGAGACTCATAGCAGCTCCAGAGTTCAGCTCCTCCTTTTCTATGCAGACCCTCTTTTCAATCGGGCATTCAAAACTTGATTTCCGTTTTTGAGATTCATCAATGTCTTCTACATTTCGAAAACCAGATTGAACCACAAGATCAGTCTCTTCTTGATCCCAAGAAATTCGACAAATGGCATAATCCGTGTTATTCACTCCCTCCAAAGAACTTCCCGCCAATGTATATTCCTGCATTATCCAACGACCCTTCTTCATATTTATCTCGCCTTGCTTCAAATCGCCATTCATTTTGAACGTAAATGACTTCTTGACACCAATGACTTCGCCCTTGCAATTCTTGATATCCTTCGGCTTAGATTTTCCGGCCCATGTTCCACAACCGGCCACCCTAACAATCTGCCTTCTACCAATCTTTTCCAACTTCGTAAACACGTAAATTTCCTTCTTCAAAACACCAACTTCAGAATCCCCAACAATTTCCCATGGATCATTGTCGGAAAAAACAATCCATGGGGTATCTTTCTTTCCGTATAGATTTCGTTCAAGAATTTTATCACATGGCAATGGGAATCCCATTGCTTTGGGTTTTAAGTAATGTGTGATAAGTTTTTGATCAGTGGGTTTAAAAACGAAACCTGGTGGTAATGGGAACGCCATACCTGAACCCGTTTAAGAAGAGTTGAGCAAATTTGAAATTCCTGGGGTTTTTAACTGTAGAGGGATTTAAATTCTGTATCTGAGAGAGAGAGAGAGAGTCTGTGTTCTTCCTGGGATCAGAAAAACACTTCGCAGAAGTTGGGATTCGAACTCTGTATCTCAAGATCTAGATCAAGAAAGTAGAAAAAGTCAGTTTTCGGACTGTTAGATCGTATTATATTCAAATAATTTGCCTTCGGAAGTCTTTTTCTGACCGTTAAGACACAAGGAATGAAGGATGATGAAACTTTCCATTTTTTTCTGTTATTTTTTTATTACAATTTTTAATCAACAGTTGTGTGATTGTTTTAACTATTTTTCAAGAGAAGTGCTAATCTTATATAATTTTTTTACAGAAGTACTACAGAATACTCATAATGGAGGGGTGGGTGAGTGATTTGTTTGACATTTTTAATTCATACTGGAACCCACGCGTATCTCACATTCTGTAGTCATTCTGTAATTTTTTTTCTGTACACGGGTTTCTCCATTTTTCAATGCACAATTAGAAATATGTATCGATTTTTTGTTTTGCCACATGTCATATTAATTTAATTTTAAATATTTATTTATATCTAGTTCAGATAAATTTTCAGCACCAGCTTAAAATATGTAATTTGTTTAATCTTGTATTTATAAATTTATCTTTATATATAAAAATAAAGTTTCTTAATTGGTTTTCGAATAAAGACTTATTTGTTCAACCACAAAATTCGATGATCCTAGACCCCAATATCTTGTTCGAGTTAAGACTTGAATCTGTTTCAAAATTTATGCGATAAAAAGTTCGTTATCTTAACAAATTATATAGATATAAAAATGTAAATAATAAAACAAGGTTGTGTTAGGTTGAAGATTGGTTGGAGATAACCACAGACCAAAGCAGCTTGTGATGCTCAGGTCCATGAGCAGCTCATGCTTGGTAGCTTGAATTCAATCTCTTGAATCGAGCTTAAGCTCACGCGAGTTGATTTGTATGCTAGCTTGCGAACTATCCATTAAATCCTTTCATTATAAAATTTATTTTTGAACAATTAACTTTTAAATTATGTATTTTTAATCTAATTTTGACACCATATTAATAATCAGTTTTGTATATTGTTAAAAATACTTAAAAAGAAATTAGAATTTGAAATTTGAAAAAAAAAAAAATGAAAAAATGGAGAAGAGGTTTGTAGGTCAGTCTGCTTGGCCTAATAGTTCCGTGCACATGAACGAGCTGACTTGATTGTATTCACAGACCAACAAATCTTTTACAATTTTTCTATGCTCATAATTACTGGCAAAATTTAGCCACTGTTTGGGCGCCATTCTCCCAAAATTATAATTAAGAATCCAACCGTTATATAGTCAACGGGCCCTATATGGTACCATGTTTGACTGCTTTATCTGCAGTCAATTAAAAATTTTGAGCGAAAAACCATGGTGCCCCCTAACTTGTTGCATTCGATATTTTTAAGCAGGGTAATTTTGACATTTCAAAATAGAAAAGGATGGCTGCCAATTTCTTTTTCAAATATTGTGGCTAGATTAAGTTCAAGCATACCCTTACAACGTTCATTATTTTTATTAAAATGTGGAATCGATGGTGCCCAAACGGGCACTTAATAACATGTAGCCCTTATTTGGTGTGGCATAAAATAAGATTTTTAATAAATTTTGATAAAAATTAATGAAGTATGAATGAAAAATTGTGAATTCCATAAAATATATTGTTAAAATTAATTTGTGATTGACTTAAATTTTAATCCAAATTTTAATTTACATCAAACAAGGGCATAATGCCCTCTTTATAATATTCCTTTATTTGCTTGAAACAAATTCGGGTTGGACAAAAATAGTTAGAAACATATGTGGAACGATGAGAAAAGAATGAGGAACATTATTGCAATTCAAAAGTGGGGTAATCTAAGTTGATGCAGCATAGCTCCATCTAGATAAGCAGCTCCTTAAACATACTCAGTAAAATTTATATTGCAATTCAAAAGTAGTGTAATGTAAGTTGTTGACGTCAAAAAATAAACACTTGATTTGAGATCACTTTTAGAAAAAGGAGCCGTAACTCTCTTTAGTATAGGTGATCTTCTTTTTCTTTTGTGTTTTTGTTTTCATACCCCTTTAGTAAAAAGGGATCTTTCCTTTTTATAGATGGGTTTTGATACAAATTGTAAGGTTGTTATCAAATCAATCACTTCATACATCAGGTCGAGCTTAGAAATACGTGCCGTAGTCCTCGATTGTGATTGACTAATGAGGTCGGCTCTCGTCAAATCCTAATAATTCTGTTTTGTCAGTCAATTATCACATTTGCATGGAAGTTAGCAACAAAAGTGATTGATTGGTTGAGGAGGACGGTGTTGTCGCCCTCTCCTCCAAGTGTACTTGACTTGATTGGACAGATGCTGAAAGTAATGTAATCATTATGTCCCCTGAAATGACGGCGGTCTTCTGATAAGGCTGCTAGAGACAACCGAACTGGGGTCGATAACCGAACTGCCAACTGGAAGTCATTAATACTAAGAGCATAATATTTGACCTCGGTGGTCAACAATTACCCCCCAGGTCAGTCCGTCCGTTTGTATACGGACTAATCTTAGTAAGTTAGGCACGTCTTTCTAGAACATTAGCTTCTTTAATGCTGAAGACGAAGGATCAGGTGACACGTGGCTGTGAGCTGTCACGCACTGTCCGAATGCTGAAGGTCACCTTAAAACAACGTAGTTTTGAGCCAATGAATCTGGGCCCTTCTTTTCGCAAATCTAACAGCTGAGATGGAGACCCTTTGCATTCCTTCCTTTTTAAATACTATCTCCTGTCATTTTCACCACTTTTCTTCGAAAGTTTATCCCCTCGGGCACGGTAGCGAATCCACCCTTAGTTCTTCCAGCCCTAGCCGAGTAAGGTCGTCCATTCAGGTATTCCATTTCTTAAGAACACGCGTATTTTTGTTCCTTTCATTCTTTCTTTCTTTCTTTTATGAGTTCGGACGAGTCCAGGGTTCTATCCTGGGGTAACCAGCAAGAAGAGTCAGTTGTTCCCTCCCTCTCTTTGTCAAGAATTTTTTTATCCAATTCCGTTGTCAGTTATTAACTTGGTAGGTCGGTCTAGGAAAATGAGCTCTGATAACGAGGGTTCTAGGGCTGAGGATGTAGGTTCTCATGAAAGTAGTGGGGCAGATGAGTTCGGCGAGTGGGGGGCGAGCTCGTATAGGTCTGTGGTTACGGGAGACATGTTGGCGAACTGGAGGGGTAAGTATAGCATACCTCGGTCGATAGAATTAATGGTCCTAGAACCTTCTGATCGAGCTAACACCCCACCCCAGGGATGTATTGCTCTTAATTCGACTATCTTTAACGCCGGACTTAGGTTGCCCTTCCCTAGGATAATTCGTAGGTTTTTGTCCTACTGGGGTATAGCTCCCACCCAGCTATGCCCTAACGGGTGGCGAACGTTGATCGCCACCTTGAGTTTATGGAATAGAATGGGTTATCCTGAGCTGGTAGTGGAGCAGTTCAACTCCCTCTTCACTTTTAAAGAGGATGGGAAGAGCTCGGGCTGGTGGCATACCAGTGTCAGGCCGAGGATGGGGGGATCCTTAGTTTTAGATATCCCTTCTTCAATAAAAAGGTGGAATGAGGAGTTCTTCTTTATCCTGGGAGAGTGGCAGTTCCACCCTGCTGAGGAAGATAGGGAGGATGTCGTCCAAGCCTTGTACCATCCCTTACGTAAGTTTAGTGACTTCTTGCCCTTAGCCGAACTGGCATAATGTAAATTCTAATATCCTTTGTTCTTTTTTGCAGATCAGAAGGTCGGTAACTTGAGCACTGCCGACCAAAGACGAGCTGACGCAATCAGGGGCCTAAACAAAAGAAAAAGGTCGTGCAAGTTCCTGATTTCGGAGGAGAACCTTTTTCAGGCCGGTTTGCTTCGCATTCAACCTGAAGGGCAGGCTGTTAGAACTTCATCCTCCCACCCTACTGCGCTTAGTAAGCATTTTACTGAGCTCATCCACTTTTGATAAATTATTGTATGCTTTTAGCCTTATTCTTATAGTTTTTTTTTTAGATCCTCGTGAAGAGATGTTGAGCCTGAAAGCTGCGAAGGAAGCTACAGCTAAAAAGGGGAAAAAGAAGGACCCTCCAGCTGTGACGGTGACCAGACCTCCGGTAGATGAGGTCGAGGTGGAGGAAGTGGCTCCACTCCTGAAAAAGAGGGGTACTGGAACACCCCGGAGCACTGCTCCAACTCTGGTGACGACTGTCGAGCTGGTCTCACCTGGAACCACACCCGTGAGGACTTCCCCAGCTCGGACAGCACTGCACGCCATGGAGGCTGGCTCTTCGATGACATAAGAAAGGTGTCCGGACCTCCAAAGGCCGAACTTGGAGGTTCTCATAGGCATCGTCCAGAGATTTTCCTGGACTATCTCCGAGCTCCGTCTCCAGCCAGAGAGGCCATTGCAGCTCTGCCACCTCCCCTCAGAGACTCCGTTAACTTGCTCACTCAGAGTTGGAACGAAAAATAGCGAAACTTTGCTGCGGAAATGCCAGTGGGGGAGCAGATAGTAGCTGCTCAGCTGCACATCCACAGGTCGGTCCTGTACATGATATCCGTGGCAGAGAAGGTATTATTATTATTATTATTTTTTTTTTTTTAACTTTTAGATTTTGAGCTCTTCGCAATACTTAAATAAATTATGACCTAATATAAGTCTTTTGTGGTTGTAGGTGAAGGCCGAACTGGACAAACTGCTGGAAACAAGGGATCAGGCCATGAGCCTGTTTGATAAAATGGAGCAGGAGAGGGCTGCCTTTGTTGCAGAAAAGCTCAGCTATGAGGATAAGCTGAATAAGATGGGGGTGGAGCTGGAGGCAAAGTTAGGCTCAGAGCTGCGATTTCTTGATGATAATGCCGCCCTGCAGGCTTGGGGAGAAAGGGCGAGTAAGAAGGCTGCAGAAGAGCGGGCTGATGACCTCCAAGCTCAACTAGACATGGAGCGAGCTAAGGCGGCAGAGGAGCAGTCCCTTGCTGAGAAGAAAGTGGAAGAGGCTGAGGCGAGGGCGGTGAATGCTGTGGACCTGTGGAGGGCATTGAGTGAATTTGATGCCGTCTCCCAGGATGCATATGTGGTGGCTTTGGAGGAGATCGTTAAGTATATCAGCAAGGAGCAGCCGAACTTCGATGTGGCGTTCCTTGAAGAGGCCCTGGAGGAGCAGAGGAAAGAGCTGGAGCGCCTATCTGCTGAGGCCGGAGTTCGCCTTTCCCATGGGGATGATGAGGCCGGGAAGGAAGCTTCTTCTTCTTAGGCCTCTTAGTTAGGCTAGATTTACTTTTGTTTTTATTACGTTGTATAGACCGCAATAATTTTTGTGATGAACTCCAAACTTTTACCTCAATATGATCTTTGTTTTTATTTTTACAAAAGTTTGTTAATCAAACGTCTATTTGTTCCGTTTAAGTCCTTTTAATCATAAAATGTTCACAAGAACCGTATAAGTGTTGCAGCTCATGCGACCTTAGTTCGGTTCGCTTGTAGAAGTGAAGCTATGTTATTTCCTTGATAGAAAATTTATCTAAGTGTTGTAGCACATGCAACCTTAGTTCGGCTCACTTGTGGAAGTGAAACTATGTTATTTCCTTGATTGGAAATTTATCTAAATGTTACAGCACATGCAACCTTAGTTCGGCTCACTTGGGGAAGTGAAGCTATGTTATTTCCTGTATAGGAAATTTATCTAAGTGTTGCAGCACATGCAACCTTAGTTCGGCTCACTTGGGAAAATGAAGCTATGTTATTTCCTTGATAGGAAATTTATCTAAGTGTTGTAGCACATGCAACCTCAGTTCGGCTCACTTGTGGAAGTGAAGCTATGTTATTCCTTTGTACTAATCACGTAAGAACAAAGAGACGCACATTTTATTTTTCATTGATAAAGACACTCTGTTACAACTATTCCCATTCTTCCTCTAACATTACTGATAGTACTGACAGAGATGTTTTGCGTTCCAGGGATGTGGCAAAAGATTTCCTTCCATAACCTTTAGTTCGTACGCGCCTTTCGGTAATATCTTTGTTACAGTGTAAGGTCCTTCCCAGTTAAGACCAAAAGTTCCTGAAGCAATCTCCCTTGTGGCGGTGAAAATTTTTCGCAATACCAAAGATCCAACCTCAAATTCTCTTTTTCGCATTTTCTTATTGTAATAGCGCGCGCTCCTTTGCTTATATACTGTATTTCTGAGTGCTGCATCATCTCTTCTTTCTTCTAAAAGGTCCAATTCTCCTCTTAGGGCCTCTTCATTTCTGGTTGGATCGTAAGTAGCAGTTCGGAACGAAGCTATTCCCATTTCTAGAGGATTACTGCTTCTACACCAAAACTAGAGAAAATGGCGTTTCTCCCGTGCTTGTTCTGGCGGTAGTTCGATAAGACCACAAGACGCCGGGAAGTTCGTCCACCCATCTTCCTTTGAGGACGTCCAGTTTGGCTTTCAGTGTATGCTTTATGATCTTGTTTATTGCTTCAACCTGACCATTGGCCTGAGGATGGTTGGGTGTGGAGAAGTGTTTCCTGATGCCGAGCTCTTCACAGAAATTGATAAGATAAGTATTGTCGAATTGTCTTCCATTGTCAGTGACAATGGAATAAGGTATTCCAAATCTGCATATGATGGATCTCCATAGGAAGTTGGTTTTTTTTTGTTCGGTAATCTTCACAAGCGACTCAACTTCAGCCAATTTAGTGAAGTAAACAACGGCTACTATGGCATACTTAGCCCCACCTCGTCCCTTGGGCATAGGGCCAATCAGATCGACCCGCCATTTCGCAAAGGGCCAGGGCGCAATTATGAAGTTAAGCTCTTGTGGAGGGGCTTTGGTGAAAGGAGCGAGGCGTTGGCATTTGTCACATTTTCTCACAAACTGGAGGGCGTCTTTTCTCATGGTGGGCCAAAAGTATATCCTTGACGTGTGATTTTGTGAGCCAAGGATTGCCCGCCAGAATGGTTTCCACACATCCCTTCATGAATTTCTTGGAGAGCATAAAGTGCTTCCTCTTCGTTTAAACACCTTAGCAGGGGAGTTGAATATCCTCTTTTGTAAAGGGTATCATTCACTAAAGTGTATCTGGCCGATCTGATTCGCAGCATCCTCGCTTCAGTAGGATCGTCAGGGCAGACCCCGATTTTTAATTAGAGGTTGATTTCGTCAAGCCAAGTAGGCTTAGGATCTATCCTCATTAACTCTACTTATTTCCTTTCTATAGCAGGCTGCGAAATCCTTCAAACTGGGATGCTATCAAATTCCGCGATTCCTTCGCTAGTGGCCAACCGAGCTAGAGCATCCGCACGTCTGTTCTGCGACCTTGGTATTTGATTTACCCGGATGGTATGAAAACCTTCGAATTCCTTCCTTGCGACCTTAAGATAACCGTCCATCCTCTCCTCAGCTAGGTAGACGTCATTGATTTGATTAACCACAAGCTGTGAATCGCTGTAAATCATTAGGTCCGTGACCTTCATTTCATGGGCCATTCTTACTCCGACTATCAATGCTTCATATTCGGCCTCGTTGTTGGAAGTGTTGAAATCGAAAGACAAGGCTTCACAATACAACTGGCGGTCCGGACGGATTAACACCACACCAGCTCCCGACCTTGTTTCTGTAGATGACCCATCGACGTAAAGCTCCCACGGAAGTCCTGGCTCAATTGTTTCCACTGGTTCCTCGCTGAACTCAGCTATGAAATCAGGGAGCGCCTGTCCCTTGATGGATATGCGAGGTCTGTACTTGATGTCAAATTGTCCCAATTCGACGGCCCACTTAACCATTCGTCCTGTAGTGTCGGGTTTCTGCAAGGTCTGCCTTAATGGGGAATTGGTCAGGATTTCGATGGTATGCTCCAGGAAGTAAGGTCTTAACTTTCTAGCTGTGACAACCGCGTATGCCAATTTTTCCAATGGCGAGTATCTTAACTCTACTTCATGAAGGGCTTTGCTGGTATAGTAGACCGGATGCTGCACTCCATCTTCTTCAATTGCCAAGACTGAGCTTATGGCATGCTCCGATATGGCAAGGTAAAGCTGTAATGTTTCTCTGGTCCTCGGTTTGGATAGCACCGGCGGCTGGGCCAACTGTTTTTTTAGCTCGTCAAAGGCGTTTTGGCATTCAGGTGTCCAGTCAAATTTCTTCCCGCCTCACAACACGTCAAAGAAGGGTTTACACCGATCTATGGACTTTGATACAAAGCGACTAAGGGCAGCTACCCTCCCAGTTAGACTCTGAACCTCCTTAGGTTTTCTTGGTGCTTTCATGTCAAGGATAGCTCTTATCTTTTCGGGGTAGGCTTCGATCCCCCGTTGATTAACGATGTAACCCAAAAATTTACCCGAGCTTACGCCAAAAGCACATTTTTTTGGATTCAGCTTCATCTTGTACTTCCTCAGAATTTCAAAAATTTCGGCGAGGTGCTGTTGGTGGTCCTCCATCCTCATGCTCTTCACTAGCATGTCATCGACGTAAACTTCCATTGTTTTCCCAATTTGTTGGGCAAACATGGAATTCACCAAGCGTTGATACATTGCTCCGACATTTTTGAGACCAAAAGGCATCATTTGGTAACAGTACAGTCCTCGGTCGGTGATGAAAGAAGTGTTCTCTTGGTCCGCTCATACATGGGTATTTGATTATACCCTGAGTATGCGTCCATGAAGCTAAGCAATTCATGTCCAGCAGTAGCGTCCACCATTTGATCTATTCTGGGCAAGGGAAAACTATCCTTTGGACAGACCTTATTGAGATCAGTGAAATCAATGCACACTCTCCAATCTCCATTGCTCTTTTTAACAAGGACGGGGTTAGCAACCCATTTAGGATAATGAGCCTCCCGAATACACTTGTTACGGAGCAACTTTCGTATTTCTATGTTTAAAGCCTCATATCTATCCGGGTTTAGAGGTCGGCGCCTTTGTTGCTTTGGCCAAGCTTCCGGATCAATATTTAGCTACAGCCAATTTTTGGATCAATTCCTTCCAAATCTTCATGGCTCCATGCGAAAATATCCAGATTCTGCCGAAGGAAGGACGCCATCTGAGCTCGTATCAAAGGTCGCAGCTCTTTCCCTATCTTGAGTTCCTTGGTGGGATTTTTTTCGCAAACTGATATTAGTTCCATTTCTTCCACCGGTTCTCCCCCTTAGTCTTTGTACGGGGATCCAAGGGACCGAGGTAGAGCATCATACACATGGCCGGAGGAAGTTATTTGTTTTGATTTGCTTGAGATCGACCAGTCCTTTGACATATTTCAGCGAGTTCCCTATTTCCTTTGATTTCTCCTACTCCATGAGGTGTCGGGAACTTGATTGAGTAGTGGAACAAAGATACCATAGCTCGGAGGTTGAACAGCAAAGGCTGCCCCATCATAGCGTCGTAGGGTGAAATGGAATCCAAGACTACGAACTCAGCGTTAGTTCTCCAATGTTGTGGGGTTTCCCCAGCTTCGACGGAGAGCTTGATGGATCCTCTTGCCTTGACTAGCGCTCCGCTCAACCCTTGCACCATATTGGGATACAATTGAAGAAAATGGAGGGGAATTCCCATCCACCTTAGGGTATTGGTGAAGAGCAAATTGATCGCACTTCCGGTATCGACCAATACTTTTGGTATATTGATTTCAGCCACAGGTAAAGAGATAACCAAGACGCCAGGATAGGGGTTCGGATCTACTTCGGCATCGTTGAAGGATAACAGGTCATCCTAGGTCGTTTGCGGTGCCTCGCATCGATGCCAATCTCAGATAGGTCGGCAACTATAGGTCTTTTTAATTTGGGCTCCCTTTTTGAAATATCCTGCTTTCCTCCCATCATGCTGACCTCGGACTGGGGCAAGTCGACGTTGCAAGCTCTAGCCTCAGCTTGGTTTCCAAGTATCCTTCCAACACCATAAGGCGTGGGAAACTTCATACAGTAATGATAGATCGAAGTGGCAGCTTTGAGTTCATGTAGTATAGGTCTGCCTAGTATCGCGTTGTAATTGAATGGCAGGTCAACGACCACGAAGTCAGCTAGGATTCTCCTTTGGCAGGGAACCTTGCCTAGTTCCATGATAAGGACGATCTGGCCTTTGGCTTCGATGGGGTCTCCAAAAAAATCCTTGTAGTCTTTTGTGGTACGACTGGAGGTAGCGCTCTGAGATTTCAAGCTGTCTCAAAGTTTAGGTGTACAGGATATTTACCGAACTCTCATTATCCACCAGTGTTCGATGTACTTGGACTCCGGCAATGGGCATAGTGATGACCGAGGCATCACTTTGATCTTGCAAGACTCCTTGAGAATCTCCTTCAGAGAATCCGAACCACTCAGAATTAGTTACCGGACTTCTGATATCGTAGTTCGGCCATATTCGTGCATCTCTAGCTTGCCTACGTCTTTCTCTCCTTGATCCTTCCAAATACTAATTTGCACCAACCATCATTCTAATTTCCGCCCTGGAAGGAGGATTGCGTTCCGGCATTACGAGTTGAGCTCGGTTTCCTTGTACTTGTGGCTGAGGTGGTGGAGGAGGCGTTGGGTTCGTCTCTGTGGGTGTAGCTACAAATTCTTTGAGGCGACCTCTCCGAATTAAGGATTCAGTTTCTTCTTTTAGGTCTCGACAGTCGTCCGTGTTATGTCCCGTCGACCTGTGATATCGGCAATACTTGCCTCGCCCCAACTGTCCTTTCTTTGGGAACGCCGGTTTATGAAAGTCCTCCCTATCTCCAGATTGCATGAAAACTTCTTCCTGGGAGGTTGTTAGTGGGTGATAGTCATGAAACCGGCGCGGCTGATTTTTAGATCGGTCACTCGTACTCTGATCTCTTTTTAGTTCGTTTGGAATTTTCCTATCTGATTTTCTTTCCTTATTATGATCCCTGGGGTGCGGGTTGGCCCCAACGTTCTCCTGATCCGACGTGGCATCCTCTGCGTTGATATGTTTTTCAGCCCGATTTAAAAACTCATGATATGTGCGGGGTCCGTCCTCATGTACAGACCACCAGAATCGTGTTCTAGGTCTCAATCCGGAAAGGACTGCCATGAGGGCGGCATCATCGGAGATTTTCTCGACTTCCATTGATTGCTTGTTAAACCTCCCGAGGTAACCTTTCAGTGACTCGCTTTTCCCTTGCATAATGCTGACTAGCCTTTCCTTAGGTGTCGTCCTAGCTTTGGAGCCCATGAATTGAGCAAGAAAAGTTGTTGCCAGGTCGCTCCAATTTTTTACGGATCTTTGATGCAACCTTCTGAACCATCTTTGGGCCTTATCTCCCAAAGTCAGTGGGAAAGCTCGGCACATGATGGCATCGCCAGCGCCTTGTAGTTCCATCCATGAGGTATACTTGTCCAAGTGGCTAAGTGGATCTCCTTCCCCTTCGTACCCAGTAAGTTGTGGTATTTTGAGCTTCTCAGGCAGGGGTTCAGCCAGTATGTCCTTCGAAAAAGGGGAGTGACGTTTGGTAAAATAATCTTCGGACACCCCCTTGCCCTTGGTTTCCAGGTCGGCAATGCGTTTCTTTAAGGCACTCATTTCTGGTTCTTCTTGTTCCAACGGACGTTTTAGGTCGGGCCTTGTATGCTTCTCCCGAGGAGTTAAAGACTGTTGGGAACCCAGTCTACTAAACATACTGCCAGTTTTTTTGGTGGTGCCCTCTTTTCTAGGTGGCGGACTCCTTACTTTGTCGGTGTGACTCCTGGAAGACTCTCCTTTAGAAAAATGAAGGGACCTTCTGGTGGGAGGTCTTCCTGCCTTTCTTCTCGGTGGGGATCCCACCTCGGTTCTCTGTGGGGAGAGGGGAGCTTGATTTCTTTCCAACTTGCTGACTGTGTTAGTCAGCATTTCGATAGCTTTCCTTATGGCAGCTATTTGAGGACTTTCCATGTCAGATCGGTCCTGCCTTCCTTGGAAAGTATGATGAGTGGTGGTTTCGTTGGGGCGAGTGTAGGATTCACTCTCCGAGGAGGGATTTTAGCTCATTGGTATATATTTTCTGTTTTAGTATGAGAAAATGATTCTTTTCACAAGTCCAGGCGCCCTCCTTCTAGCGCCAAACTGTTGACGTCAAAAAATGTAAATACTTGATTTGAGACAACTTTTAGAAAAAGGAGCCGCAACTCTCTTTAGTAAAGGTGATCTTCTTTTTCTTTTGTGTTTTTGTTTTCATACCCCTTTAGTAAAAAAGGACCTTTCTTTTTTATAGATGGGTTTTGATACAAATGGTAAGGCTTTTGTCAAATCAATCACTTTATACATCAGGCCGAGCTCAGAAATGCGTGCCGTAGTCCTCGGTTGTGATTGGCTAATGAGATCGGCTCCCATCAAATCCTAATAATTCTGTTTTGTCAGTCAATTATCACATTTGCATGGAAGTTAGCAACAAAAGTGATTGATTGGTTGAGCAGCACCGCCCTCTCCTCCAAGTGTACTTGACTTGATTGGACAGATAGTGAAAGTAATGTAATTATTATGTCCCCTGAAATGACGACGGTCTTCTGACAAGGCTGCTAGAGACAACCGAACTGGGGTCGATAATCGAACTGTCAACTGGAAGTCATTAATACTAAGAGCATAATATTTGACCTCGGACCTCGGTGGTCAACATAAGTTAATGTAGCATAGCAGCATCTAGATAAACAACTCCTTACTCAGCAAAATTTATATTGAAAAATGCTAAAAATATATAATGAATTAACCTAGATTGGAACAGAAATTTTAATTCTCACTTACATGGAGTGAGCCCCATGTGCAAAATATTGAGAAAAAAAAAAAAAAAATCTCCTCCCACCAATTGCTGTGTGTATTCTGTAAGTATAGGAATTTGAATTCATGTACCTATAGCACGATTGATTTAAATTTTGTATACTTATTTAAATGTAATTTTGTTATAGTTTTAAAAAAATAAGAGACTTCTGAAGAGCAACTCATCAAATTCATGGGAAACCAATTTTGAACTTAAATATCTATTCATTAGAATTTAGACATCAATGTCATCGAAAAACCAATCCTATAGCCACCAATAATACCAATTTTGAACTTAAATATCTATTCATTAGAATTTAGACATCGATGTCATCGAAAAACCAATTCTATAGCCACCAATAATCGACCAAGACCAAGCTGTTGTGTTCGTTCGATAACATTTTCTACACATAATCAGACCATATGCTCCAGTATGTGAATATGTCAAATCAATAGAAGTAAATCGAAGTATGTTGTGTGTCAACGTGGTCCACTTCCGACCAAACTGCTGGTGGTGCTAGAATGCTATTTCTCCCAGTAACTGCATCAACAAGAAGTCGAGAACAACGACAAAAATGTTTAATAGTTGCGTAAGACATAACACTACAGAAAATGGGAAAAAAAATTCTTTAAATACTAGGCCGTGTCAATTAGAACATAATATTCAGTAGTTAAGTAAAACTGCAAAAAAACTGAAAAATAATTTAAGAAAATCTCTAAGTTCGTGCACGTGTGTATATAAAAATGAAAGTAGATCCTCATTTTTACTTTTCCAGTCTTAATCTTCATATTGGCCATAAACTGTGAGAGACATGTGAAAAAGTAGTCATTTATATCTTGCAACTGCCCTCTATATTATTAGAAAGTTACCCTGTAAAAGTAGTCATGTATATACAGCAGATGCAGAAAAATATACATCGTGGGAGCCTTTATAGTAGTAAAAAACCAGGAAAGGCACTGGCTGGGGGTGGGGTGGAGCGCAAAAAGAGACAGATGTATATTCTAAGTTTCAAAAATCAAATGTAAACATTGCAGCGAAATACTCGGAATCAAAAAAATACTAGCTGGCCAGGGAGCTACCAAACATGTATTCTAAGTTTGAGAAATCAAAACGTAAACATTGCAGGGAAATAATCAGAACACTTTTAGTAACTGGATCAAACAAAGAAGGGCAGTCCAGCCTACAAAATTGTCTAGTGAAAAATTGCAACGAGTAAAAACATTAAGAGCATGTTTGAAAAAACTTTAATTATAATTTAAGATGGTCAAACATACTTTTTAACCACACATTCCATAGGATGCAAAGCTTATAAGCACTACCAAACAAGCACTAACATTGGCTATAACTATTAATCTATAATGATGTGACTAGTGGAGAAGCTGCAAAATGAAATCACTTCAATGGAGAGGCAGCTGAATGGGGAACAGATAGATACCTGCACAGCCGAATTAGATAGCAACTACCACTCGTTGGTTTCGGCAACGTGATATTGCAGCTCTTGGAACTGTGGACTACCTCATATATGTTTACGTCAATATCCTATTTATCTACATCAGAAGTAAAATTTGATGCGATTGATTCTGAATCATCAATCCTTTCTGTTGCCAACTGGCTGTCTAAGATATCCAAAACATTATCTGGTGGACATTTATCTGCGGGATTCAATGCCGATGTTTGGCAAAAGCACTCAGGCCAGGAATTTGTATAGAATGATTCGGGTGGCAATCGCTTGTGAGGCCCACCAAAGTTTGTGCTTAGCATCACTTGTCTAACAGCTTCTTCAAAACCTGCGGTCTGCCCCTTTTCACGATCAATAAAGATAGGGGCAAGAGCTTTTCTATCAGGTCGAATCGTTGTACGGAAACCATAATACAGGCGGTGGCCAAGGAGATTATTTGCGAAGTTGCTTGGCCCATCATACGTGGGCATGAAAATATCCGCGAGGAGACAAACCATGTAATCCACGGCAGAGCCCAATAAACCATGTGTATTCTTCGCCAGCTCGCCAGTGGTGTCTACTGTGCTATGATTCTCAAGGCGAGGAAACAAGGACCGAAAAGGATTCATAAATCGATCACCTCCAAATAGTTCCCCAGCTGCTAGATATATTCTGGTTGAGTTGTCAAACCCCATTGCGCGTAAGATGAGACTTACCTGCAAATCAAAGGTGCACGCATATATAGAATCAGACAAGTATAATAAGCCCCCCGTTTGACTCTCTTTATTTCATAACTCTTTATTTCTCATACTCATTTTCAACCACACATTCACACAACAAAATATTTTGCACATAAACCCAAAACTTTTCCATATTTTTTAACCACACATTCTCCAAAAAATATCTATTCAAAACATCATTTTCCCCCAATTTCTCTTTATAAAGGCCATCAAACAGTCATTACAATTAAGATATAGTTCCACATTCTGGGACTTCTGAGATGAAGATAGATTATTTATAGGCTAATTATAATTCTAGGTAAGGCATACAAACAGAAATATAATTTCTCAACCTCTCCATTACCCACTCTTTTCATTCAAAATAAACGGAGACTAAGAGAGGGTGCCTTCAAACAACATGAAATTCTCTCCTAAGCTGATGCGCAAAAACTTATGAGGCCTCCAAAATCTCTAATTGGTCTGCCAGAGTCTTTACTTAACTTTATTGCTCCAGTTACGTAAATTCTCTCAAGAAAAAAGCTGTCATGTGCCCCTCGAGCTTTTATTTAAATGTTAGGTACTATTGAGTATTAGGATCCCTTCACTTATCTCTAAGAATGATGATTTTTTAACACCCTAGATCATAAACTTCTTTTCTTCTTTTCATATTTTGGTGGTCATGTGGGGAGGTTAAAAGAAGTAAAAATGAAAATGTTATCTTTTAATCTTTCTCATATACTTAAAGCCCAATCTTTATGCAACATGTTTAACAAAAAAAACTTCTACTTCAGATATTTTCTTAACCCACTCCAGCAGTAATGATGTAAAGTGGCAGGACTAAAGTGATCAAATCTTGGAAAGAAGTAGAGCAATTAAAGAGGCTTTCCTCCACAAAAAAATTTGCAGCATCAAGATGGTTCCTTTATCATCTTAAATGACCAGTATTGAAGCATTAATTAGTTAAGGTGTATCAGTTGCAACTTAGAACATCATTTCCCTTTGGATAACAAAACATTTGTTTAGATCTACATGTACTGGTGCATAAAAGAAATGAAAGATCTTGAATATTTACCTTGACCAAACTAAAAACTAGTAAACAACCACATTTTACATCTAATGTAAATAACTGTAAACATTCAGTCAATTCACCAAATTTAAATATAAAAACTACCTCTTCTGGAGTTAATGGGCATTTTCCAATAGCCCTTCTTTCGCTATAAACGAGTTTCTTTGCGGCAAAATTTTCCTCTCGATATTTCTTCAAAATTTTCTGTTCTTTGGGGGTAAATATATCAAAGCACCTGAAAAACTTCATATCAGATTGTGCATAGCTTCAAATACACAATAAAATAAAACGTGCTATCTTATTTTCTTCAATACACTTCCACTTGCAAACCATTTTTTTAAAATGTTAAGCAGGTAGAATATTTGGGCTTTCGAAAACATTACTGGCAGACTATTTTTACTTTTCCTAACATAAATTTTTGGATTTTTTTTTTTTTTTCCCCAAATTTTACAATTTTCTGGCCTTTTGTGTGCATGAAATATGTCCATTTTAGCACTTATTTCATAAACTTCTTAAAGAAAAAACATTACTTGTTTTTGCTGTCTTGCAGTGCAAGCATGGGCTAAAAGGCTAGACCAAGGGATTGAGCAATCACTCTAGCCCAGCTGTGCCCGAACACCCCGAGAAATGCGAAAAATATAAAGGATAAAGATAATATTTCTCAGACATATCTCCTGGCTTTGTCACTTGCTTTTGGAATTATCTTTCTGATTTTTTCTCTCTTTTCTTTTGGTTTACCCTTTTTTTTGGGGTCTCAATTTCAAAGATGGCAAGTAATGGCAACATAAACAGGTACTGACTTACCCAGCAAATGCAAGCATATCCATCTCGAAACGAAGATGTATTGCCATGAAGTGACCTTGTGCTCGGAGCCTACTGACAATTGAGTTACTCAGCTCCATAATATGTGGTTTAAATCTTAAGGCATGATAGTTCACCCTGCATCTTAGCCGCTGATATTCAGGGTAATCAATCTCTTCTGCCAGGCGATGTGAAAACGGGGAAAGATAAATAGCACCGTGTTCCTTCATCTTCTCTAAAGCAAATGTTGTGTACCAACTGATGGGAGCATCTCTAGGAGGCCGAATCTGAGAATGAAAGAAGTTTGTATTAAAACTTGTTGGGGACTGAAAATAATATCTGAAAAACTTTGTCAGTGATAATACACCTCACCTGAAAAGCTTTTATCTTCTTGATCTTCCCATTTTTACGAAATTCCGGAATGCTTTCCACAATTTTTACATCGTACCTCAATGAATTGATAAAATGCTCAACATCATAGACACCATGGAAACCACTAAGAACAGATAAAAATAAGCACTTAATATCTTAATTAATTGCTACACAGTGAAACAGCAACTAATGAACTGTGAATTTTGTAATCATATAAAATAGTAAATACAGGATCAAAGAACTAATTTGCTTCAAATTTTAGGTTGCAGAAGGGTTCAAAAACTAAATATCCACATATATTAATTAAACTAGCCACGCAAAATTACTATGCAGTGGTTGTTAGTTACCTATCATCATGCCAAAAGGAATTTGCATCCAACTCAGGCAGCACAAGTGTAGCATTCATAATTCGCGCAGCAAGAACAGCGTTGCATATCTAGAAAATAACAAAACCTCCCTTGTATCATATGTAGCAAACCAAATTTGAGCCACCAAAACAAATGCAAAGAAGATAAGTTTGATGACTTCATAATAATGAAACACGCATTATAAAAATCAACATGTTTTGCCTTTTTATTCTTTTGATCCAGTCCAAAGAGATGTGAAATTGAGATACAAATTAGGAAAGAATAAACAGATAATTGAAAAGGTCCAACTAATGAAGCAATAGATGAAAGCACAAACTGAAAAGGAAGCAATTGCAGACTGGAAATGCACACAGAGCTGCTGCTGTTGTGACACAAGGCTGTTGATCATTAAGGCACAATAAGTGTATATTCCCAAGATTCTAATTATACCATAAAAGCCAAAGGGCTTGCTAAAGATGCCCTTCTTACTCCATTTAGGTTTTGAGAATAAAGTTGCTGTTGTGGAAATAAACTGATGCAGAAAAGAAAATAAGCGACCGTTTGGCCCCCATTCTCTTTTAATTTTTTCTTCTCATTCTTATTTTCAACCACACAATCTTCCATAAAATAATATTATACGTAAATCGAAAACTTTTCCTTCTTTTTCAACCACACATTCTCCAAAAAAACACTATTCCAAACATTAAAATTTGGAAGAAAGCGGGCCAAACCAGAGGTAAATCTGATGTTTATCATGTTGTCCTTTTAAATGTGCTAACTAAAGGCTTTGAAGTTAATTTACCATGAGAAGCTATTTGGAAGTCTGAGGCATGGAATAATAGAACAAAAAACAGCTCAAGAGACGAGAGTGTTTTGACAGGTGACCGATGAAAGAGAACTAAGCTATAATTTAACTGGTGTTTTATAGGGTAGCACAGATTAATTGATGGTGATTATATCACGGCTTAAATCTCCGGTGATTCAAATAAATGAATAAATATGCTTCTAATATCATCCGAAGTTGTGTAAAATTTGGTTCGAAGTAGCTGCTGAGACGTACGCATAGAGAAAGAATATACAGGTTTGTATGGAAACAGCACATTCTGGCAATATTCATGAATTTAGAGGAAAGAGCCAGGAGTCAAATAAATCCTAACCATGATTAAGCTTCTTTTCTAGAATTATATGTTTCTATCAGTCCACATAATATTTCATGGTCGTGTGGTTTGAGAGTTGAACCACTTGTCACCTGCTTCAAGGGTGCATCCCCATAGGAGCAGAAAAAACATAAATTAATTTTCAAAATGGCATAAGAAGAAAAAGCCAAAAGGTAAATATTATGAACACCAAACGAACTAAGTACAGTAATCAACTTGTCAATATGTAAAGAGCTTTGCAAAACCATATCCGAAAAACTATACCAAATGACGAAGTAAGATAGTATTGACTTAAATCACAATTCAAGGAACAAGAACTAAACTTGTTCTAAAATTATCCCTTGGCATTTTAATCAAATCCACAGTTCAAAGGCAATGAATGCGCCACCATTAACAGCTAATTATATAAAAAATAGAGCTTTTTTCAGGTTAATCCCTAAGAGAAAATTCAAGTATCACGAGAAACAAAAGCTTTGAAACAGATGCTTTTTAAGCCTAAAAAGAGCAATGAATCAGGTAAAACTAGTAAAGAAGAATCAGACTATGTCATAATGAGATCTTTTTATTTACCGCACTGCGTTGCTGATTGAGACCACCATTACAACGAACACGTAAGTAGCCATTGGTTTCAGTCGGAGGAGCTGCATGTAGAAATTTACAGGAAACTCTAATAATAAATCTAAATAAGTGCGGGTACAAAATAAATTTACATTCGTTTAATGAATTCAATCCATAACATTAAGCACAGTTTATCTAAATAAGCAGCAGAAACTCATGGATACTCAAAATGAACCCCTAATCAATCCAAATAAGGGTAAATGTCAAATGCTACAAACACATACGAGGCCAAGCCGTCCGTGGAGCAGATGATGGCCTCCATTCACCAGAAGCAGCAGTGCCCCAAAGAGTATCCATTTTTATCTGCTTAGACATGACAAAAGATAAACACCTACAAACACTTAAATGATGAGCTGGGAAACCCTGAAGCCAGCTATAATAAAACGTTCTGGTGAGAAGCCCAGAGATTTAGTCTCATAACACATGCAAATTATCTAACTTGATTATTTATTTAATGAAGAACTCTAGAACCAAGGATGTCAATTCCTTAGTTTCACAGAGTTTTCCAGTACTAGTTTCCGTATTTCTAATACTTTTACGTAGTTAATCAATTTCTTAACTGCTTGCAAGCAGGGACGGACCCAATGAAGGATCAGTGCAGGCATCCGGGGCACCCCCCATTTAAGAATAGCAGCCATCTATTAAGCAAAGTGAGGCTGTTTCCATGCATGGGTTTGCCTTCATTTGCAGTTTCATCTATCTCATCTTCGTCTTCAATCGGGCTTTCAGGCTGCTTGTGTTGGAATTTTCCATGCTGGATCAAACTCGTTTCGTCTCTTGATTAATTAATCTCGTCATTTGCATTCAGAAGAAAATAGTCTGTCTGTCGAAAGGCTTTGAGGGATTTTGGTTGTCACCAAATTTTTGAAATGATTTGATCTGGTCTTACTTTTAGCTTACAGTGCAAATTAGATGGAGATTTATTCTTAAAAGGAGAGCAGAATAACACTTGCAGAGAGCTGTTAAAATTGGGAATGAAAAATCCTTGTTTGGGAATGTAAGTAAGACCTCTCTCTCTCTCTCTCTCTCTCTCTCTCTCTCTCTCTCTCTCTCTCTCTCTCTCTCTCTCTCTCTCTCTCTCTCTCTCTCTCTCTCTCTCTCTCGTACATGCATAATGTCCTTCGTACATGGGTATGGATGATGATTTATTTCCATGTCTATGAAAAACCATTGAAAAAGAACGTGAAAAATTTGTTGATATCCCAAAATAATGATACTTCTGAATTCTATTTCTCTTTGAGGATGGAGCAAATTCCAACATATAAAATAAGCCCCTGATTGATATAGCTAAAAATAATATATGGCTACATCCTGAATCTATTAAACCTAAACAAATTATCTCATAATTTTCTATTCTAATGTAACATTTTACTTTAATACTTTTTAATTTTTCTGAATTACAGAAAACTTGAACTAATTCTGGCTCATGAATTATTTCTGAATTTTTTCCCTTTTTATCTGATTCTACAATTTCTAATTTTTGTAAAATATATCTTTGCATATCTTCTAAATTTTCTATTTTTTTCCTTAAAATTTTTATTTCTGACAATTCTATTTGAATTGAATCAATCTGCTTATCTTCTTCACATTCTATTAAATCTTTTTGTATTAAACATTTTTTACATGCTTCTAGAAAACAATCCTTACATTTAACTCTTAATTTTTTACTAGGATACCATTTACATAAATAACATGATATACTGTCTGAAC
Source organism: Osmanthus fragrans (assembly GCA_019395295.1). Classification (NCBI taxonomy): domain Eukaryota; kingdom Viridiplantae; phylum Streptophyta; class Magnoliopsida; order Lamiales; family Oleaceae; genus Osmanthus; species Osmanthus fragrans. The sequence goes on along the minus strand of CM033351.1, from coordinate 25,738,664 downwards.
CTATTTCTTTTACCCATTTATGTTTACATTCTAATTCCATATCCATAAATTCTAATTCTTCATCCGAGTCTGATAAATTTTTTATATTTGAAAATTCCTGTATAAAATTTTCATAATCTGATTGTTCTTCTAAATCACAATTATTATTAAAATCTTCTATTGATATAATACTATATACTGACTCTTTATCTGAAATATATTCATCTATTTCTAACAAGTCTTCATTAGTACATTCTACTAAAGTACTTCTTTTATCATTATTATTTATTTTCTTAGGACATGTTTTGGCTAAATGATCTGTTTGCCCACATACATAACAATTTAATTTATTAGGGTAATTTCTTTCTGGTTTAAATTTTCTAACATGTCTATTTTCAACTAAATAAGGTTTTCTTCTATTAGATTTTCTAAGATAATATTTTTTCTTAATAGGTCTATTTCTGTCATATTTTCTTTTACCCTTTTCTCTAAACTTATTACCATAAGTCTGAGGTGTAAAAATATCTGTACTGTCATATTTTCTTTTACCCTTTTCTCTAAACTTATTACCATAAGTCTGAGGTGTAAAAATATCTTTACAGAATTTATAATCTGTCTTTTTTAGTTGATTCTGAATTTGTAACTCTACACATTTATCTTCTAAACATTTCATTATAAATTGTGTTCTTATTCCTATACTCCATAAATGATCTGATTTTTCTATAACATTTCTATTTTCATTCCATCTTTTTGTTATTTCTAATCCTAAGGGACCTGGTAATTTATGAAATAATTTTTTACCTAATTCTTGATTAAAAGTATTACCTGATATAGAAACTAAATAATGATATTCATTTAAAAATTGTTTTACTTCTTTACCTTTAGTCCATCTATTTAGACTAAGTTGTTCTAAATCTCTAATAGCTTTATGTTGAAATAATAATTGTCCTGTATTTGGATCTGCTCCTGTTAATAATTCATGTATCTTACTAACAAAATTATATGGATTATTTCCTAATGCAACTAATGCTTCAAATTCTGTTTGTTTATCTTTCTTAAAAGCTTCCCATGTAACTTTAGCACTTTCTCCTAAAAATCTCTCTAGATATCTATACATTTCTAATGGTTCTATATTATCTGCTAATCTAATATAATGACCTATTATTGTATTTTTCCAAACTTCTATTATATTATTCTAAGTCTGAGGATCATGTGCTGTAATATTTAATATATGTGGTTTATGTGGTGTTTGAAATTCTATTTTAGGTTCTAAAGGTCTAACCTTTCCTCTAGCTATATAATTTCCTTCTTTGTTATTATAATCTGTAAAAGCTATTCTAGGAGGATGACCACCTAAATATTGATATTGTTCTGGTTCTGTTTTAGCTTGCATTATTTCATCTGTTAATTCTTTATAATTACTATTCTCTGAAATTGTTTTATTATCAATTTCATCTATATTAATTCCTACTCTTATATTTTTATAATTATCATAATATAAGTATTCTTTTTCTCCTATTTGTTTTATTAAAAACAAATGATCTTCCAATTTTAAAAGCTCTATAGGAGATAATTCTATTCCTAATTCTTTAGGATAAATTATTCTATCTTCGATTTCTGTTTCTACTGCATTAAGAAATGGTTCTAATTCTTGTTGTTCTTCATTAGTATTATTAGATTCTGTCTCAAAATTATCATTTCTATTTATATGACTATAATTACCAAATCTTAAACTAGTTCTACCATGTAAATCTTTATACGTTATAGCTTCTTGAGGAGTTAAAATTGGTTCTTGGTTTTCTAAAAATTTATCTAAATTCCATTCTAATCCTGCTAAAAATTCTGAATCATAAGCTTTTGGCTTAATCATTTTTATTCATTTACTACTCATTAAATTTACTACTTTATCTATATAAACTTTGTATTTTGTTTGAGAATTATTACTACATCTTCCTAAAAATCCTATACTTATTAATAAATTTTCTGGATTAAGTAATTGTAAACCATGAGTCTGAAATCTATTATAATTTTGTTCAGGATCTATAAGTTCTTCTATATTCTGATTATACTGAGGCTGTCTATGTAAAATTATTTATTTTATATTATATTTGTACTTATATTAGAAGTACTATGCCTACCTCTATCAAAGGATTCTGAAGATGATCCTACTTCTCTAATAGTTCTTGATCTACCAGGAAAATTATTCATATTTTATAAAACGTTGTAGATAATTTTCTGGTTATTTTTTCTTTGCCTGTATCTTTTAAACTTAATCTATCTAACTTATTTACTATGTTTTCTAAATCTTGAGTTGGTTTATTTTCTATATTATTTAATTTTTTATTTATATTTTCTATTGCCTCTGTAGTTCTAAGATCTGAAAATTTTTCTTTATCTTCTACTTTAGAAATTTTATTTAAAATAGCTGAATTCTGTTCTTTAATAAAGTCTAAATTTTCCCAAATCTTTATAATATCTTTCTCAATATTAAAGATTCTTTTTCCTAAAGAACTTACTTCTCCTATTAATTTATTAACTTCTTTTGTTAATAAATCCAGTTTATAAATCTAATCTGAATAATAATAAAAAGAGTCTAATGAAAAATCAGTATGATCTGATAAGTAATTATTTTCTATATAATCTGATAAGTGATTATTTTCTATATTATCTAATTCAATTCTTATTGCTAAATCCGAAACAAATCTCTGATCAAAACTTTCTATAAAATATTCTTCTCTAAATTCTGAAATTAAAGATCTATATAAAATCTGTTCTTTTAATTCTGAAGATAAATCTTTAGTTACTTGTAAAATAGCAAACAAATAATCTATAGTTTTTCTTTTTCAACAAGACTAAATTCTATTCCGTATTCTAAAATCTCTTCTATTTCTTTATAAAATGAAAAACTATAAATTATTTTTTCTAAATCTACAAGTAAAATTTTAAAAATCATAAAATAAGTAAAAAAATTTCTAACGATTCTTAGAATTATACCTTTTCTAAAAACTGGAGAAATATGTCTGTATTCTGAATAACACCAGTACCAAAAACACACGCTCTAATACCAAAAAGAAGGGGGTCCTGGAAATAGGGTTATTATTTCAAGGATTGTATAGCTGTTGAAGAAGGCGGTTAAAATTCACAATACAAAATTCCTACTCAATACTTTTCTTAACTATAATCTCTAGTTCTTTTGACAATAATACAATTTTATTTTTTTTTAAAAAAAAGAAGATAAAATTACATTCAAAGATAGCAAGAGAAATCTTTTGATATTATAAGAATGCTAGAGGCTGTATTCGGCATTTCATATAACACTTTCAAAAATTTTTTAACAACTTTTCTCTGAAATGATTAAAATATGCCATCTGAGATATATGAACTTGAACCTAACTCCATTCTTGCAAGGACACCACTGGCACTCCCTTAACAAGAATTCTTAAAACAGTGATCCCTTTCCCCTTTTTGTGCGCTTCTCTAGCCTCTCCAATGGGCCTTTACGCTTTGAAGGGTCACTCAGGGCTTATTTTAAAAACAGTTTTAAACTTTAAACTTGGAGTTAAGATATGCTCTTATCATATACTTAGCATGAAACATAAAACTTTACAAAAAATTTCAAAATCATAAAAAAAAAAAAATCATGAACAGCATTTGTTCTTAAAAGATCTGGAACTAAAATTAATTATAAGCACCATATCTTAGTATAATAAAACATACCTATCGGAATGATCCATCGGTAGTTTAAAAATATAAAATTGTATTTTTGTGGGATATTATCTCATCTAAGAACAAGAGTAATTAAGAATTTCCCTTTCGGGAGAGAAAGAAACTTAGAACATTTTTGAGAGAAGACTCTTGTATATATTTTTATGAGAATTCGTTATTCTACAATTGAAAGAATAATCTCCTTAAATAGGAGAGAAAAGTGAGAACGCGTTTTTCAAAAGCAAGGAATCTTTGCTTTTTCAAAACGTCAAAAAGAAAACAGTAAAAGTTTTTCTATCAAATCTTACTTTATCATATAGTAAGATTCGTTACAATTTTTTCAAAAAGAAAACAGTAGAGATTCTTTTCGTACAATAATTCTAAACTAAGTCTTCTTTCCAGGTCTTCATAATGAGTCGGGATATTACCTTATCTTGTCTCATAATTATGTCTGCCAATACTGTCTCAAGATGTTCCTCCGTCAGTGTAATCTTCTGGATCATTGTCTTCTTCTAAATCATTGTCTTCACAATCTTCTTTATTATCAATTTTCTTTCTTCCTTTATTTTTCTTTTTTATCTGCAACTTTTTTTCTTTGAAGTCTTTTGTTTAACTTGTTGTTGCAATTCTTCTATTTTATCAAACATTTCTTTCAGTCTTTTCATATCTGATTGCGTGATTTGATCTGGATCTTGTGATGCTTGAAATGAATCTGATAAAAGATTAACTGGGCTTCTTTGTTTTAAATCTGCTGGACTAATTAATCTAGTAACAGAATTTTCAGTCTGCTGAGTCTGGTCTTCAATAATTTTATTTTCTGTAGAAGCCCAACAAATGGATGGGAATTTTTATAGTTATCAAGATATTCTTAGACCAGCAAGAATTAGTTTTGAAACTAATTGTGGAAGAAGCACAGAATATAGTTTACCTAAAGATTCAGTATAGGTAAGAGATTTGTCTTTAAATACAGACTTAATATGAGGATTAAGTTTTTTATTAAAAGATAATGGTAGTATAATGATCAGTAAAGATTATATGCAATTACAAAAGTTCACAATTTGTGCACCTACATATACTAAGATTATTCCATCAGAGTACGCTGAGAAGCGTGGTAGGATTAAAGAAAAAGAAAAACAATGTGAGTGTAGTAAAGAAAGAGAATGTCAATTAATAGAAGAAGAAGAATTAGAAAATTTGGATTTAGAAGTTTATTTTGAAGACTTTAAAGAAGCAGAAGAAGAAATATGTTTAGATTTTGTAGAAATTGAAAAAATATATAATTTGTTAGTAACAGAACAGGATATAGAAAATATGATAAGTAAATTATAAAAATTAGAAATTTTAGGAGAAAATGTATTAAAATATTGGGAAAAAGACAAAGTTTTATGTGAGTTAAAAATTAAAAATCCCGAATATATAATTAAGACTAAAAATATTGAAGTGACAAATCAAGATTTAGAAGATTTTAAAATGCATATTCAAGACCTGTTAAAATTAGGAGTAATTAGAAAATCAGACAGTCCGCATAGATCAGCAGCTTTTATTGTTAGAAAACATTCAAAAATTATTAGAGGAAAAAGTAGAATGGTAATTAATTATAAAAGATTAAATGATAATACAATAGATGATGCTTACACTATTCCAGATAAAACAATTTTAATAAATAGAATTCAAGATTGTAATATTTTTAGTAAGTTTGATTTAAAATTTGGTTTTTGGCAAGTAAAAATGCAATTAGACTCAATAAAATGGACAGTTTTCACTTGCCCAGAAGGACATTTTGAATGGCTAGTCATGCCATTTGGATTAAAGAATGCCCCTAGTATTTTTCAAAGAAAGATGGATAGTATTTTTAATAAACATAATAAATTTATTATAGTTTATATAGATGATATATTAGTATTCAGTAAAAATAGGAGAGAACATAGAGGTCATTTACAAATTCTTTTTTCAGAATTCATTAGGCATGGTTTAATTATAAATAAAAAGATGTTTTTATTTAAAGAATACATAGAATTTTTAGGAGTAAATATAGGAAAAGGAAGAATAGAATTACAACCTCATATAGCTCAAAAGGCTTTAGATTTTCCAGATAAACTTGAAGATCTTAAGCAATTACAAAAAATTTTAGGATTAGTTAATTATGCTAGACCATTTATTAAAGATTTAGGAAAAATTGCAGGACGTTTATATGGAAAAACTTCCCCGAAAGGTCAAAGATATTTTAATATAGAAGATATTAAATTAGTCCAAAAAATAAATGAAAAATTAAAAGATTTACCTAAATTATCTATGCCATTAGATACAGATTACTTAATTATAGAAACAGATGAAGTTTAAAAGGATGGGGAGCAATTTTGATTGCAAAACCTAATAAATATTCACACAAAGATAGTGAAAAAATTGTACGATACAATAGTGGAAATTAAAAAAAAAAGGTAATATAAGTAGTATAGATTTAGAATTACTTGCAGTCAATTATGCATTAGATTCCTTTGAATTATTTATTATTTCTAAAAAAGAAATTACTTTAAGAACAGATTGTGAAGCAATAGTAAGTTTTGTTAATAAAATGAAATTAGAAAATAAAAGAAGTAACCGAAGAAGATAGTTAAATTTTATAGATCGAATTACTAATACTGGATTAGTAATTAATTTTGAACATATTAAAGGTAATGATAATCAGATAGCGAATATATTAAGCAGAATAATTAAAAATAAAGAATATGATTGATTGTTTCTTTAAGTATTTGCAGATGCAAAGACCAAGAGGTCCCAGACCAGGATTACAGACTGGTAGTTCAAGTTCATCATTACCTCGGACAAATTTAGCACAGACCCATGATAAGTTAAGATTTGGTAATGTAGAATTAATTTGTTTCCCAAATAGTAATATTAGTTTCAAGACATTATCTCATATTTCAGTAACAAAATCAGAAAAATGTATTCTAGATAATTTATGGATTTCTTATAATAAGAATCCTAAAGATCAAAAATATTTTTTAGCATGTTTAAATGTTCTTTCAAAATATTTTAGTCAAGACCATAAAAAATTTAAATGTTATGTAGTTTTACAAGGAAGACTTCCAGGAGTTTATCACACCTGGTTAGAAGTTTCAGACTGTATTAAAAATTTTCCAAACCCTCTTTATAAAGGTTTATATTCAGTTTCAGAAGCATTAGATGAGTGTAGAAAGAGATTAGGAATAAATTATTTTGTAGCCCTTTCATTAAAAAATGTGTCAGATCAACCATTAGATTTTTCTTCAAATTTTTGTCAATATCGTGAATGTATGACTAGAAATTTTAAAATTCTAAATGAGTCAAACCAGATTTTACAACAAGAAAAATTATTTTTACAAAAGAAGATTTCTGATTTAGAACAAGAAATTATTAATCTCAAAACTTCAAATCCAGACTTACAAATAGTCTCAGGTACTATAGAGCCCAATAAGTCTATAGCTAGTCCAGCCCAAACGGTAGCTGGTAAAGACTTAACAAATTCGTTTATAGTTATGGACTTACTAAAAGCCCAACAGACTCAAGAGGCTGTTGATTCTCCTACTTTTCAACATAATCAGACTCAACAGGCTGAAAATCCTGTTACAGAAAATAAAATTATTGAAGACCAGACTCAGCAGACTGGAAATTCTGTTACTAGATTAATTAGTCCGGCAGATTTAAAACAAAAAATCCCAGTAAATCTTTTATCAGATTCATTTCAAGCATCACAAGATCCAGATCAAATCACGCAATCAGATATGAAAAGACTGAAAGAAATGTTTGATAAAATAGAAGAATTGCAATAACAAGTTAAACAAAAGACTTCAAAGAAAAAGAAGTTGCACATAAAAAAGAAAAATAAAGGAAAAAGAAAAATTGATAATAAAGAAGATTGTGAAGACAATAATTCAGAAGAAGACTATGATCCAGAAGACTACACTGACGGAGGAACATCTTTAGACAGTATTGGCAGACATAATTATGAGACAAGATAAGGCGATATCCTAAGACTCATTATGAAGACCTGGAAAGAAGACTTAGTTTAGAATTATTGTACGAAAAGAATCTCTACTGTTTTCTTTTTGAAAAAATTGTAACGAATCTTACTATATGATAAAGTAAGATTTGATAGAAAAACTTTTATTGTTTTCTTTTTGACGTTTTGAAAAAGCAAAGATTCCTTGCTTTTAAAAACGCTTTTTCTCACTTTTCTCTCCTATTTAAGGAGATTATTCTTTCAATTGTAGAATAACGAATTCTCATAGAAATATATACAAGAGTCTTTTCTCAAAAATGTTCTAAATTTCTCTCTTCCGAAAGGGAAATTCTTAATTACTCTTGTTCTTAGATGAGATAATATCCCACAAAAATATAATTTTATATTTTTAAACTACCGATGGATCATTCCAGTAGGTATGTTTTATTGTTCTAAGATATGGTGCTAATAATTAATATTAGTTCCAGATCTTTTAAGAACAAATGCTGTTCATAATTTTTTTTTTTTTTTTATGATTTTGAAATTTTTTGTAAAGTTTTATATTTCATGCTGAGTATATGATAAGAGCATGTCTTAACTCCAAGTTTAATGTTTAAAACTGTTTTTAAAATAAACCCTGAGTGACCCTTCAAAGCGTAAAGGCCCAGTGAAGAGGCTAGAGAAGCGCACAGAAAGGGGAAAGGGATCACTGTTTTAAGATGTTTTAAGAATTCTTGTTAAGGGAGTGCCAGTGGTGTCCTTGCAAGAATGGAGTTAGGCCCAAGTTCATATATCTCATATGGCATATTTTAATCATTTCAGAGAAAAGGTTTTGAAAAAATTTTGAAAGTGTTATATGAAATGCCGAATAGAGCCCCTGGCATTCTTATAATATCAAAAAATTTCTCTTGCTATCTTTGAATGTGATTTTATTTTTTTTTTTTTTTTTTTAAAAAAAGGATATTATTTTGTCAAAAGAACTAGAGATTATAGTTAAGAAAAGTACTGAGTAGGAATTTTATATTGTGAATTTTAACAGCCTTCTTCAACAGCTATACAATCCTTTAAATAATAACCCTATTTCCAGGACCCCCCTTCTTTTTGGTATATATATATATATATATATATTTTAAAGTTGATAAAATGTGTAGCAGAAATTGTTTATGAAAGTTGTGCATCCCATTCAATGTGTGATATAAATTAATTATTAACTTCAACTTAAATCTTAGATTCATTTAGTTCAAAAATTTAAAAGTGAAACTAATATGCGAAATACAAATTTTGTTTAAATGCAAAATGAAAACACTGACCTCGGATTGAGAGAAAGATCTAGAGGTACTCTTTATAGTGGATAATAACGAGATTACACAGATCACGAGTACAATTACAGCAATCGAGCGCCTGCCAAACATGGCCCTAACACCTGATTGCTTCATCTGGTGCCTGTGTCCAGCTCGGCTGCAAAAATCAAAATTTCCGTCAGCAGATCCAAACCAAGTGTCGATACAGATCAATTCAAAATTACGTATACATGTAAGTAAACAGTGTTTCAATGAGTACCTTCTCATTTTTTGGAGATGATGCTCTAATAGATCGAAATCTTTGGAATTAAATGCGAGTTGGAGTAAAGCGAGTGCGTGAATATGTGTGAGAGAGACTGAGAGCTGCGCTAAATCTGGCGGATGATATTGATCTAATGAAAACGCGTTAAAAAGTATTGATTTATTGAAGACGTGTGAGTATTATATAGCGATTCTATTGAAAATCGCTACATGGATTGGGTAAATACAATCCCCAATCTTTCATAAGTTTGACAGTCACATCCCCAACTTTTTAATATTGTGCATGCAATATCCTTACATAATGAAATAGACTAGTAAGCATAAAATTTCCAAATGAAGTCTAACGAAAAGGATAAAATTGTTCAATTTTTTTTTACTATTCATATTGCATTAAGCCCCCCATTTGATTTATATAAAAATTTAGATTTTTAATAGATTTTAATAAATAAATAAAAAATTGATATAAGTTGTGAGTCTCATAAAATGTATGATTGAAAATGAATTTTAGAAAATGAGGACCAAACTTAGATTAAATGTTTGCTCATTTTTTGGATAATTTTACCTTCTCAATTGGACATCATTGCATGTCAAATGTCATTAATACATTTTTCTTTGGGAGCGTTCCACCTATCAATATATTTGATCAAGATTTTTTTGACAAAAAATCTTGACTCTTGTTAGATCTTGATAAATTTTTCAAAAATCGTTTTAAAACCGTTATACTTAGATGCAGATACACCAAAAAAAAAATTTAATAATAGTACCCATTCGCATTAGAAAGTCGCTTTGTGTACATAATTATGGTTCACAAAATTCCACCAGACAACTCACAATAGAGGTATCATGAGATATTTTTTGCCATTTTTTTTTATCATGGAGTCCATACACGTGAGTTGTCTGATGAAATTTTGTGAAGTATAATTCTAATTCTATACAAATGATTTTAGTGTTCGCATTATTATCAATTCAACCGCGTGAGATCTCCCAAAGAATCTACACTTGCTGCCTCCACAACCACCATCTGGCGTCGTCACTCCCACTCCACTCACCACCGGCAATTAGTAAAACCCTTATTCTCATAACCCAACACACCAAATTCAATATTATAATTCTACACTGACATTAGTCTCCATCGACCTTCTTCCTCTCAACTCCTATCTTCCAAAGTCCTACCTGAAAGTTGTCACCGACTTATCTCAATAGCCACCGGCCGCCTCCTATTTTTCTCCATTTAACCTTGGAATGTCTGTTAAAGAAGGCTAGAGAAAGTGCTAAAGAAGTGTTATTACTCACATGTTTTTCGTTTTTGTTTTTTAATAGAAGTTGGTTTGAGGATGAAGCCTTGTACCAGCGATAGAAGCAATGTAGAGGGTAGGGATGTGATGGAATTGAAGTTGCAGATTGAAAATCAATCAATGGACAGATAGATTAGTGATTTCTTCGACCTAAGACTTGTTACTGGTGTAGTTTAAGTTAGTCTAGTATATTTTGTGCATTTTAAGGTTTTGTTGGGACATGAGAAATACTGATTTCAAATTTTCCTTATTTATCATATCTGCTAGACATTTCTTTCTTTCAATTGATGTGATTAAGGTGTGAAATATTAGTCTTGATACTCAACATACATATTGATGATTGGGTAGAACGCACGTCTATGGGCTGAACTTGGAATTGAATAAATAATTACAGTCCCTTTGAGTTAGTTTTACAAAACTTTATCGATAAGGATTGCTATATTTTTCATTAACCTCTCGTCTTCCGTGCTTGATCTTGTTTTATTGCTGGGACATGCAAGTGGCAAAATATCACTACAATATAAAAGAGCCTTAATTTCTTTGCCACGTGTCGAAAATATGTGTGTCCAATATAAACGGTGTCGTTTGTCACTCCAGGAAAAAAAACGCAAGAACTCCATTTTCTCACACCATTATTCATACCTCTGTTCTCTTTTTTCGAAAAAAATCACTGTGGAGTAAATCTTTTGGATAGTTGAATCGGAATAGTGTATTTAATGGTGTGGGATGGGAAAAAAATTTGGGGCTGCTCCGCGCTGTGCGGAGCATTGCTCCCCATTTTTTATTTTTTTTTTGCCTCCATTGTCACACACATTTTCTCCATTTTCACACTAACGAACCATGCTTTCTGTCTTTTCTTTCATCTTTAAGCCCTCTTTTTCCTTTCCCAAATTTCACTCCCCAATATTCTTTAATTCCCCCTACATCGCTAAAAACCTTCTATTAATTTCATCTTTCACATCTCCAAGAATTTCTTGAGCTAGCTGTACTTCGGAAACAGGTGAAACTTTTGCATAACGGTATCCATTTTGGGCCCATGACCCCATTCCGGAAAGCTCGTGACGATTTCCATTGAACTCACCACTTTGCCGTGATGTGTGATGAATTTTGGCCGTTTGAATTCGTCTACTAAGTCAAGACGGCATTTAAAATTTCTTATTTCATTATTTTCAGTATTTGTTTATTTCGCTGGTGAGTTCTCTTCTTTCAATTAATAATTAGTGGTAGCGTGGATTAGCCTACTGGCCAGACATTGATTTCATCTTCTATACTAATTCATCTCCTTGAAAATGCAGTGGGAGAAATTGTTTTAATATGTCTATTTATTTTTATTTTTTTAGAATTGAGTGAGAATATATTTTTTATTCTTCTAAGCTTTCAGTGAGTTTGTAGTTTGTGTATTTCGATTTGTCCTCGTTCGTCTGGTTTGAATCTTAAAATAGTTTACTTCACAAAGCAGTTCTTATACGATTTTCTGGTTTGAATCACAAGGAAAAGAAGGCAAAAATAAAAATAAAAAATATGAAAAAGAATATGAAGAATCTTAACCATAAAGGTGTCTAGGGTTTTTGATGGTGCTCTAAATTTTATGTGGATTAAAACGAGTGATTGTATAATGGAGACATTGAAGATGGTTTTGGCTAATGATAAAAGAGTGAAGCTTTGAGGTGGTTGAATAGTGATCAAACTGCAGTTAAAAGAAAAAGAGAGTACGTTACATGAGCTTGCAAATGACTATGGGATAGTGAATTGAATAATGTAGGTGGGCAAGAAAGGATGTCATGAAAGCTGTTAAAAATGTGTTGAAATAATATGGTGAGTTTTCTAGGCAAAGAACAGAGAAGAGAGAGAGAGAGAGAGAGAGGTTTATAGGTTAGCCAAAGGTATCAAGGGTGTGTTTGATTGCTCCACAATCCAATTAAGCATAATTGATTTCCATTTTATATAAAAGTGCAATTTGGAGACTCGATGGGAGATATTAGAAGTGAAAATTATTGGTTAACAACAAAAATAATTTACGAATGCAATTAGGTAGGCAAGATATTTTAGTCTCATAGCCATGTTCTATAGAAAATGAAGCGATAAGATCTATCATGTTTGAAATTTACAAAAATGTTCAAAGACGATATAAAAATACAAGCTTCAACTATTACTTATTTCCAATCAACAGTTGATTAACATTGTTGAGCTCATGGCCTCGTTAGCTGAAGCATTTGTAATGATTGTTTTCCTTTTCATATTCTATTTTGCGAGAATATGCAACAAAATTATATCGTTCCAATGTTCTAGCTAATTGATGGAATAATATTTTGCAGTGAAATTTGGCTCAATTCAAAACAATCACATATGGCGATATTGTATCTTTGTAAGGGTAGATTTCTAATTCTTTTAAGGATGCAAACAATGCTGTAGAGTTTCACTTTCAACAATACGGTGCACGCATAGTTGATGTGTTGTTTTAAATCAAATTGAGATTACAAAGGAAAAAATGGAAAATAGGGGAATAAGTTTCTTACAATGTGTCTGAAGTATGAGTTTTGAATTATTAATCTCCCTAGAAGTTTTTTCATGATCCTTCAAATGTATGAGATACTTCATTTTCAAATTGTTGGGATGTTTTAGATTGACCTTTTGAATCCTACTGTCCACTATTGGAACAGAACCTGAAATAATAGGGAACTTTTAATATTCTTTTAGAACTTTAGTGTATAGTTTTATAGTATCCTAAATAAGAAGGCTATATATATATAAATTTTTTTCCCGAGCGTTGTCTTGGTTGGTAGAAAGGCAACTTGTCTCCAAACTTCTTCGCTATTTTCCAATTTTTTTTCGGCTAATCAATAGATTGATTTAAAGCCATTAATCAAGACAAAATTTCCCGTACCAGAATTACTATTATGGCTATATAATGAATCAGGTATGAGCTGCAAGTAGAAAATTTATAGGTTACTTGAAGTGAGGTATATAGCTATCATCTGCTAAAGTCGATAGCTTTTCTAACCTTAATGTGATTTTTTTATGAAATGACGACTTGTCTTTGAACATGTATTTCTTTCAAGTTTAAATAAAGAAAGTTCACATATAATTTAGTTGGAAGAAAGTGTAATGGAAGGTTCAGAAACAAAAAAAGAATAAAAGCGATGGTGAAAAAGCAGTCGAGCTTGGGTCCCATGAAGCAGAACACTAAGCCACAAATGTATTACTCTTCTGAGGAAATAGCAGAGTTAGTATTAACGTCAATGAATCAGTGACATCTTGCCTTATATGCCTACTCTATTATTTGCAATTCTAATATAGTGAATTTGAATAGATGATATAATATATTTTCATGATGTGAAGATGCTGCCTTAAAATCTTGACTACTTCAACATGAGGGGCATAAGAAAGCATTAGAAACAGTTGGCACTGGTGAGATATGCAAAGAGCTTCTTGATGAGGGGTAATTGATTGGGCAATGATGCATAGTTTTCTCACTTGTGCTTTCATTGTTCTTGGTCTAATTTTCATTTTCTATTCATTTTGTAGATGATAGACTGATTGATATCATATTCAGGTATGGAGTAAATAATTATATTATGCTTATATCTCTATAATAAATACTTGGTTGACTTATATTTGTTTCGATGAATGACTCGAGTAGTGTCATGAATTCGTGTCTTAATTTACTGTAAATGTAGTTTGGGGAAATGTCGACATCATGCACTTAAAAGTAAAAATGCTTAAATGAATATTATTCCTATTAATGCGAGTGAGGTAGTCTTTTAGGCTTACTTATTTCCCATTTTTAACATAAGAACGTGCCTCATGCTAAAAATTATATGGACAATGAGAGTGATTGGATGATAATGTAGTGTAAGATTGTAGTTAATGTTTTTAGGATTAATCTATATGTATAAAATGCATTACTAAATGGATTACTTACTACTCACATGACATCTGGGCCCCACGTGAATAAAATAATCCGACAATGTGGTTCACACCCTTTATTGTGAGTAGTAAGTAAAACATGTAGTAAATGGGTGTGAGTACATCTAGTACTATCCATGTTTTTAATGGTATCATAAGGCATCATAAAATTTTCTAGATATAGATGCTAATAGTTTAAATGTTATAGGAAGAATGATAAAACATTACCTTAGAAGTATCCGCTTCGAAACACTGGTTTCATATTGAAGAAGAATCGGTGCTATTTTGTGTTTATTGTCTCTTTACAATATTTTTAGAGAAATTGTAGAATAGTTATATTTTTTTATTTTTAGTTTGTTGGTGATTTTAGGAAGGTTGCTGAAGCAGAGCTTGGGGGAATGACTTTTCCAGAGATACGCACAACCATTCTAGAGAAGATTTTTCAGTACTTTTACTTATTTCTTCAATATGCTAGGTAATCACTTTCACCTCAATTTCTTTTTTGGTTCTTTTGTTTTATGAGGAGATTACAATTCCTTTTCTCAATTTGTTTATGCTAAAATCTAGGCCGCTTGTTGAAATTTTCATAATTTATGTTTTGATAATTTATTATTTATACTGGATGCTACTTGTGATAACCCAAGACTAACCAATCAAGAAGGGGTGAATTGGTTTTTGAAACTTTTTCGATAATTAGTCTCGAAACTATTCAATACACAAGATATAAATGCAAAGTGCAATAAGAGAAGTAAATATGCAAACTCGATAACTTGATTTAAGTAAAGTCGCCTAAATTAATTATAGCACAATGTAAATAGCAATTTAAAGTAAGGTGCAATAACGTAAAGATGACAAACAAATTTAATGCGGTTCAATACACAATGTGATCTACGTCCCCGTTACCAAGCTCTCAGTCACGAGTAAGGCCAAATGCACTATAGTAGTAACTTACAAACAAAGGGTACCAAATCTTAAGTGACTTACAACAAGGAGCACTTATTCTTAGGTGACTTACAAAAAGGAGCACCTATCCTTAACAACAATTGAGTTTCACAAGGGTCTCGAAACCACCAAGATATGAAAGATAATGTTACAATTGAAAGAACTCTCTTAACAAATGATATAATCAAGTCAAGTATTTAGAGAGTTCGGATAGCAATTCAATAGATAGCAAATAGTAAAACTCAAGTGTTTTGTGTTGTAAACTTTGATGAATAATAGATAATGAAATAGTTTGTATCTTTGTATCAAAGTTTTCAACCAATGATCTCTCTTAACAAATAATGCAAGTTAAGTATGAAGAGAGATATACACTTCAATTTAAGTGTTGGCAAAGAATTTTTTTTTCAAGAATTGAAAATAGATGGGATTAAGAAATTTTCTTTCAAAATAAAATTCTTGATGAAATAGATGAAACTATGTTTATCAATCAAGAGGTTCTTTGTAATAAATGAAATAGAAGATAAAATCAAGTAAGCTCAATGATTTTCAATAAGTATTCTCTCTTAATTGCTCTTGTAAGTTGTTGAGATTGAATGCAAAAAAGAGGGTTATTTATAGATCAAGAAATTGAAAAATAGTCACTTTCGGTTGATCAATTTCGGTCGACCGAAAGGTTAATATAGCCGTTGTACAAATTCAAACGTTGAAATTTCGGCTGAGCTATTTTTGACTTTCGATCGAGCATCATTCGGTCGACTGGTGTGATCTTCGGTCGACCGAAGTGTCATTTTCTGCAAATTGATTTTCTATATCAAAATATTCATTTTTCCAAAAATCTATTTCATATTATGAATAAAAAACATTTTTATTCAAGTGATGAATAATGAAGAATAGTTTGAGCTTTATGTACTTGCTAAAAATCGATTAGTTGATACCTTTACATATATATTGAAGTTTCGATATAACTTCTAAACTCTAATCTTCAAGGTTTCTGTTCTCCTTGAGATTCTTTTGATTTGTTTGTTCTTCAACGAATGACGATTTGAGCATTTGGATGTTTAAGAAGATTTATTCATGAAAATTCAAGAAACAAGATTTGTTAAAAATATAAGTGTATTGTTTGTTATAATAAAAACAAATGGAGTTATATTGAATCATAGGTCAACAACCTAGTGGATCAGTTCTTCTAATTTATTTATTTATTTTTTATTCACTGAAACCTTGCAACAAGCAAATTAAGAAAAAGAAGTGAATTTATCACTATTTGGGTTTTGTCTAATTTTATTAAGCCTCTGTTTGAGCCCCATTTTTTTTTTTTTTTGTTTTTTATTATCAAAACTCATTTTTTGAAAACTAATTATCGACTACACATTCTGTCATAAAATAATTTTACACCTAAATTGAAAAAAAAAAAAAAAAAAATTTCTTACTTTTTAACCACAGATGTTTCAAAAATCACTTTTACAAAACTCATTATTCTCAAAAAAAGGAGCTCAGCCTCGGGCTAAATGTATTTATCACATATACTTGTAAGTATATTTGTTTGAGAAATAAAAATAAAAAATTGATATGGCAAAGACTCAAAAGTAAAGTAAGTATACTGATGATAGTTTGAATTTGGCTATATTTACTTGCATCTAACGAAATATATTTACAAGATTTTCAATTCCATAATGCTTTTTAGTAATTGAGCAATTGATATGGAGGCATAAATTATAACTCAACTGGCGTTGTAATGATAATGGTACACATTTGGTCTATAATTTTTGTTTATTAATGAGATATCATATTTATATGTGATAATATCTATTATTTATTTCGTCGATTATAATTGTAGTTTTCAATTTTTTTTGTTGGTTGTAGACTTGTAGGGTGATGCAGAGGGTTCGAATCAGATACTGAGTTGTCAGATACTACATTAATGGCCCTAAACTATCATGAGTTAGCAAATCGGCGCAAGGGTGGCAAGTCGCGTGATTTTGTAATCGAGGCATGATTTCATGATAACTTCGCATTTGTCCGTTTTTGACGAATTAGTAGTCTAGTTCGATTGGAAACGGGCTAATAAACAATACACACAGCTTCGCTGTGACATACGTCGGATTTTGGCCAGATTCCTTCGTTTAGGCCCTCGTTTACGCGTTTTTGCTATTTTCGGTAATATTTTCTTTGTTAATTTGAAAGGGAATATGAGGTCGAATTTAGTCAGATTTTTGGCAGATTATTTCTTTTATTAAGTATTTCATTATGGTATAATTATTAGGATTTTGTTATTCTTGGCAATTCTCGATAATTTCGTTATTTGAGCTATATAACTTGGCTTGTGGGTTATTTTTGAGGTCATTGAATGATATAATAAACAAGTTGTTTCGTTTTCTTAGTTTTTCTCTCGAATTCTCCCTTGCAAAATATATGTTCAATCGACCTGCAGAATAATCATTATTCTGCCCGGCGTCATAGGGATGGAGGAAGTTATATGTAAACAATCACAACAAAATGGTTGAAAAAGCAGCTTTGGTAATGAATTTTGTGGACGTGCTTTAGCTATGAGTCAATTGAAGTTGGGAATTACTTGAAAGTAGTGGAATTGATGGAGTTTGGATTTGAAAAGGTGCAAGTTTTGTCAAACCAATGCTTAATGTACTGCTCAATTTGGTTGGCTTGCCCTACTAAATCGTATAACTTGATGTTATTATTCTTGCTTGTAGATGGAAAGTATAAAATGTTGCTTTTCTGTTTTAGATTTATATATGATGCACCAACATTCAAGTTGTTGAATCAGAGACACAATGTGTGAATTGTTTAGCGCTTAATGGTCACGCAGTTGTAGGATATGCCACGATTATATATGATATCTATATAACTTTTTTTTAACCTTAAGCAAACCAGACGTTTATGTACACATTTCTTAGTCCTCCTCAACTTTTTGCCTGCATCGTATGTTGTGCTATTATTCATTTTCATAATTCCTATGCTTTGAAATTTTCAATGTTTCTACTTGTTCTTTCAGTTCCCTATTTGATTAATTTTATCCTTTATTGTTTTCGTGAAAAAGGAATTCCTACATCTTTTTTAACGTTTGTTTTAGTTATAACAAGATAGAAATAAAATAAATTTATCCCTGCAATTTTTTTATGTTCTCGTGAAATTTTGTGATTTATGTTAACTGAATCCTTATCGAATTAAAAGAATGGGTTTGTTATAATCTTCTTTATCTTTAATGGAGTACATTGTATTTTTTTTTTTATACGAGCTCTGTAAATATTGTCATATACTTTATTTGTGTTTCAAAAGGTAAGTGAGTAACAAAATTGTATCGTTAGTTATGTTAAAAAGAGAACGTATTGAAAATAGTGAAACAGAGGATCAATACTTGATACTTGCTGACTGCTAACAAAATTATACTTGATCAATACTTGTTTTAACGTTTTATAAGAAATTGAGATGTAAATTTGTTTTTTTTTTTTTTTTTTGGTTCTGAGCTTCTTGTAGCAAATTATGCATTTTCCTGCGACACTATCATTTACAAATGATTTTCTTTTTTCTAAAATTTACATACAGTTATTTTTAACATTAAGCAATTAACGTGCAACGCACATTCTCCCACTAGTATTAGTAAAAGAGAGAATGGAGAGAGAATAGGTCGATGACCTTGCATTTTTATTACACTGTGCAATCTCGAATTAGACTGAATATATGCTAATTAATTATCAACAACCAGCAATATTGAAAATTGACCAATATTTGACATATTATACATGTAAAATTCTTGGTAAAAATGATTTGTCAACCTCTCTTCGTTTAAAAACAATGCCAATAATAGGGTTGTCAGATTTAGCCTTCAACAGCTCATAACGAAGCGTAGGAAAAATTTCAAAGGCCATTGAAATAGCAAAAATTATATGTATTAAACTCCGAAGTAGCAAAATTCGAAGACAATTGAAATAGCATAAAATTTATAACCCTACACGTGAAGCCATGAATTAAACTCCAAAGTAGAAAATTTAGGCAAATTAACCAAATTGAAGGATAATAGTCATGTGCATTTGAAGATGTTCTTTCATTGTATTTATAAATTTAGAAATTAAAAAATCCTTTTCCAGGAACCTATTATTTGCTGATAACTTTAGATTTTTCAAGATTATCATCTACCCCTTTGTCATTAACTAACTACACAAATCATCAACTATGTCTTACTATCAATAATAAAAAAAATTAACCACATAAAACTTTCCTTTCATTAATTTCTATTTTCAATTTTGTTCTACAAATCTCTTTCACAAGATTTGCAGCAATTTTATATAATCAAATCCTAAGACTGCTCAGGATTTCTCCATATATAAAAACAATTTTTTTTTTATATAATAATACTTATTTACATTGAACATTATTTTCATTTTGGCGCCTTGTTTAATGGTGAAGGAATCGTCACCTCCAACCTTCCATTAGATAAACTGCAATGAACTTTCATAAGATTAAATTTGCCGTGTTACCAAGTTAAAATATTATAGATGGCATATAATATTTGTGTGACACTATTACAAATCAGAAAATTTTTTTATTTATAGGATCACTACAACAAAATGTCTTTTTCCAACAACATACAAAAGACAACATTAATGCCCTGTTGGTAGCCATTTTTTCTAAAACGCATTTTCTCTCTTTTCTTTTCAACCACACATTCTTCAATAAAATAATATTACACGCAAACCCAAAATTTTTCCTTAATTTTTAAGCACACATTCTCCATCAATCAACTATTCAAAAATTCGTTTTCTCCTAAAAAAAATGACTACCAAACAGGGATTAATCAATTAAATATTGCTAAAAGAGTCTATTGCAACATTCCAATAAGTGAATGTTGTCATTGGTGTTAATAATTGAGATTTGACAATATTTTTTAAGTGAATGTTGCTAATGTAGCATTTTTGTAACGTTTATTTAGTATTGCAAATTTTTTTTAGCAACGTTTATCAGACGTTGCGAAAGATAAACCTTTTCGCAACATTTATCAAATTCATCGAAAGTCCACTACCTTAGAAACCAAGGACATTCTTCAGGCAAAGGGGAGGGGACTGTCAGTATCATTGAGAGCTCTCATTAGAGTATTATCCAGAAGCTGGTGTTGCAAGTGTGGCAATAAGTTCTTCATGCCTATGCAGTACCAAGATTTTATTCCTAATTTTGTTTCATTTTGAAACTCATTTTTATTTAGGCGGTATTGTATCACATTCTAATATTCAAGTGTATGGATTAAATAATGTGTAGTGAAATTATCAATTTTTATGCAATTCCAAAATTTGTTCACAATGAGTCACTTTTAATTTAGTCAGTCAATTTACATAAATTCCTTTAAAAAAAACTATAGCCACGGTCATAAAACGTAGCAAAAAGGTTATTAGCAACATTCAGAAAAAACGTTGCAAAATTATTTTTTGCAACATTCAAAAAAAAAGTTGCAAAAAGTTTATTAGCAATATTCAAAAAAAAGTTGCAAAATATTTTTAGCAACATTCAAAAAAAGTTGCGAAAAAGTTTTTTGCAACGTTGAAAAAACGTTGCGAAATAATTTTTGCAATGTTCAAAAAAACATCGTGAAAGAGTTTTTTGTAACATTCAAAAAATGTTGCCGTATCCTTCTACTCTGCGACAACATCCAGATTTACAACATGAGGCCAAACGTTGCAAAATATCTTCAACAACTTTTTTAAACGTTTCAAAAGGCTGTTTCTGTTGTAGTGGATCATATCTAACTCAAAGAAGAAAATATTGTGCCTTAATTACATAATCAATTATTATGTAAAATAATCCAACATAATATATGAAAATATCATGGAGAATAATCTTTATAATCTTTCCATGTCGTGAACATCTCCTCCTAATTAAAGTATTCGTGTTGAAACAAGGAACACTCCTATTCTCTTTCAAAGACTTGGAATTCTTTGATTCTTTATTGTAAATGTTAATCCGTATGAGAAGAATATCTTAGAACCAACTCATATTGTTTTGAAGCTCTATTCCATTGGCTCTAAGAGGAGAATATTTTTTTATTGGGTCAATTCAATTGTTTGACAAATTATTGAATTTTGTGGATCACCTGTACTCCAATTGCTTGCCTTGTAGTATGAGTTCAAAAGTATTAGTAGTACAGACTACACATGAAATGAAACACAAGAAGAAGCAATGACAAGATATTTATTCCGATTTGTGGATACTGTCCGGACATGGAATGATGCCAGATGCAGACCGATTTGTTGATTGTATTTCAAGGTAATTAGAAAGCCAAAATGGAGGAGTTGTTTCTCTAAGTTCTTTATATTGGTATGATTTTAATATTGATGGAATTTACTATAATACCGAAGTTGGAACAATTGTATCTTGTTTTTTCTTAATGGATTGCAGGTTTGGTGACGTTTAGTCTTGTGTTCTTTCTTTCATGCATAATTCCATTTAACCAATTGAAATACCAACGCGTCGAGTTCCCCAACATGGTGTACAACTAAAATTCAATTCTTTCAAATGTCTTGTACTTCAACTCAGTGTTCTAAAATGCATAAATCATAATGCGTAAGATGCTTGGAGGTTAATCTATGGGCTATAGAAGCTTAGGCGAGGCAAGCGTAAAAATGCGTTTTCTTATTTTAATATTATTTTAATTTTTAATCAATCAATAATTAAAAATAATACTTACCAAACATCTAAAACGGATTTATAGGAACTTTATACAATTTTTCAAAGTTCCCGAAAAAAAAAAGTTCCACATGTAAATAATAAATAGTAAATAAATAAGAATTTTTGGGAGTTTTCCTTTGTTCAAGGCTTTAAGCGGCTATTTTAAATATATGACAAACGAAGTGACGATGATGCCTTTAAATTTTAACTTAAAAGAATTGTAAAGTAATTTTTTTTAAAAAAAGGTTCGCATATGGACGATTCTATAACCACAGGCAGCCCAATCGACTTCTCACTTACTGGTAACAATTTTCATTTGAGGGAGTCATAATGAATTAAGCCTTGAATTAAGTTCCTTTGGCCAAATTTCAACTATTCCACACACAGTATCGATTTAAAAAATATTTTGTCAAATATGTGAATGATTGTATTGGATTTTGAATCTCCCTATTATCATTTATTTTAATTCTTGATTCGTAGTATAGTCAATTTCATGCTTTCGTGACAATCGAGAACACCTGTGTATTTAATTCTCTTTTCCAAGACAAATTTAGTTTAATCACGATCCAATCTTATTTCTAGTTCAAATTCATATGACCAAAATGTATTAAATTGTAGATTATCTATGTGATTGCATATGTGATAAAGATTATTCCTAATTATATCTACATATGTTAATTTTGTCGCATTATAATTTATTGTGAATCTCTCAACACTATAACAAACAACAAATTACTCAATTAGTAACCAATCAATTAAATAATGCAATGTGTATGCAAAATCAATCAAGAAAATCAAGAAATAACTAAATTATAAGTTTTAAATCCAAACAAATATGCAACAGGGTTCATCATTTATTCAATACAATGGAAAAACTAGTCTAGCATTCTAATGATTAAATTATACAAGAAATATAGGAAAAATATCACCCGAAAAGAAGAAATAATGAAGAAAGTCGAGAAATCCAATTTATTGGCTTAAATCTTGAAAATAGATGAATATTCTTCAATAAATTTGTATTATCCACCTTGATCTTGATGCTTAGCCACATTCTTTGCCTCCAAAATATGTAGAATATGTGATTTTTAAGCCAAGAGGGAGGTCTCCACGTTTTTCACGACTTTTGATATATATATATATATATAGAATGTCAAAAGATTGCATATCAAAAGTTTTCAAAACAAGATAGGGAAACAATTTTTTTCTCGAAATTGAACTATGCTTATGCATTGTTCATTTGGTGCGTACGCATAGTACATATGATTTGGTCTCTGTAATGGATTTTTGGAACTTTGTTTACACATAAGCCTACAGCCTATGCTTAAGCATAGTACAATTTTTGCTGAACTCTCACGCTTGTACTTCTGGTCATTTTCAAAAAATTCACATCCAATTGAATTCTCTTCAACTCCATTTGAACCTTGACATTATCGTTTTACAATCCAACTCAACTTTTAAAATATTGCATTCTAGTCCTCAAACTTTGTATTTGATTCGATCGAGCCATTTTCTCTTGTAATCTTCTTCCTTTATCTTCCAATTGTATCCAACTAAATTTTTAGCATCTTTGATCTTCATTTTGTCGTCTGTCTTATCTATGAATTGTTTGCAATTTAGTCACCCCTCAATCCCCCGTCGTTCAATATGTCGCTCTCCGGCTACTTCCTCCGCAAACCACCGTCAAATCACCTCCTCCTCTGCTACCTATCCACCATTCCCACACCCTCCCACACCCACCTGTTCATTAATTATTTTCATCTATTTATAATTAAACTGTTTGTAAACGTTTTTAGTGAGACTTGGTTCAGCTATAAAAATGGATTAAAATTTAATTTAAAGCCAATAATTATTTTTAATCGTGCATTTATAAAATCTATAATGTTTTAATCATACGTTTTACTAATTTTTATAAAATTTACCCTCTTTTTTTATTTATAAAATCTAAATCAGAAAGGGGCTTTTTTTTTTGATAAAAAATTCTTTAAAAGTAAATAAATTATGTAAAACCTCTGCTCTCCCCCCCCCCCCCCACAAACCCCTCAATCCCCCGTCGTTCAATATGTCGCTCTCCGGCTACTTCCTCCACAAACCACCGTCAAATCACCTCCTCCTCCGCTACCTGTCCACCATTCCCACACCCTCTCACACCCACCTGTTCATTAATTATTTTCATCTATTTATAATTAAATTGTTTCTAAACGTTTTGAGTGAGACTTGGTTAAGCTATAAAAATGGATTAAAATTTAATTTAAAGCCAATAATTATTTTTAATCATGCATTTATAAAATCTATAATGTTTTAATCATACATTTTACTCATTTTTATAAATTCCCCCCCCCCCCCCTCCCCCCCCTCCCCCCGGCCCTCCCTTTTTTTTTTTTTTTTTTTTGTTAAAAATAAAATCTAAATCAGAAAGGGGGGTTTTTTTTTTTTTGATAAAGAATTCTTTAAAAGTAAATAAATTATGTAAAACCTTCGCTCTCCCCCACAAACCCCTCAATCCCCCGTCATTCAATATGTCGCTCTCCGGCTACTTCCTCCGCAAACCACCGTCAAATCAACTCCTCCTCCGCCACCTGTCCACCATTTCCACACCCTCCCCATCCCCATCTTCCACGGTCCATGCCAAAAAACATTCCGGCGACCACGAGTTCCATCAACCCAGCACCTTCATTAACTCGTGGAAGCCTCCCCGCGATCCGAAGCAGGCGGAAGCTCAGCTAGCCCTTCTACGACGAGACTACGCCCGGAAAGTCAAGGAAATCAGGAAGGAGTACATCAAGGAAATGGAATTGCAGAGGCTCGAGAAATTGCGAAAAGATGAGGCAAAAAAAGAGGCACTGAGAATCGCAAATGAGGAAAGAAAAGCTGCGAAGGCTGCGAAGAAGAAGGCCGAGGCTATTGAGAGAGAAGCCGCGGAAGAAGAGTTCCGGCAGACCCTGGTAAGCAAAATTACTATTATGCCTTCCCTTTTTGATCTTTATTTCATTTTAAGGATGAGTATGTTTACATTTACAGTTTTGGGGCAGGATTTTGTTATAGTTGCTGATATGTTTTTATTAGAAAATCAGTGTTCTTGATTTACAATTACTATTCAAATTGAACTTGTAATATTTTTCTATAAGAATAAACACCATATGTGCGTTTGCTTTGATTCAATCTATGATTCATGTCTAGAAATTCCGCTGGTGTACTTTTTGATAAACATAATTTGTCTCTATATTTGTCATACTTGTGTCTATAGCGTTGTAAACGAATATTACAATGTCCAGTGCTCAAGTTCATTAGCTAATTTTGCTGCCTAAAAAATTCAATTCATATATTTTGTGTGCTTTTGTAAACAGACTTGGTTAAGTGTTGTATCTTCTAAGGTTTCTGTATGCAATCTATAGGTTGATTTTGAAAACTATTAAACATAAACAGTTACTGAATTAGAGGGAGCCACTGTGTCTGATAGCTGTTAATCAAATATTATTTTTGAACTGATTTTTTTTTTTTTTTTTCTTGCTATTTGATATTACCTACTGCCAGATGAAGAAGTCATATAATAGAAGTGCATGGTAAAAGAAACAGAGGACCATGAATTGGAATAGTTTACCCTTATGCTCTTGGATTTGTTTTCTTGTATAAAAAAGGATTTGATTGAGATTGCCATCTCCATGAATATCTCAAACAAGTACTTGGCATGAGAGTCGTAGCAACTTCTTTTTAACATATTTTTCCTTATTCAATAAGAAATCGGTGATGGATTACCTCATGCAGAGTTTGGCATGTAAACTAGACTTTGTTTGGACCAAAAAATTATGATTTTTAAAATTGACTAGACATCAACTGTTAAATGGAGAGGTTGAGGTTCAAAAGGTCAAACCTGTATCGAACCAGAAGTAAAATATAATTAATTAAATAAATAATTTGATAAACATTTTTAATTTTGAAGAACTAAAGACTGTCTAATGTCTAATTCATAAAAACATAATAAGCTCCTGTTTGGTGGGGGTTAAAATAAGATTTTTAGTAAAATTTTGCTAAAAGTTGTTGAAATGAGTTGTTGAAAAGTTGTGGGTCCCATGAAATATGTAGTTGAAATTAAATGTTGACTATAAAGTAGATATAAATTTAGATTTTAATCCCTATCAAACAAGGGCTAAATCTATACACTTTCAAACAACTTATATTTTCTTTGAATCCAACTATGACCATAATCCACACAAAGTGTTCTCTTTGCATCTCAAAGCCTTAATTCAACCAGAAGCTTCTGTCCGAAAATCAGAACCATGGATATAAATTTAGATTTTAATCCCTATCAAACAGGGGCTAAATCTATACACTTTCAAACAACTTATATTTTCTTTGAATCCAACTATGACCGTAATCCATACAAAGTGTTCTCTTTGCATCTCAAAGCCTTAATTCAACCAGAAGCTTCTGTCCGAAAATCAGAACCATGGTGCTCTCTCTCTCTCTCTCTCCACATATGTGTGTGTGTGTGTATACACACGCACTTATATAAACATCTATATCTCTCATTCCAATTCTCCATCCTCACCAAATCTGCTTCTTCTTCTTCACCAAAATATTTATTTTATCTTCTAATCATTACAAGGCGGGAAAACCAGAAAACCCATTCCTGTTTGACTGTGCAGTTGGCCAGTTTTCCCACTGGTTTTGGACAACTACGGGTTTAACCAACAACCGGACTGGTTTCTTGACCATTCCTGGTTTTCCCAGTTGAACCGGCCAGTTGAGTCCAATTTTGAAAACATAAATTAAACTACATGTGCAATATTGTGCATTCATGACTGCTGAATCCTCTATTTTCTTCCCTAGGTTTTAATTTTAATCTGTGTGTCCAGCCAGAGATGGGATGAGGAGTATTTTTTTTTCCTTTCAGAAAATGAATGTGTGGTACATTTTTTGTTCATCCTCTATTTACATTTCAAGAAAATGAAAAATTAACCATCCTGTGAATATTTTTAAAATACAAAATCTAAGCTTTTTTGAGAATATATAGAGAGTTTAAATTATAAATAAATAGACATGATGGGTGGATAAGTAGATAGTGCTTGTGGGTTCCTTGAAACATGTGGATAAAAAGTGGCTTAAATGTGTATAAACATTTTATAAACATGAGCCAAATATATGCTAAAATCAAATAGCTGCTATTCTCCTGATTGGTGGCGCCTGCAAATTTTTATGACTCACTTTTTAATGAAATTTGTTTAAATCAAGTTCATTTTGTTGCTATCTAATTGATTTTAATACATGTACTTGAAGCAAATAATCTGCAATCTGGTTGAGTTTTTATATGTTGTGTGGTTGCTGGATCTCTATCACACGTCTGAGTGCGAATAATAGAAAATTAGTCACTTGAATGTTGAAGCATCTGTACTTGCATCTGAATTATTTCTCTTTCCTTAGGTCTGTATTTATCCTTTTTATTTATCATTCTGTTTTTTTAGGGCGTTTAGGTTTCAAAATGATCAAGAAGTTTCTTATAAACATGATATATAGTAATCCACATTAGATGGAAGAATAAAAGTTTCTGCCTTCGATGGTTTGTTCTCTTTAACAATTTGTCCTAGCACCATGCTTTGTGGCTAATATGTTGTAATTTTTATGACGCAGATGAAAGAAAGAGCAGAGAAGCTTGAATATTGGAGGATTAGACTAATGAAAATTGAGGAGAAGAAGAAAGAGAAAAAAGAGCTTCTGCATAGACAAAGTTCTCTGTGGGTCGATGAATCGGAATTGGAGAAGAAGACATTGGAGGCCATTGTTGATACTATTCCCCTCTGAATTCATTCTCTTTTAAAGCTGATTGCATGAATTAGGATTGTCGATCCAAGGATACTTATATCTTAGTCTTGGACTGCCATGCTTTGAAATTTTCCAAAATTCAAGTTCTTCGACTGTTGTTTACAGATGTAACCTGATTAATTTCTGATGGATTCGTCCTTTCCTTTTTGGGTTATTGTCAAAAGAAGTCTGGAGGTGAATGATGGTTCCTTGAAATAAATTGCATACTGATTATCATAGTGAAATCTTTGTTTTCGAGAGGTATAATAAACTCTTCAAATATTGAATTGAAACTTGAACCTTTGTATATTTATCAAGTTCCCCGAAATTGGTTTTTTTCCAGGAGGAAACTAAAAAAAACGTGATGCTATTTGGGGATGGTTTGATTTGAAATATTCTGTGCATTTTCCTGCTAGCCTTTGAGAACAGCACAAAAGAACTACGTGATTCACTGTTATGACTGGCAAATAATAATCCAATAGGCAATATTTTCATTGGAATCTGCTGTAATGGTCTGTTCATGTTATGGGACCAAACCAAATCAAACTATATAGACCCTACTGGCACAAATTGACAGCCAATTACAAGTGAAATTTTTTAGGACAAATTATTGTTGGAATCTCCAACTTGTGCTGAATGTACGAGTAGGTCTTCAACTTTTCAGCTTTGTACCAAGTGATCCTATTGGATGGTTTCCATCAATATAGAAATTAAACTCTCACATTGTCAACTCAAATGACCAAAACGATTCATACTTTTTAACATGTTAATACTTTATTTTATTTAAGACACTTCAGGTGGTTCTCGTTCCCCTATCTGAAAAAGAGTTTTGACTCACTCTAAGTGTTCTTTTCCACGATGTGTTGTCACACATTTTCATTATGATAATCTTCAAGATTGACGGTGTAGAATGATGCTTTGAATTATCTCAATCTTCATTGTATGCATCATAGAAGTTGATTACACACGCTTGTATCTCATCTATGTATTGAGTTGGGACAGCATCTACATATTTTCAATAACATTAGTTGAGAGTTTCACTTATTGCAAAACTTCGAAGAGAGAGAGAGAACCATTGCTAATAATTGTAACTTAGGAACTTGTTTTATTTTGCATAGGTATTTTGCATAGGCTGGGCCACTGGAGTCATGTTGGAGTCCCCACATGTAAAAAAAAATCATTTTTCGCTTCACAATGGATGGTACCGGCAGGTTATTATTCCAACTTATTAGAAAAGGGGAAGGGGATGGGAAAAAACATAATTGCTTTTGAGCAGGATGGCCCTGCAGCATCAGGGAAAAAAAATATAAGGATCTTATTATTTCATGCATGTTGTTCTTCACTCGGGGGGGGTATATAACTCAATTGGTAGAGCTCTGCTCTTGCAATTGGGTTGTTGCAATTGAAGGAATGATGAACAACAATATTATGCATATTGGAAACATCCTCACTATTATTCATAATAATTTAAACAGGTCGAAGCTAAATTTGAAAGCTCAGTGCAACATAAATCATGACATACATCACTGATGCAATTCAATATGTGCCCTTAAATCAAACCAAGAAACAAACTTTCTCATTCATTTCATGATAGCAAAATAAATCCATGTGAAAGATAATTAAATCTAATACCAAGAAAGTGTAATATTCGGTTTAAGCACGTGCATATGGTACACCTGGGAAAAAAAGAAAAAAAGAAGAAGCTTATTTTACAGTCGAAATTTAACAACTATCCAAACAACCAAAACGATTCCCAGTTATCATTAACATTGCGTTCTTCAAATGGGAAAAAAATGAATCATGACTACTTGCAAAATGCCCTAGAAACAAAAAACAAACATGAAACAAGCACCTGTGACGCTCCGTTTTGTCGAGCACTGAGTTCTACTGGGCCTTTGGTTTTTGAATCTTCACATAGGGAAAAAATCCCAAAAAGTGATTAATTTTGGGATTCCATTCCCGTTGCTGAGCACGACAGTACATCAGGAATGCATTTGCAAAGTACGAATTGAAACCCATAAAAACATGCCATTGAGCATGACCATGCGGATTGAAGTACCAGTGTGATATGTTCTTGCAGAAGAAATGGTCAACTAACCAGCAGAGACTCCCAAACAGCAGAGTGGCGACGTACAACTTTGCAAGCTGCTTAGCTAATTTATCTTCTGTGTGAATGTAATATTTATACATCCGAGGAATGCAAAGAAGACAAAGCAGCGCGTAGTGCACCTTAAAACCAATATCGAAGTGCAGCTGTGAATGTGCTATGGCAAATACTGCACCATAAAGGAACAAAAAGGTTGGCATTGTACTTCGATAATGCCAATCCGGTGAATAGAGGATGTAGATATAAAGGAGCATTTCCCACACCATAGGTGTTTCATCACCTTGCTGTTGCCTGAAAAATGTTTTACATTTTGTCTAAAATAATTATATTAAAGTAATACATTTAATTCAAACAGCAAAATAGATTAAACTGAAGCAGTGTTAGACCAACATTTTCACTACTCATGCCATAAGATTTTTCCTGATGGACCTTTCTACAAACAAATAAGGACCTTTTCATAAAAGTTTATTTCTTGTTTTAGTTCCAGAAAAATAGAGATATAGGCAACACCAACTAGAGATTTTTACTTCTCATCTAGTTAATTGGAACCAGCGCATGTATCATGAAACAAAGATACCTTAAAACAAAAATATAATTCTATGGCAGGAAAACAAAGAATCTTTTTTACTACTAGGGGCTACTGAATGAGCAGAAGCCCATTCCAATGCATCATTCCCAAACACAAAGACATGAAATACTTTATGCTATCAACTTCTTCTAAATAAGGAAAATTTAGCATTAGTTTAAAATAAGTTCTAGAGAGAATTTTCTGCGATAAAATGCTCGAGTTCCATGGAATAGTATTGCACTATGGTTTCTCAATATATTAATGGTTTCAATAAATTATTGAAGTGGCTTCTTTGTCTTTTAATGTGTCATTTTACTCAAAATTTTGGGTGCAGTGTGTTCAAGCTTTGAAAGCTCAAACACTTAAAATGGTACACTGGCACCCCATTTGGCAAATTTTTTTTTTTTCTAAAACTCATAAAAAAATGTCTATCACACCCTCTATAAAGGTTACAACCTTACACAGCCATTTCAATACATAAACCAGATTGACAAGAAAATAAAAGAACTTACAGCCGCTGCAACGTGGCATGATATAGCATGCTGCCAATGGCTAGAATCATATTTGATATGTGAAGGATGCTAAACCTTTTCTCAAAATGTTGTCTCAAAGAATTCATAAGACCAATCAGTGCCAAAATAAAGCACGGGACATTAGAGATGGTATTGAAAAATTCGGCAATATAGGAAGAATGCACATAATTTGGCTCACACCACTCGTGCGTAGATGTAACGGGGCCCCAAAAGCTTGATATTCCATCTTCCATTCTTCAATGTATAGACCTGAAATGTAAATTGTTCTATGGAAGAACTTATCAATACGATGCTGATTTCGGATACTGCAAGCAATGCAGAAGAGCACACATGAATATGTGCGCGTTATTTATATATAAAATTTAAATCTGCTACCATCATCCTACATTGATTCAAAGATAGAAATTTGAAAACCATTTGAAGATGCCGACAGAAGGAAATCAAGTATTGAGTGTCCAGTTGCAGGGGGCTGACTGGGGAGATCCATTACTTCCATGAAGCTTCAGCTAGAACAGCTATGTACATTTTGGCTGAGTATGTGGAACTTATACAGTATTATATTTCATACCTAAATTTCAAATCTAGAGTATTAATATTTCGGTCGACAATTTTAAAATTTTATATTGTTTCAATCAAGGAAGTTGCATAACAATCTGGATTCAAAATAATCAGAAACATGCAAAATAAGCCCATAATAAATCATAAACAATATTCGAAATTCAAAGAACAATTTAAAGTGTGCAAACAAACAAAAGAAAAACTATTAAGTAACAAAAAATACACTATTATTTTAGCTGGAGGGAGTAAATTATTCTCAAAGTGGGTCTATGAGAAACACAATTTTTTTAATGTTAAAGCAAGCAGTGGGATATTATTCCCAAAGTGGTTGATCAGAATTTTTAATGTTTTGTGGGCCCATACCTAAGGAAAGTAAATAATTATGGAATATTAAGAAGTGCATGCCTCACGTGTCTTGAGAAGGTGTAGTGAGGTATGTGCCTCATTCAACTGAGGTGAACACAGCTTCACAGTCATCGCCTTGATGCGTTTCTTTTTCGCCTCACTTCGACGCAAGCCTCAATTGGGATACTTTAAACCATGAGCTAGACACAATGAGACATCAGGCTTCCAGATCGCAGGCAGAAACAAATTGATGCCTTTTGCACATGAGATTGAAAAATACTATGCATTGATCGTGTAGGTCGAAGTTATCAGAAACATAATTTGGTTAAATTGGATAACTTGGTTATCTATGCATGTGTTATGTCACAGAATTTAGAAATTTATCTCAATTCTCCACAAAGTGTGAACTCAATGGTGTGATGCAGATACAACACAAAACCATCATTTTGTGTAACAAATTTACGGACCAAGTTAGCCAGTACTCGTCAAACACATCAAACAGAAACAAAAAAATCCAAGACCAACAATTTAATCATAAACTGGACATCTTTTCCATAAGTTAATTGTCATTTTTACAACCAAATCTGATTTCTAGACAATCTAACGTTCATCTTAAACAAAATGGACATCAATACGTTTTCAATGTGTGACAAATAGCATTCAGTAGCACATGATAAGAAAAGAAAGAAAATTATATGTGTCGACTTCCAAAGGGATTAAACAGAGTATTTGCTTCTGAACACTCATACGGAATCATATAGGAAAACAAAAATATTCAGAACAGATCATTTTTTAAGAAAATTAAGACATAAGATACCGTAACTGTCTCTTCACTGCAGTATTATACCATAAGCAGTCTATGCATTGTAATATTGAAGATCATACGAGTGAACATAATCAAACCCCCCATTTATATTTCCTTTCTCATTACAATAACCAAAAAATCCTATAGAAATAATAAACTATGCATATTTTGAAGCTTTCTTAGAAATATAGAAACTCTGGGATGGTGCAAAGCTACTGAACAGTTCAAAAAAACCAAAAATAAAAACCCGAACATAAACATACACTTTAAAATTTAAATTCAATCCTCATTAATTAGAAAAAGAAAAAGAAAAAGCATCAGCCATAGATTAATTTCAGTATTACATTTACTCCCAACAAACAACCAGTTGCCAAATACGCGCGAACAAACGGACAATTGATTAGACATAAACAAACATTGATAAAAACAATAATACACACACATGAACAACACGCAGCCTTACCTTCCAAATTCAGATCTGAATTGCGCACCAAAGCCAAGCAAATAAACCTTTCAATTTCCACACTATAATCTGTACGTATACCTAACGGTATGTGCGAATTTCAAAAATTATAACCTGCTTTATCTTTAATCTGGCATAATTATACTCTTTATTGAAGAACGGGAAAATTTTGGGTTCGAATTTCAAAAGGGTTTGAAATGCTTCTTTGAATCAGATTCCTTATTCCTTACAGCGGGTTGAGAATCTCATTATTTGATTGCACGTGTGGGATGGATTTCACGTGTGAGAATCTCATTATATATTACTCTTATTTAAATAATAATTAAAGGATTTCCATCTCTATTTAATTTACATGAAAAACAAAGTCAAACAGATTAGGCGAAAAATTATACAAATCAAACACAATTAATTACAATTTCCAGTAAAACAAATTTTAGGCGATTCAATTCTCTGTAATTTATTTTCTTTCCACCCAAATTTTACCTTTGCAATCAAACGGACACTTAGTAATTGAGATTAGTGTGCATTATTTTTATGAAAGGGACGTTGATTGCTAAAATATTTCAAGTCATTCTGTGAAATATAGATGAAATTTGGTTGATCCCATGTTAAAAGACCTTGTAAAGGAGTTAGTGGAAAATTAAAATTAGATTTTTAGAAAATTTTGATAAAATTGATGAAATATATGATTAAAAAATTGTAAACCATAAAATTTATTATTAACTTTAACTCAAATTAAAATCTAGATTTTAATCCATACCAAATAGAGACTAATTAAATTAAAATTTTATTATTTAAAAAGCTTTGGTTGTTACATAATAATTTTTCGATATATAATTTATATAATATTCGATTATGGAATACTATTTTCGGCTAAATTGTATTTTAATTTATCCGTTCAAAGTGTAAGGAAATTTTATTTTTGATGGATTATCCCTTGGTAAAGAAGCAAATTTTTAGCCATCTTAAACAAGAAATCAAGTAATTTTTATGTTTCATTGAAGCTGCAGAACATATGAACAGTTTCTCAAGAATGTTTATGCTACAACTCACATCTTTCCATCTGAAAAAAAAAAAAAAAAAAAAAAAAAAAACCAAACAGATCTCTATAGAAAGAAACTCCCATAGATAATAAAAAATGAAAATGACACTTTTTTATGCATCTTACATAGATGAAACTGATTCAATGTTAGGATACCTGACTAATACCAATGTATAGAGCGCAATAACCATAATCTTGAATTGGTAGGGAAATGGTACGATCCAATTTGATTGCCTCTACAAAATAGACCCTTGATGGGAAACTCGAATAACCAAATTTGTATCCATAGCTTCTCCTTTGCATTCACTCGTTCAGAATTCGGTATCTCTATTTCACTTTTGAGGGGCAGGAAAGACAGCAAAATGTTCATCAAGTAGGGAGAAAAAAAAAATTAATTTGGGTTTGTGTTCAAGGCACAAAGGTGAACTAGAGATACGCAATCTTCAACAAGTGAGTAGCAAAACAGAAGCTATGACTGCAAACGGTAAGCAGGAGAACAAAACAATATTTATATTCTATATCTGTTTACTCAATGAGCAGAATCAAATTCCACTACTCATTCACCAGATACTTAATGCTACCAACTTACCTTATCCCAAAATAAATAAAATATGAAATTGGCTCAACGCAAGTTCTAGTGACAAAATGACAGGTTTCTCCTATAAAATGCAATTGGGTTCCCTTGAATGGTCTTCTGTTGTAGACAAAGCTACTGTATTTTGCAAGGTAGCTTTCCAGTTAATAGCATAGCCTCCAAGAATAAACACATACCCTGTGAGTGATCTCATTTTTATCAAGATTTCTTGCATAATCTGAATTCACATACCCAATGACTCCATCTGAATTTCTTCCAAAACGCAAACAAGTATTAGTTGAACTTTTCAAGTCTTTGAATATCCATTATACTACTTTTTAATGTTCATTGCCAAGATTTGTCATGAACCTACTAACTGCACTGATGCATGTGACAAATTTGATCTTATACAAATCATAATATACATCAGCAAACCAACTGCACTGGAATAAGGAACCCATGACATGTAATCAATGTCTCATCTGATTGAGGACACAACTCAAATGATAGTTTAAAGTGGGCAGCCAATGGAGTGCTGTCAGGTTTAAGATTCAGCATATTGAACATTTGAAACATCTTCACAATGTATCCCTTCCGAGTCAAATACAATCTGTTTGTCTTTCTATCCCTCAAAATTTCCATTCCATGAATTTTCTTTGTTGCACCCAAATTCTTCATCTCAAACACCTTACTAAGTTGGAATTTCACATTTCTGACATCTGCTTCATCCTTGACTGCAATGAGCATGTAATCAACATATAATAGCAACTGTCATAATTACTTCTGTTGAAACCATGAGTAGTCATGTATGAATCGAATCTTTTGTACTGCCTTGGTGACAACTTTAATCTATATAAGGACTTTTTCAATAAACACACAGTCTTCATTTTTAGATACTACAGAACCCTCTGGTTGTTGCATGTAAATTCTCTCCTCAAGTTCTCCATGTAAATATTGTCTTGACATCCATCTGTTTAAGTTCCAAGTCATTGTTTAATCCCAATTAAAGCCCGAATTGAACTATGCTTTATAATCAGTGAGAATAAATCTATGAAGTCAATACCTGAAATATGATTGTAGCATTTTGCTACCAACCTATCTTTATACCTAGCATTTTCATTTCCTGATTTCTCTTATTTCCTTTTGAACACCCATTTGGAACAAACAACCCTTTTATCTCTAGGTAGTTTCACCAAGTTTCAAGTACAATTTTTATTTAAAGACTCCATCTTATCCTGCATAGCAATCAACCATCTACTAGAATCATTGCAACTGACTGCCTCTGAATATGTAACAGGTTTTTCAGTGGAATCAATTTATTCAGCCACATTTAAAGCATATGTAACCAAATTTGCTTCCACATACTTTTGTGGAGGTCTAATCTATTTGCGAGGTCTATCCTTGATAATAGAATTTTTTGTTGCTGGTGGTGGTGTAGGTAGATTATTACTGTTTGACAATTCTGAACTAGACTGTTCTGAACCTTCTGATTGTTCTCCTTGACCAATTTCCACCTCCATCTGAGTTTAAAGATTATATTCCTCAGTTTTATCAGAATACTCACGAGATGAGTTTTGAACCATAGCATTTCATCAAATACTATGTTTCTACTAATTACCACATTTTTTGTCTCAGGACACCACAATTTATAATCATTCACACCTTATTTAAACCCAAGAAAGACACACTTCTAGACCTTGGCTTCAACTTCCCATTATCCACACGAGCATAAGCAAGATACCCAAAGTTCTTCAAATCAGTATAGCAAGAAGGCTTACCAGACCATACCTCTTCTGGTGTCTTTTTCCCAATGATTGTAGAGTGTGAGCGATTAATTAGAAAACAAGCTGTGATAGCAGCTTCAATCCAAAAAGTCTTAGACGACCCAAATTTTGAAAGCATACATCGAACATTTTCCATCAAAATTCTATTCATCCGTTCTGCCACACTGTTTTACTGAGGAGCTCTGGGCACTGTCAAGTGTCAAGATGCCTCAGTCCAACAGAAGCCATTGAATTCATCTGAACGAAATTTCTACCGATTATTTGTGCGTAGATGTTTAACCTGCTTTCTACTCTGCTTTTCAATCTTTGTTTTCCACTCTTTGAAAATCCCAAACACATCACTCTTCTGTTTCAAGAAGAATATCCAAACTTTTCTGAAGAAATCATCAATTACTGTCAACAAGTAATAACCACCTCCTCTTGAAGGTATCCTGGTTGGTCCCTAAATATCTGAATGAATATATTCAAGTATTCCCTTCGTGTTGTATCTGTCTGTAGTGAATCTGACTTTTTTCTATTTTTCCAAGACACAATGCTCTTAAAATTTAATCTTACTGGTCTTCTGCCCATCAAGAAATCCCCTTCTACTCAATTCAGCCGAATAAACGTTCAAAACACACTTATCAATTAGTAAAAAGGTTAGTAGAGAATCAAAAGTGATTTATAATTTTTTGTTTTTATCAAATAACATTTTTCGATGCCAAAGACTTGCAAGTATGCAAGAAAATTCAAAATTGACAATCAATGCAAATGCCCTACTTGGTAGACAGCCTTTATTTTGGCAAGAGTTTTCACTTTCTTCAACAATGCAATATTCATAAAAAGATTCTGCACCATCTAACAAGCAATTACTCCATTTAAAGCATTGACAAACGGTCAAGAAATTGATTTTTCATTTATGTCCTTTGCCCTTTTTGGAATCCTTCTCTGTCAGCATGCAAACACAAGAAATTGGAGGGTAGTTTTGAAAAAGAAAAAAAAATTGGATTAAAAAATAATTACAGTAGTACCTCATAATTTGAAATTGATATGATGTGCGTCTGACAACCTGACCCATGTTTACGGTACAAAAAATTGGTTTGGCAAAATAAAAGTTGTCAAACACACGCTTAGAATGGGAGTTTCTGTCGAGAAATTTTAATAGCCATAACGCGTGAATAAAAATCAAGTAAATAATAATAATTAAACTTATAATATTAACTAAGGAAAATAAAAACAAATAAAAGATCAAATATGATGGTTAAAATGTTGCGACTTACAATTTCATGGTGGCTATCCCCTTTAATTTCGCCGCTCATGTTCAATTCCTAAAGTTGTATTCTGTCGAATTTACTAATTAAATCAATTTACGTGTTTAATGTTCAAAATAAATTCTACTTAGCCGAGTCAACTTACTATTTCTCTATGAGAATTCATATAAGCCTACACTAAACACAATAAAATCATCTACGAATTCAATTAATTGAAGACCACATCAACAATAAAAATATATCTATAACTTTTTTCCAATGATCGGATTTTACTACATGATGTAATTATAACCCACCTCTTATTGGTCCATATTTCAAAGCATAAAGAATATCAGTAAAATC
The DNA here is from genome assembly GCA_019395295.1 of Osmanthus fragrans. Classification (NCBI taxonomy): domain Eukaryota; kingdom Viridiplantae; phylum Streptophyta; class Magnoliopsida; order Lamiales; family Oleaceae; genus Osmanthus; species Osmanthus fragrans. The sequence continues at coordinate 25,700,457 of CM033351.1, read as the reverse complement.
AATACATGAAACACTTAAATACAAGATTATTGAGAATTGAAATTAAATATTCAAAACTAAGTTAAATCGTTTGTCCCAACTATTGATTTAGTTATATATCCTTAATGGACGAAGAACACAAGAAGGTTTTGGAGTACGTCGTCGGATTTAAAGGAAAGAACAAGAAAAGGATTATATTCTTGCACTAAGAATTTGCCATCTTCACACCATGTTCTTGACACCTAGTTTTTTCTTTCTCTTCCCCCTAGTATCTCTCTATTCTTCTCGTGTATGTATCATGTATCTGAAGTGTTTTTTCTCCTCTATTTGAGCTAGAATAGATCTTCATTAGTGCTCCAACTGCCTAAAAAGGATCAAAATACATAGAGAATAAAATTTACAAAACATGAATTTCTCCCCCTGATAGGCCGCGGTTAGGCCACAATTTGCTGACCACGGGCGAAATGTGGTAAACATCCCAAATATAGTGGTCGTGGTCTGCTAATAACTTGCGACCTCGGTTTGCAAAATGTGATTGGGTTAATCCCACGATACTCAAGAAGCATGGCGTCGTATCTCAGGGGTTCAACTAATAAATAGTAAAATGGGTCCAAGTTTTGAGTTATTAAAAAAAAGGAAAATCATTACCTCCCTATTTGCTAGAGGCGGTAAAAGGGCCGAGTGGCTTGTCTAGTCAAAGCTTGGCCCATGGACGGTTCAGACTCGTTTTGGGACGAGCTCGAGCTCAAGCCGAGCGGTGGGTTTGCTCGACAAGCCAAGCCTTGCTTGACTTGTCGAGCTTGCGAACAGCTCGTGGGCCGTGCCATGAGCCTAAAGCTCATGAGCCCTCGTGAAAAATGTGAAGAAAAAAGTAAAAAAAAAAAAAAAAAATTAAAAAGAAAAAATTGAGCTCATGGGCCGAGCCAAGCTCAACCCTTGAGCACTAGCCGAGCTCATGGGTAGATGGGCCGAGCCACATCGGCTCGACCCATTGCCAACCCTACTATTTGCTACTAAAATTGCCTCTAGAAGAAATCCGGCAACTATCAACTTTTTATACTTTGGTTCCTAATCCAAGTTTTTCATACAAATTTGATCATTTTTAATCAAATCTTCAGCATTCATCTTGAAACTTTCAAAAGCATCCACGATGGTCCCAAACGGCCTTCATAATCATCTAAAATTGATCTTCTCAAGTTTTAAAAATGTCCAAATTAGTTCTCAAACTTTCGATAAGTTGAATTTCACTCTCGAAACTTGCAACTTCCCTCCGATTTCTCTCTTAAAGCTTCCTATCTATCTCGTACAATCCAAATAGTCTTTGACTGCTTGAACCAACTCCAGTTAGACTCAAAAGCTTTCTTTTTGCTCCAAATACACTCCAGTTTGGATTTACTTACAATTATAATATTTATACTTATTTAAGTAGAAATTCGCTCAATTTACAAATATAATTAAATTTATAAGACCGAATTAGAGTTCAAAACACACTTATCAGTTAGTAAAAAGGTTAGTAGGGAGTCGTACGTGATTTAGAATTTTTGGTTTTTATTAGATCACATTTTTCTATGACAAAGACTTGCAAGTATGCAAGAAAATTCAAAATTAACAATCAATGCAAATACACCACTTGGAAGACATTCATGATCTACCAAATTTTGCGAACCATATTTATTTCTGGCCTTATCACGTTAAAGTCTTGTTCTTGCAAATTGTATTTGCAAGCGCACTATATAATGCAGTTCTATCAACGGCATTATTACTCACTCTAACAGCCAACCATTTTATTATTATCAAAGAAGATGTTGAAGAAAAATCGTATCAACTTTCTTTCACTCTTGTTTTCTTTCTTCTTAATCTTTGCTAGTTTCTTTCAACTTGGAACACCTGCAAGGACCACAACCCTTGAGTTCCAGACCAGAGGCAGATCCAAACTACTTGGTAAGTGCTTCACAATCTTTCTTTTTTTACTTCTCATTCATTCTACACGATCTGAAAAAATAAAGGTTATTCCAGCTTTTCTTTGGAGTATGACATGAGTTACTTGACCCGTGGTGCTCGAATCTTGGGTTGAGACTTTTTATCAATGCTTATGCCTTTTCCCTCGTGCCTTTTATCTGATTGTATTATTTCTTTTCTTGTGCATTCTTTTGTGATTGTAGACATATGGGACAATAAGAGCGCGGTTCATGGAAGCCACCCGTCAGATGCAGGACATGGATATGTCCATCCATAATCAAGTGCAAGATGATGGATACAATAGAAAATATATTTGAAGATTATATAGACTTCGAATGAACTTATTTTTATACTCCTGCCTTAATCCTTAGGTGCGTTGGAAAAAAAGGAATAAGAATGACCAAGAAATCAATAGTTGTTTCAAGTTTTATCCTTTTTCCCCCACAATTTTATTTTTATATTCATCAATCCGAGTGCCTGTTAGTCCCAAATCAACGTTTAAATGCGAAAATGATCAAGTATACTTGCAAAAAAAAATTAAAATTAAAGAATTAACATGGGAAACTTTTCAACTACTAACGGGTCCAAATGATCACTTTCATCTAAACGTTACTCACCCATTGAGTATCAACAAAGTAGATTAGACTCTAATACTAAAAATCGAATCAAGAATGTTGAATATAATGTATGAAGAAATCTCATATTTCTTCAATCTCTCTAGCCGCACCAGAATAAGGGTTACTCCCTGAACTATTGACCCAATTTAGTATCAAGAACCTTCATTACAATTATTTCATTTTCTCTGCTTCACCTATAAAAACAAAAGATCACAAATCAATGAAATATTGGTCAATATTTCAAAGCATGAAGAATATCAGCAAAATCAATACATGAAACACTTAAATACAAGAATATTGAGAATTGAAATTAAATGTTCAAAACTAAGTTATATCGTTTGTCCCAACTATTGATTTAGTTATATATCCTTAATGGACGAAGAATGCAAAAAGGTTTTGGAGCACATTAGTCAAATTTAAAGGAAAGAACAAGAAAATGATTATATTCTCGCACTATGAATTTTGCCATCTTCACACCACGTTCTTGACACCTAGTTTTTTTTTTCTTTCTCCTCTCCCTAGTATCTCTCAATTCTTCTCTTGTGCATGTATCACGTGTAAAAGTGTTTTTTCTCCTCTATTTGAGCTAGAATAGATCTTTATTAGTGCTCCAACTGCCTAAAAAGGTTCAAAATACATAGAAAATAAAATTTACAAAACTTGAATTTCTCCCCCGATAGGCCGTGGTCAAGCCACAGTTTGCTTATCACGGACGAACTGTGGTAAACATCCCAAATATAGTGGTCGTGGTCTGCTAATAACTTGCAACCTCGGTTTGCAAAATGCGATTGGCTTAATCCCACGATACTCAAGAAGCAGGGCGTCGTATCCAGGGGCGGAGGCAGGGGGTGTCTTGGGGGAGTCCTGGACACCCCATTTTTTTCAGATTTTTTTTTTTTTTTTTTTTTTTTTTTTTTTTTTAAATTGAAAGGATTGAAGAATGTTAACTTTTATTTTATTACAAATAAACTTGTGAAAAAAGTTAATCTTATTTCTTCTACTTATTTTAGGTTAATTCTCAACTTATTAGTAATATTTACACTGATGTACTATTCGCAGAAAAGGTAAATGACTCAATTAGTGAACTTTTGTTTCCTTTCATTTTTTGTAGTTTCCTTCAAAAAAAAATTTCGGGGGCAGCCCCGTCGGCCCCTACCCCTTCACATATATATTTTCAAATTTGGACCCCCTATTTCCAACAAGCTGGCTCCGCCACTCGTATCTCAGGGGTTCAACTAATAAATCATAAAACGGGTCCAAGTTTTGAGTTATTAAAAATAAATAAAAATCATAACCTCCCTGTTTGCTACTAAAATTGCCTCTAGAAGAAGTCCGGCATCTATCAACCTTTTATACTTTGGTGGTTCCTAATCCAAGTTTTTCATACAAATTTGATTATTTTTAATCAAATCTTCAGTATTGATCTTGCAACTTTCAAAAGCATCCACGATGGTTCCAAACATCCATAATCATCTAAAATTGATCCTCTCAAGTTTTAAAAATGTCCAAATTAGTTCTCAAACTTTCGATAAGTTGAATTTCACTCTCGAAACTTGCAACTTCCCTCCGATTTCTCTCTTAAAGCTTCCTATCTATCTCGTACAGTCCAAATAGTCTTTTACTGCTTGAACCAACTCCAGTTAGACTCAAAAGCTTTCTTTTTGCTCCAAATACACTCCAGTTTGGATTTACTTACAATTATAATATTTATACTTATTTAGCCCCTGTTTGATTCTCATTTTCTCAAAATTCATTTTTCTCTCTCTTCTTTTCAACCACACATTCTTCAATAAAATAATATTATACGTAAATCTAAAAATTTTCTTTAATTTTTAACCACACATTCTCCATCAATCAACTATTCAAAATGCATTTTCTTCTTGAAAATGGGAATCAAACGGGGCATTAAGTAGAAATTCGCTCAATTTACAAAAATATAATTAAATTTATAAGACCGAATTAGCGTTCAAAACACACTTATCAGTTAGTAAAAAGGTCAGTAGAGAGTCGTACGTGATTTAGAATTTTTGGTTTTTATCAGATCACATCTTTCTATGACAAAGACTTGCAAGAAAATTCAAAATTAACAATCAATGCAAATACACCACTTGGAAGACTTTAATGCAAGCGTACTATATAATGCAGTTCTATCAACGGCATTATTACTCACTCTAGCAGCTAATCATTTTATTATTGTCAAAGAAGATGTTAAAGAAAAATCGTACCAACTTTCTTTCACTCTTGTTTTCTTTCTTCTTAATCTTTGCTAATTTCTTTCAACTTGGAACACCTGCAAGGGCCACAACCCTTGAGTTCCAGACCAGTAGCAGATCCAAACTACTTGGTAAGTGCTTCACAATCTTTCTTTTTTTGCCTCTCATTCATTCTACACGATCTGAAAAAATAAAGGTCATTCCAGCTTTTCTTTGGAGTATGACATGAGTTACTTGACCCGTGGTGCTCGAATCTTGGGTTGAGACTTTTTATCAATGCTTATGCCTTTTTCCTCGTGCCTTTTATCTGATTGTAGATGAATCATGGAATACTGATGGTTATGCTTGTGGAATAAACTCGCCACATGGTCGCATCGGAGTTGTGTGTCCACCTCCACCATGAGAAAGTATCAGCCTTCTACAATAATCAAGTTAAAGATGCTGGATACAGTAAACCATATATTATTGAATTTTATATGAGCTTGTTTTAAAACTTCTGCTGTAAGTTTAATCCTTTTGTGTGATAGTACAAAAGGAATAAGATTATAAGAATGACCAAGAGATCAGAAAGGAATGGTCTCACATTCTATCCTTAGAATTTTATTTTTAATCTATATATATTAAAATATATATGCGCCTATCCCAGGCCCTAATCACAATAGAAAAAAAGTTTGTGGTTGTTACTTGTTACTGTACTGACTTCTGATGTATCATATATATGAACCCCTTTCCGGCGTAAATATATTCAATTGACATCTGACCTCCACAATATTTTAAAGGTGTTCAGTGTAGTCATATTCACTAGAGGACTTAGGGTTGAAACCAGTTGGAAGATCATCGACTTCCTCTGCGTTGTCATGTCTGTAACTAGGATAGAAAGACCGGCATTTGAATTGTTGTCAAAATCCATACAATTTTCAAGATCCATACAATCCATATATCTGAATGTTGGCTTGAATTTTGTCCCCATATTGGTGTCACCAATTTGGTGAAACGTCCGACCATTGGCTAACTCGGGAAAAGCCTTGTTCTTTAGAACTATCTTGTGTCGGGTAGTACATTAAAATCTCTATAAAATAATAATGTTGGGGCTAAGAAAAATTCATATTTAGAGAGATTATTAATTTATCGATAAATGAATATTTATTTATTTATAGAGTATTTTATATTTCTATAACTAGTATTATATTTTACCATAACACATGTAGAAAAAAAAAATTGAATGTGATAAAATTCAAAATTTAATCTGAAAGTACACAAAAGGCACACACACATATACATTAAAGAGGAAATATTAACGTATATGCATTGACTTCAAAGTTTAATATTATAGAATATTAATCGTTCAAATTATTTCATGTCCACATGAAAAATACTTTCAATAGTCATTTTTTTTTTTTAAAACTTAAGACCCCAATCATTCCAAGTTTCATAGCTTTTTCAACTACGACGTCTAACTAAAAGGAGCTAAAAAAATCTACTTTGACTGATGAGATGAAGTGAGCATTGTGATCTTTTGATTTTTCGCAAGTGAACGGAATCGTGGTCAAATAACTTTCTATCTCGAGATCCGATTGAGGCGATTCAAAGTGTGTTGGAAAGCTAACTCAAAGGAATACAGTTTTGCTATAAATAGAATTTTTTTCAATAAGAACGTTTACTGTGCCAAAAATGGGTCTAAATTTTTTACTAAAAATCTGGCACATATCTTGTGTGTTTGAAAATCGATATATGGTAATATTATGATTATATTTCATTCCTTTTTGACTTCTAGTTTCATTCAATTGACTTCTAGCAACTTCAAAGTATCTCTTGTGGTCCAAATCAACCATTGGATATTTGCAATTTGGCCCTCAATCTTTGTATTTTGCCATTTTTCGTCATTTTTCGCTTCATTATTTCAATTCTACTTCCAATCATCGAGTTTTACCTAATAAACCTAATATACTTACTATTTAATTTGACATTGATGGATTGAAGTGAAATCATTACTTTCAGTTGCCATTTGAAATCAACTAAGTAGCAACAATTAATCACAAAGAATTAAAATCACACAACAACCGAAGCACCGCAATGAACTACCACCAGAATATATCACAAAGTGCACATACAATCAAAATAATATCACCAAACAATTACAACCTTACCAATGAACCCAAAGATTAGAGAATAACAGCATCGCTGTCATTTTTTTTAATTCTTCACCCAAAAAACATATATAAACTTTTCAGTGCATATTTATAGAATATATTGGTATTGAATTGCCGGAGATTAGAGAAAAGTAATGGAATTTGGCAATATTTTCTATGATCCCTCTTATTCTTGGGGCAAGATTTGTTATGAACATTGAGGAAATTGCTAGTGCCACCATCGTCCACTATAACAAAGCACCATCCACTATAATTTCAATGCATAGACTCAGCTACTCTGATACCATGTAAATAATACGAACCAATTGATAAATCAAATAAAGGAGAAGAACTAAGAGGGAACGAAGGGGAAGAAATCGATTATATGAGTCTCCAAAGATTAGGGTAAATGATATAACAAATAAGTTTATGTATTACAAGGAAACCTATAAAAAAAAATGAAACTAAATTTAATATTATGTTATATTATTAACAATGACTAATGTGAGCTTTAATTGGAGATGTGCATATTACAGTGATAGAATTGTAATCCCCGCGATGTTTGTGCTGTGATATAAAGATTCACCAAATAGTTCACTTTTGGATCCATCAAAACCTTTTATATAATGAATAATACTATTTGTAGTTGCCCACTATTGTAGTCGTTTTACGTGACATACATGTGACAGTTTGCAATAAAAAACTACTACATTAATACATGTCACTAACTGTCACATGCATGCTACGTGAGCGACTATGGTAGTGAGCGACTATAAATAACATTACTTTTATATAATTCACACTTTGGCCCTAATTTGAAAAAAACGAAGAGAGCTTACTATACAAATTTCAAAGTTAGGTAAGCCCTTGTTTGTTTGATGGCATTATTTTGAAAAAAATAGAGTTTTGAATAGTTATTTTTTGAAAAAATGTGTAGTTAAAATGTAGGAAAAAATTCTAGATTTACGTGCAAAATATTTTATTGTAAATGTGTGGTTGAAAATGAGTATAAGAATGAAAAAGTTTTGTTTCAAAGGGAGACATTTTCATTCTTAATATTGCAGTATTTTCATTTCCTTTGAGATTTCGAGTGTTTTACAAAAATATTTTTCATTTGAAATACCACAAATGCACAATTTGTTAACATGTAGTAAAATTGGTTTTGAGTTCAAGTATCGTACCTACAGAGATTGTACTAGTTCAATTTCAAATTAACTTCACCTTAATCGAAAAATAGAAACTCGTGATTTTTCGAAGTCTAAATTGTCCCTAACTATTATGATTAAAAATGCAAGACCTAACTTAAATGAAAATCGACTCAAGATTGTAATTAATGCAAGTTTGATGAAAATATAATGATGAAAAATACACTAGGATTCTGAATTCCCTTATATCAATCTCTTTTAACTCAAAACCTTACAATTTGACAACATGATTCAATTGTGAAGATCAATGTTCCTAAATTGTTTAATAATTACTGTCAAGTAGAATTAAAACATATCCTCACATGTGACCTGACTATATTTCTACGACGGATGCGAACATATAAGAATATATTAAGGACCATTTAATACTTAAAGATCACGTAAAACATAACAATATATTTCTATCTTCAATTGATACTATGTTTAGCTTATTTTCAATTTTTTGAAAATAAAACAAACCATAAAACTCATACAACCATTACGAATATAATTGAAGTGAAAAATAAATTCATGTCAATCATTTAATAATTAGAAACGTGCTTTGATTGTTAAAAATAATAAATAAAATAATGACTTAAAAGTCCATGACATAAGTTTTTATCGTAATCCTAGTACTAAAATCATTTAGCTACTCATAATATGGGAATCAAGCCCCTGTCTGGTAGCAATTAAAATCAATATTTTAATTCAAGTCAAAGTCAACAATTAATTTTAACCACACATTTCATGAGATCCACAGCATTTCAAATACATATTTCATCAACTTTTATCAAAAAATCTACTAAAATTCTGATTTTAATCTCCACCAAATAGGGGCTAAATAAATAAAAGTGAAATGATATTACAGATAAATTAACGAAACGTGATTAGTTTTCCAAAATTCTTGCACAAATTATCAATCGATTTTTTTGCACAAAAAATTTGGAATTATTTTCTATTGTTGCTCTCTTTCCTGTGCCTGTGCGTCTTTTTTCTTCTACTGCTGTGTGCGTTCCGCCTTTTCCAATTCCAATCATCTACCTATAGGAGTCCAACACCAATTGAATTTGAATCCAATCAAAGTCTATGTTTCCAAAGCCCATTTTGAATTTCCAATTATGTCCTCAGTGACAAAATTTCATGTTGAGAATATGTAACACCACATATTTCACTTGTTATAAGTATGAATTCACACATATTTTCACATTGATATGATATTGTCCACTTTGGACCTATGCCCTCATAGATTTGCTTATGAGTTTTACCCCAAAAAGTCTCATACCAATGGAAATATATATCCACAATTATAAACTCATGATTCTTCCCATTTTTATCCGATGTGAGACTTTGGTCGCATTCCCAACAATCTCCACTTGAACAAATGATCACCGAACCTCCCCTTAAACAATTATCTATTCATCAATCTTTCTCACCAAGAGTTTCCTCTATCCATATCAACTCATCTCCATCACGTTCAGGCACACGCCTTACGTGAAGTATCCGGAGCACACCGCCTGTCCAATAGAGCTCATCCACAGATCCCATCACGAGCTAACCGAGGCACCACCTTTGTTCGGCATTCCGATGATTCATCTACATGGCTAATTATGGGGCATGACTCTGATACTACTGTTGGGAATTTGTAACACTATATATCCCACTTGTTATAAGTATAGACTCACACATATCTCCACATTAGTATGATATTGTCCACTTTGAGCCTAAACCCTCATGGATTTGCTTTTGGGTTTTACCCCAAAAGACCTCATACCAATGGAAATATATGTCCACACTTATAAACTCATGATCCTTCCCATTTTTATCCGATGTCGGACTTTGATCGCATACCCAACATTCCGTTTTACTACTTTGCCCGTTTTGGATTCTCTGTTAGCATGCATACACAAGAAATTGGAGGGTAGCTTTGGAAAAGGAAAAAAGATTTGGATTCAAAATTAATTACAGTAGTGTCTCATAATTTGAAATTGATATGAGGTGTGTTTGACAACCAGGCCCATGTTTACAGTACAAAAAATTGATTTTTGGCAAAATAAAGACGGTCAAACACGCGTGAATAAAAAATCAAGTAAATAACAATAAACAATTATTGAGCCCATGATAAGCTGAGGAGCGAAAATGACAGATGAATGGTCTCCCAAAATTTTGTGCCATATTTCTTTCTTGCCTTGTAAAAAATCAAGTAAATAACATTAAAGTCTTTTTCTTGCAAATTGTACCTGCAAGTCTACAATGTAATGCAATTCTATCAACGGCATTATTACTCACTTTAACAGACAACCTTTTATTATTTTCATAGAAGATGTTAAAGAAAAATCATGTCAACTGTCTTCAACTCTTGTTTTCCTTCTTCTTAATCTTTGCTAGTTCTTTCCACTTGTAACACCTGCAAGTACCACAACCCTTGAGATCGTGTACAGTGGCGGATCCAAACTGCTTTATAAGTACTTCACATCTTTTCCTTTTCATTCTCATTCATTCTACAATCTGAGGAACGAATAATTTAGTTGTTATTCTTTCAAACGGCCGGGGTACATGTGTCCATTTGTTTAAAGGTCAAATTTAACTATTTATAACTCCTATCTGATCATTTTAAATCAAATCTCCAATATTGATCTCGCAACTTACAAAAGCATCCACGATGGTCCCAAACCTCCATAATAATCTAAAATTGGTCCTCTCAAGTTTTAAAAATGTCCAAATTAGTTCTCAAACTTTCGATAAGTGAATTTCACTCTCGAAACTTGCAACTTCCCTCAATTTTCTCTCTTAAAGCTTCCTCCTTTCTATCTTGTACAATCCAAATAATCTTTAGCTGCTCGAACCAACTCTAGTTAGACTCAAAAGCTTTCTTTTTGCTCCAAATACATTCGAGTTTGGATTTTACCTACAATTATGGTATTTATACTCATTTAAATAGAAATTCGCTCAATTTACAAATATAATTAAATTTATAATCCCAAATTAGTGTTCAAAACACACTTATCAGTTATTAAAGTTTAGTCGAGAGTTGAATGAGATTTAAAATTTTTGGTTTTTTATCAGATCATATTTTTCTATGACAAAGACCTTGAAGTATGCAAGAAAATTCTAAATTAACAATCAACGCAAATACCCTGCTTTCAAGACTTTAATGGTCTTCCAAATTTTGTCGAGAAATTTAATAGCCATAATGCGTGACTAAAAAATCAAGTAAATAACAATAAACAAATATTGAAAAAATCACAGATGAAATCCAATGGTCTCCCGAATTTTGTGTACATTATTTATTTCTGGCCTTGTCACATTAAAGTTTTCTTCTTGCAAACTGTATTTGCAAGCTTACTATATAAAGCAGTTCTATCAACGGCATTATTACTCACTCTTAACAGCCAACCATTTTATTTTTTTCAAAGAAGATGTTAAAGAAAAATCGTATCAACTTTCTTTCACTCTTGTTTTCTTTCTTCTTAATCTTTGCTAGTTTCTTTCAACTGGGAACACCTGCAAGGACCACAACCCTTGAGTTCCAGACCAGAGGCAGATCCAAACTACTTGGTAAGTGCTTCACAATCTTTCTTTGTTACTTCTCATTCATTCTATATGATATGAAAAAATAAAGGTCATTACAGGTTTTCTTTGGAGTATGACATGAGTTACTTGATCCGCAGTGCTCAAATCATAGGTCGAGACTTTTTATCGATGCTTATTTGTTTTTCGTCTTGCCTTTTTCCTGATTGTAGATGAATCATGGAATACTGACAGTGATGTTCATGGAAGCAAGTCGCAACATGCTCCAATTCACAATTGAATGGTGTGTCCACCTCCACCAGGAGAAAGTATCAGCCTGAGTCTACAAATAATCAAGTCAAAGATGCTGGATACAGTAAACCATATATTATTGAACTTTATATGAGCTTGTTTTGAAATCAAGACAAATTGAAATCATGTTTGTCGGTCAATGTTTCTGTTTTATTTAAAAGCTTCTTTTGATAGCAATTAAATCTAATCCTACACGTGACCTTCCTATATCTCTATTGAAAAATACAAATGTACAAGAAAGCATTAAACGAGATAAAACATCTGTAAAAACTATGTGTAGTATAGAGGTATATTTCCATCCTCTATCGAACCTCACAATGTTTATCGCTATGTGCTATTGCTTTTATATCTCTCTCGATGACAATAATGTTATGTCTGGAGTATAAGTTTCTCCTTCGAACAATCTGACAGAATTACCTTAACGTAATCTGCACAGCGTAACAGTATGATCAACAGGATCAGAAAATCAATTCGAGCCCAACAACTTCACGATGTTTCCTTAAAATGAATTTGCTGCTTTCAAAGGTGTTAAAGACGTTCATCAATCGTTTCCTAGGATAGAACAAATTTCGTCTCCTACAGAAGCAACACAACAATCCGTAGGAGTTCCAATGAACTCAATGAAGTATTTACTTCGAGAATAATATCAGAACGAGAAAGAGGGAGAATGAGATTCAAAGCAGATAATATTTGCAATGAAAATGATGTAATTATTTTGGTAGCGGGGCATGCTATTTATAGAATCGTTCGTGGCCATTCGAATATCCTTCAAGCCTTTCAAAACGGCCTCCAAATCTGAACTGACAACACTGTTCAGTACTGCAACGGTTAAAACAATTAACAGACTATTCAGAGCAAAAAATTACTCGAAAATAAGCCAATCAGAATTAATTTCATTAAGTACCCAATAATTTGATTAATTGCAATTTGACCCAAAAATTTAAATATTTTTTGTCCAAAAAGTTAATATAGTATAAGGACCCGCACCCGAACACGAATCGGATCAGACTCAGACACGAGCACGTGCTCGTGCTCTTGCTGTGCTGAGCAGAGCCGGTCTGACAGACGGACAACGACGACGGCGAGTGTGTGGGCTTAGGACCTAACCCGATAGGATATAAGTGTTCACCTTCCAAAGACTATTGGTACCCCTTAGGGGACAACCCCAATTCTCAAACTTACATTATATAAACCATACAAAAGTTTCCTAATATTCCTATGTAGGATAAATGTTTAGCAATTTTCAATACATCAAATTCTTCACTAGTTTCTAGTTTCTAGTCGGTTTCTTTAACATTAAATATTTCATTCAATTCTAAATGATTTTCGATAAATAAATATATCACGATAATCATTTGTAGAGTAGATTGTGAATATGCTAGGTCCCGTTAAAATTAAGGCACAGGTCCCACTGAAATTTGGGCTCAAAGTTGACCCATTTCACTAATATTAAACTATTTTTCCAACAATCCCGCACATGAATGAAATATCGGCATTTTTCCAAAAAAAACATCTGATATGTTTTTTTGAAGTAAAATTGAAGAAAAATACATCGGGATAAGTGGTCAAAGACCTTGAACTTTCTCTAGTAAAATATATAGGATTTACTTAGCCAATTAGTAGCAAGATGCTTTGAACAGTCAGTCGTTCGTGTAAACCTAGACAATAGAAGTCACACAGTTCCCTTTGAACACAATTGGTTCTTACGTTTGTGTCCATTTTGGCCTTCCTTTTGCTTGTAGCTTTTAGCGACAACTCTATCTTTATATTTGTCAATTGATCTATTTGCTTTTATTTTCCTTTTGAAAATTCATTTACATCACAATGGATTATTGCCAGGAGCAATGTCTACCAATTCTCATGTATGATTTTGTAGTATGGATTCCATTTCATTGTTAACCACTTTTTTCCAAAATGAAGCTTCAGTTGATGACATAGCTCTTTAAAACTGAGGTTCATTTTCTAACAAATATGTTAGAAAATCGGGCCCAAAGGAGGTTGTTGTCCTAGCCCTCTTACTGTGTCTAGGTCTTTCTTCATTTATAGATTATTGATCTACAGACTCCTTATAATCACGAGGTTTTTTTAGTGAATTTTGATTCACTTTACAAATTATAAGGAAAAAATATTTTCGAAAAATGTAGCATCTCTCGATTCAATAATCATATTAACATGCACGTCGGGTATTCCAGACTTACGTACTATAAATCTGTACACACTACTATGATAGGCATACCCAATGAATACACAATCAATGATTTTAGGTCCTATCTTAACCTTTTTAGGTTTAGGAACCGCTACCTTAGCCAAACATCCTCATACCCTCAAATATTTATAGTTAGGTTTGTAACATTCCATAATTCATAAGGTATCTTGTGCTCAATGTGATAATTTGTTGAGAATATAATTGGCAGGAAGAAAAGCTTCCCCCACAAGTTCTGCAGTAATTCAGAACTTATCAACATAACATTTATCATTTCCTTCAATGTTCGATTCTTGCGTTCAGCAATGCCATTAGATTGAGAAGAATAAGGCGCAGTAGTTTGATGAATAATTCCATGTTCCGAACAGAACTGTTCAAATGGAGAATCATATTCATTGCATCTATCACTTCTTATAGCCTTAATCTTTTTGCTAAGTTGATTATCAACTTCTAACTTATAGTGTTTAAACACTTCAATTGCTTTGTCTTTGCTTTTGAGTAAATATACAGCAATATCGAGTACAATCATCGATAAAAGTGATAAAGTACTTTTTATCGCCACTAGTTTGAACAAACTTTAAATCACAAATATCAGTGTGAATTAAATCTAGGGTTAGGTACTTCTTTCGACAGAACAAAAGGGTAAACGAGTCGTTTTCGATTCTACACATAAACCGCATCTGTGATTATGATCTAAATCGCACTTTGGTAATAAATTGAGTTCGATTAGTCTACGCAAAGTATTATAGTTTGTATGTCCTAATCGTTCATGCCAAATATTAAATGATTTAAGCAAGTAAGAAGAAGATGTAATTTTATTCATAATAGAAGGTACAATAGTCATTACATTTAACTTAAAGAGTCCCTCATTCAGGTAGTCCTTTCCTACAAACATGTCATTCTTTGTAAATACAAATTTGTACGAGACAAATACTAACTTAAATCTGTTCTTGCTTAACAGGGAACCAGATACTAAATTCTTTCAAATATCGGGCACATGAAGAACTTCATTCAAAGTGAGCTCCTTCCCACTAGTCATTTTCAATACTATCTTTCCATATCCTTGAACCTTGGAAGATGAAGAGTTTTCCATGTGGAGTTGTTCATCATGATCAATTACTTTGTAGGTAGAGAATATCCCGCGGTTTGAGCATATATGACGAGTGGCTCTAGTATCCACCTACCATTCCTTAATATTTCCAACTAAGTTGCATTCAGAAACGACTGTCGAAATATTAATTTTTTACACCTTATCAGAAAGGTTGTCATGTTCTGTTACGTTGGCCTGATAAGATTTTCCTTTGAAATTCTTTGGCTTCAGACAGTCCTTGGATCGATGTCCAGCCTTGCCGCAATTGTAACAGTTGCCTTTGAACTTATTAGGGGTCTTTGAAGAACTAGTTTGTCATTCGTCATTGTGTTTCCTCTTTTTGCTAGTCTTTACACCTCCTTCCACAACGTTGGCCTTTGATTTCATCGAATGAGATGCACCACTCCTTTTTTTAGATTTGCAATTGTCTTCTTCTATTTTCAACCGACCAATGATATCTTCAAGTTTAATTTCCTTCCGCTTATGCTTTAGATAATTCTTTAAGTCATTCTAGGAATGCTGTAATTTTTCAATCAGTACAGCAACCTGAAATGATTCACTCAGTTTCATTCCTTCGACATGGATGTCACTGAGTATAATTTGAAGTTCTCGAACTTGGGATATAATAGTTTTGCTGTCAACCATTTTGTAATCCAAAAAATGACTGACAATGAATTTCTTCGTGCCGGCATCTTCGATTTTGTACTTGGTATCCAAAGATTTCCACAATTCCTTTGCATATTTCGCATTGAAATACACATTATATAATATGTTGTCCAAATTCTTTGTAAAAAGTCAGAATGCTTCCATGCATCAACCGTAGCCAATTTCTCAACATCAATTTTTTTTCTTCGGTATATGAAGACGCGTCTTCTTTGAGAAATTTTGCCAAACTTAATGTTGTCAGATAAAAATATATTTTCTGCTGCCAATGCTTAACATCTGACCCATTAAATTTCTCTGATTTTCTCCGATCATATTAGGGAGTGTCGTACCAGAAGTTACCATTTCTTAAACACAATAAGAAGATAATCAATATGAAGGATTAAAAACAGAATAAATCATAATAGAAAATTCATTTTAAGATTGCTATGTCTGGAGTATAAGTTTCTCATTCGAACAATCTGACAGAATTACCTTAACGTAATTTGTACAACATAACAGTATGATCAACAGGATCATAAAATCAATTCGAGCCCACCAACTTTATGATATTTCCTTAAAATGAATTTGCTGCCTTTAAAGGTGATAAAGGCGTTCAGTAATCGTTTCTCAGGATAGAACGAATTTCGTCTCCTAGAGAAGCAGCATAGCAATCTACAGAAGTTCCAACGAACTCAATGAAGTGTATTCACTTCGAGAATAATATCAGAACAAGAGAGAGGCAGAATAAGACTCAAAGTAGAGAATATTTGCAATGAAAATGGTGTAATTATTTTGGCAACAGGGCTAGCTATTTATAGAATCGTTCGTGGCCATTCGAACATCCTTCAAGCATTTTCAAAACAGCCTCAAAACCCGAACATACAACATTGTTTAGTACTGCAATGGTTAAAACAGTTAATAGTCGACTATTTAGTCGGTTAACAGACTATTCAGACAAAAAAAATACTCAAAAACAAGCCAATTATAATTAATTTCATTAAGTACCCAAGAATTTGATTAATTGCAAGTTACGGGTCTTGCACCCAACCCGCTAGATTATATATTGCCTGCTGTGGGATGGGCAGAGCCCACTTACCCTCTCACGATTTTTTGTTGCGTTCCCCAAGATTCGAACCCAAGACCTCTATCATATGAGAGACTTAAGTTGTTCAATTGGTACCAGGATTCAACTTAAATCTCTCTTAAGCAGAGGTGTTGAGTTTAAATCCTGGGAAACGCGACAAAAAGTCGGAAGGGGGTAAATGGGCTCTGCCCACCCTAAAGTGGACAGTACGTAAGTTAGCGATTTAGGTGCAAGACCCGAGTTGTAACAAAAAATGCACGTTTTCTACTAAAGAGTTTAAAATTTATCTCTTTCAAGTTCTCATTGAGCCTATTTAATTAATTCAATTTCATAGCTCTATATGAATCAATCTTAGTTAATTGCACTTATATTCTAAGGATTTATGTAATGATTGCAATAATTAGTATAAGTATCTCTACGTTTTATATTAGATATCGACTTTTACTACGTGGTTTAAACAAATAATCCGCATCTTTACGTAATTATTGTTCACGAAATCAATGAACTAGAAACAAATTAATCTAAACATTTAAGAATAGAAGTAAAAACAATTTACAAAATCAATTGGAGATTTAAAACTTTTTAATTAAAAACAAAATAAAAAATTAGGTTACAATCATTCACTCTAAACTAACTACTTAATTACACATCATGAGAGAAGAATAAAAATATAAGAATGAACTAAAGTACATTATCGGGTATTAAGGAAAATGAGAGAAAGATGAAGATCTTGCACCAAGAATCCGTTTCTTCTTGTGAAATCCTTAAAACTCTAGCTTTCTCTCTCTCTCTCTCTCTCTCTCTCTCTCTCTCTCTCTCTCTCCTTTTTGGCTTGAATAATGTATGTACAATGAAATCCAAGCCCAAATTTGAATATATGTGTATAATAAAACTCAACAAACCCCCTTTAATTGTTAGACTAAGTTTTGTATTTGTAGAAAAGATTTATGCAAAATCATTGTTCAACTTGATTTCCACTAAATAGTTTAAATTTGTTTCTATTAAAGAGTTCAAATTGGTTTCTACTAAAGAGTTTAAGAAATAAAATGAAACAAATTCCTTTTTCAATTGGACTCATTTTCTCGTGTAACTTTATTCCTCCATCTTCTTTTATTTTGCAATTAAGTCCTCTTCATTCCAAAATTATAATAGTTGACCAGAGATGAAGTTTTGAAGTTTACAATTTAATCCTCAAACTTTTTCAAATGTCGAATTTAACTCTCGAAACTAATGAATTTTTGCCCGATTCTTCATTAATATTTCCAATTGATTTCTTGCAATCTGGTTAATTTTCAATTGCTTCAAATCAACTTCAATTAAGCTCCAAATAGACTCATTTCATATAAATAGTATCCAAGTTGAGATTTTCCTACAATTAACAAAATTTACACAAATTAAGTAGATAATCACTTAATTTATTTATAAATAAATAAGAATAGATGCCCGAATAAGCGCACAAAATGCACTTATCATATAACCATGCGATATACACAAATTAAGTAGATAATCACTTAATTTATTTATAAATAAATAAGAATAGATGCCCGAATAAGCGCACAAAATGCACTTATCATATAACCATGCTATTGCATGTTACATGTCCTTGTGCTCATATGGTTATGAGTTCTGCAATGGGGCCAGGCTCAATGCCTCCTATCACTTGGCCTGACATTGAGCCTGACCAAGTGTTTTTGCTCTATGGTTATAAACCAAAACATTCTGCAAATTCTAATTAACTCCTTGCTATTGCATGGTCATAAACCCATGCAGTGGCAACACTTTAGTCTTCATCTTCTATATTCATTCAAGTTGGTCACCAATTCAACATTTTTTCGTGCGACCTTGGTCGTTTCTTCAAGTTTTCGTCTAACTTTTGTCCTTTTTCATCCTGCATGATATTTTTATGCCAAAACTTCTAACATCTTCAAGATTGGAAATCGAGGCTTAATAACCATTTGTAATTGGTTCATCTCAACATCCAAAAGTTTGCAATTTAGTTTTCAAACTTTTCAAAAGTTGAATTTCTCTCGTAAGATGTAAATTTCTATCGATAGCTCTCTTTTTACTTCTAATCATTCTTGTGCTATCCAGTTAGTCTTTAATTACTCCGTAACAATTTTGAATCAAGATCTAATTATGCTCTTGTCATGCCATTGCATCCAAGTTAAATTTGACCTAAAATTAACATCTTTTACACAAAACTAAGTTGACATCTGCCCAATTTACCGATAATTAATTAATATTGTTGCCTAAATAATTGCATAATATGAAGTTATCAGCAATTATGCTAATGTGTGTGGACACGAGAATTGATCAACTTGAAGCATCATGCAAGTGCATGTATGTCGGTTGATAGCAACCGAATACGATATGTTATCGTCCCTAACTTAAAATAAAAATAAATAATAATAATAATAAACAAGTGACTTGCAGTGGCTTCCTAGATCATAAAAATTGACATTTTTCTAGAATAGACTAATTGCAAAGAATTATTTCATATTCCACGAAATAAATTTTTCTAAACTAATGGAAAAATCAAAGTTTCTAACCATTATTTTCCTCAACTTCATGGTCATTCCTCTTAACAATTTTTCCTACTTGCTTGCGAGTTTTGTGAAGCGCATTGACTCTATTCTTAAAAAATTAATTTTGTAGAGGTTGTCTTAATGACTCCAGCAATGCTTATACCGGCTAGTAATTTGTTTTCTTGGTGACTGCATTGAGACTGACTCGACAACATTTGAGGTCAAATAATATCTATTTACTGGCAAGTGTACTCGTGAACATAGATCATATCCAACGTCATCCTATAAATCAAAATATTAGCAAGTTTAATGGCAAATCCAATGTAGTTATTTGTTAATGCATTAAAGAATAATTTTTTGAACTTGCCAGTTATCACCTAATGTCACCATTTATCAAGTCCGGCTAATGCTTGTGGCATTCAAATCTACTTTTGTGTATGGTCTAATAGCGACGTTGATGTCTGTGTTATATTCTTTCCACTCCTACCATAGTTTGAATTTAAGTTCTTGAGTAAGTGGAATGAACAAATGCCATACATTGCTTCCGTATACACAGTTGCGGTCATATTTTTAATGTTGTTATGTCCATCTCACTCTATGCTGAATTCCTTCTTATTCTCCATAAGTCGTTTTTACCATTCTAAGGAACCATGTCCACGACTTACCATTTTCATTGTCACCAGTACAGAAAGCTAGTACAAATATATTAATGTTTGCATCTTGTGTACAAATTGTGAATACATAATGTCTAAGTGCTAGCGGACACAAACATTGGTTTAGCATTGACGTAAAGTACGTGCTAGAATTTATGTAGATGCTAATGAACTTTCAAGAAAGCCAAAAAATAGAGTTGCGCCATAATTATATATAAGTTATATATTGTCAAATAACTTATCAAGAGATGTAGAATAGACCACACAGGAATTTTGAAAGTTTGGACGTGAAAGAAATGCAAAGAGTTATTTTCTTCATTTTTTACTTTCTTTTTCTATTTCCTTCTTCTCTTTGTTTTCTTCAAATGGAAAAAGCTTTGGAATCACATTTTTCCTAACACTTTTTTTTCCTAGGACGTTCAATATTCTATCATTCCTATAAAAACTTGTGGTAATTGAACACATCTAACTCATTAGATTATCATGGTATACAATCCGATTAATTAATCTCATATCCGTGAAGTATTGATCTAAAGTAAATAGAAATATATCGTGCTAAATAGTACACTAGAAAATTGTTTAATTTCATTTTTTATTTAATACTATTTACCGTTGTTTAATTCATCGTATTGAACATACCATATATTATTTTGGTTGTAGTATTTTTCTATAGCATGAAGGTAAGATTTCTTTTGAGTTTCTGTTGGTCCCAGTGTTCACAAAGAACAAAAACGAAACACAATAAAATCGCGAAAAGTAAAATGAACACAATGATTTTTTCACCCAAAGGGCCCGGATGTTCGGCCTAAGCCTACTCACCACGTTGAGCATCCACAGAATGGATAGAGCTCTAGTTCCACTAAGAATCACCAAGAAACGGATTACAATGTACGAAGAAATCAGAGATTTCTTCGATTCGATCTTGCCTCAAACCACTCAAAATATACCTATTCTCACAAAGTACAGATCAAGTGTTCTCTCTATTATTATCACTAAGAACTACAAAGAAAATCACTCAGATTTACAATCTACAGAGAGAAGGCGAAGGAGAAACCCTAGCACACAGAGAGTTTCTCTCAAAACCACACAGACCGTCTAATGAAGAATGAAGCTTCCAGAATGACTAAATGTGCAGGGAGATCAAACGGTTTTGCCAACGTTGGAGATCTTGCCAGGTGTAGGGCTAGATATCAAAGTCAAGAAACCATAAGGCGAGTTTATTCCCAAAACACGATTTCACACTAAGTAAATATATATGGGTCAGAAACCGTCCAGCAGAGGCCCAACACAACAAATGGGCCAAGAGTAATTGAGGCAGCCCAAATAGATTAACAATCTCCACCTTGCTGAAAATACTCTTGGTGTCTTAAATGAACTAGAGAACCCAGAACTGTTTCACTTGCTCTTATTCAATCTGAAAAGAAAGAAAAAACACAGTTTAGAATTTATTTTCAATTAACCCTACTTGAGTATTCTAGACATACTATTTGTTAGTGATGTTTAGAGTATTCAAGCAGTTTCTGAATTTATTCAAAGGTAAGACTTTCGTACCAAAATCAGAAGGATTGAACTCAGTTGAAATTTTCTCTAAACTAATCAAACCTTTTTCAACCATGTTCCTCACAAAGTGGAACTTGGTGTCAACATGTTTAGTTCGATCATGATACATGGGATTTTTACTAAGATGTATTGCACTCTGATTATCAGTGTAAATATTGACAGACTTATTTACAAAACCAATTTCATTTAGTAGTCCTCTTAGCCACACACTTTCCTTAAAAGCATCGCAGGCAGTTATGTATTCTGCCTCTGTAGATGATAAGGCAACAAGTTTTTGCAATTGAGATTTCCAACTAATGCAACCATCACACAAAGTGAAAACATAAGAGGAGGTAGATCTCATATTATCTAAATCTCCAGCAAAATCAGAATCAGTGTAGCCTTTTAAAACAATGCCTTCATTACATTTTTTAAACAACAAACCTAATTCAATTGAGCCTTTCAAATATTTTAACAACCATTTCATGGCCAGCCAGTGAGTCTCACCTGGATTAGCCATGAACCTACTTAAAATGCTTATCCCATGAGCTAAATCAGGTCTAGTACAGACCATAAGGTACATTATGGATCCAACAGTGTTAGCATAAGGAATGTTTTCCATTCTTTTAAACTCTTCATCAGTTTGAGGTGACTGTTCACCAGACAGTTTGAAATGACTAGCAACAGGTAAAGAAACAGGTTTACAGTCAGACATAGAGAATTTTTCTAGAATTTTCTTAATGTATGAACATTGTCTTAACTATAGCATGCAATCAGTTCTGTTCCTTTCTATTTCCATACCTAGAATCCTTTTAGCTTGACCTAAGTCTTTCATTTCAAACTCAGATTTTAGTTTTGATTTAGTGGAATCAATTTCAGACCTGTTTTGACAAGCAAGTAACATATCATCAACATACAAAAGTAGGTAGATAGATTCAGGCCCTCCTGACCCTTTGAAGAAAAGACAGGGGTCATAATTGCTCTTAACAAACCCCAAAGTCTCAATGTAAGAATTGAACTTTTTATACCATTGCCTGGGGGCTTGTTTCAAACCATAAAGAGATTTTTTCAATAGACAGACCTTTTGAGTATTAGATTCGCTTCATAACCCACAGGTTGTCTCATATAGATAGTTTCCTCAAGATCCCCATTAAGGAAGGCAGTTTTCACATCAAGCTGATCAAGCTCCCAATTAAAATGGGCAGTAAGGGAAAGGAGAATTCTAATAGAGGTATATTTGGCAACAGGAGAAAAAATCTCATTGTAGTCCACACCTTCCTTTTGGGTGAAACCTTTTGCAACAAGTCTAGCTTTATATCTTTTACCCCCTACATTAGAATGCCCTTCTTTAATTTTGAAAATCCATTTACAGTCAACAACTTTCTGATTTTCAGGTTCATTAACCAAAATTCAGGTTTTATTTTTTATTAGGGATTCCATTTCTTCATTCATAGCTTCTTTCCAAACTTTAGAATCAGAGCAATTTATAGCTTCTTCAAAGGTAGAGGGTTCAGAATTTAGAGAATCCAGAGCAGTAAACAGGGTGACAAAGTCATCACTGTTAAACCTAGTAGAGGGAATTTTGTTCCTTCTTTCTCTGTCTCTAGTCAGTTGGTAATCAGCTAGAGATGGGTTAATGGAATCAATTTCATCCCCAGGTTCACTCAGATCCTGATTAGTTTCAGATTGAGTGTGCTCCACCTCAATCAAATCATTTTGATCTTCTGTTTGATTTTCAAGGATAGTTTCAATTGTAGGAACGGTTTTATCAGTTACAGTTTTAGATTGTGTCTTGCAAGGAAAATCATTTTCATTAAAAATGACATTTCTACTTATAATAACTTGAAAACCATTCTTACATTTAACCCAGAGTCTGTACCCTTTGGTCTCTTTCCCATACCCCAAGAAAACGCACTTCAAGGTTCTAGGTTCAAGTTTTCCTTCATTTTGATGTGAATAAGCAGCACATCCAAAAACCTTAAGTCTATTATAATCAGGCACATTTTTGGACCACAGTTTCTCAGGAATTTGAAAATCAATTGCACTTGAAGGACTTCTATTGATTATATATGTGGCAGTTTTTAATGGCTTCTCCCCAAAAGAATTTTGGAAGGCCAGAACTGTGAATCATACATATGACCTTTTCCAGTAAGGTTCTGTTCATCTTCTCAGCAGTACCATTCTGCTG
Organism: Osmanthus fragrans; assembly: GCA_019395295.1. Lineage (NCBI taxonomy): Eukaryota > Viridiplantae > Streptophyta > Magnoliopsida > Lamiales > Oleaceae > Osmanthus > Osmanthus fragrans. Next base: position 25,676,630 of record CM033351.1, on the reverse strand, counting down.
AGGAGTGTAAGTCACAGTTCTATGCCTTAAGATCCCATTTTCTTTACAAAAAGTGTCAAATTCCAGATTGCAAAATTCAAGACCATTATCAGTCCTGAGAGCTTTGATTCTTTTATTTGTTTGATTTTCAATCATTAGTTTCCATTGTTTGAAATTTTGAAAAGTATCAGACTTATGTTTAAAAAGGAAAGTCCATATTTTTCTTGAAAAATCATCTACTATTAGCAAGTAGAACCTAAAGCCACTCAAGGTGTTCAGGGATGCTGGACCCCACAGGCCAGCATGTAAATAATCCAAGATTGAAGTGGATTTATGGATTCCAGTTTAAAAAAGGAAGCTTATTTTGTTTTCCAAGAATACAGTCTTCACAGAAGTTTAATTTTTCAAAATTATCCTTTCCAAAATACCCAAGTTTATTCAAAATAGTTAAACCCTTTTCAGACATGTGACCAAGTCTTTTGTGCCAGATTAAAGACTTATCAGATTTTATGCTTTCAACAGAAGAGCTGAGACCTATTAAAGGTTCAGCATGCATAGTGTAGATCCCATTTATCTTGGGCAAAGAGACGATCTCTTCATTATTTAGATGAAGCTTGATAAGGCTTTTGTGGATCCTTATATCATAGTCTTCATCTAACTCTCCTAAGGAAATAAGATTTCTCTTTAGTTCAGGAACAAACCTGATCTTATCAAGTTTAAGGACTTCGTGGTTATCAATTTTAAGATTCATCTTTCCTATTCCCTTTATTTGGCAACTCATGTCATTTCCCATCTGAACTTGACCCCCATTGTGATCAACAAATTCAGTAAACCAATCCCTTATGGTCCACATATGGAAGGTACAGCCAGAATCCAAGACCTATTCTTTAGGATTTCTATTAGTGGTGTTAACAAGGACAACCCCTTGAATGTCGTATTCATTTTTGCATGCAACAGCAGCAGACCCATCAGGGTTATGTTTATCTTTCATATCAAAAATCTTTTTGAAACAATCTTTGATAACATGCCCAGTTTTACCACAGTAGTAGCATTTTCTAGGCTGAAGGTTGGACTTTAATTGATTTTTGTTTTGATTTCTGAATTTGTTGAATTTGGGTCTTTCTCTTTTGTGAGAGTTGTAGTTGCATTGATTTCCCCTTTTATTCTGGTTTGGTTTCTCCTTTACATGTAGAGCTTCATTAGATTTAGAGTCATTGAAATCAGATTTTAATTGAAGTTCTCTATTCCTTAAGGATGATATGACAATGTCAACATTGAGATCAGTCCTACCATATTCCAAAGCATTTCTAATTTCTCTATGTTTATCTCCTAAGGCATTCAGCAAGGCAACTACTTGTTGATCTTCAGAAAGTTTCTCATCACAGTCATTCAATTCTTGAACCAATCTAGTAAACTTATCAATGTTCTCTTCCAGGGTGGAGGAGGGATTAAATCTGAAGTTATAGAAATGTCTAAGGAGATAACATTTGTTAGGCATACTTTTAGCAAGGTAGAGGGATTCTAACTTAGCCCATAGGCCCATGGTATTAGTGGTTTCTCCAACTTTCCTAATAACAGTATCAGATAAGTGGAGAAAGATAGAGCTCCAAGCAATCTCATCTAATTCCTGCCTTCTATAGGCACTAAATTCAGGTGGCCATAAATCATCTATGGCAGCAGCACACCTCTGTTGTAACAACAGAGCCCTCATTTTTTGTCTCCATAAGCTAAAGTCCCCAGTCCCCTTCCAAACTTCTACTTCAAATTTATGTGAACTAGACATGATTGAAGATATAATCTCAAGAATCCAAAACAGACCACACAATAAATAGTAGGTAATGACAGTATGAGATAACGGTTCCAAGAAATGCAGAATGCAATAAGGAAAAAACAATTTAACCAAGTAGTGGCAATGATTTTGCAGGAACAGTCAATTTTTGAAAGTGTTTAAGGAGTGGTAATCCTTCGTTCCCCTACTCCCTCAGATTCCCAGATCCTCGAAGAGATCTTGGACAAAGGAAAGCAGGAGAAGATTACTTACCCTAATAACAGATTCAAAAAATTTAGACTGCAGTATATAAAAATAATAGAGGGTTTTAGAGAATACCAGAAGCAATTGTAGGGAAACTTCAGAACAGGTGCAGGAAGCAACGAGTCACACAGACTCAGTGAAATCAACCGAGTCAACCCAACTCACCAGAACTCAGTATGAGTTAAACGAGTCAACCGAACTCACCAGAACTCAGTACGAGTTAGACGAGTCAACCCAAATCACCACAGAGTAAGAGCAGTAACATTACAAACTCAGTAAAGATTCTAGATCTTGAGAGATAACCAAAGCAATTTAAAAATTTTTGAGAAAGAACATACAGATCGCTTTCGCAAAAACTTGAATCCTTTAGAAATTTTAATTAAAAAGGATATTCTATACAACTCAACCCAATGAATTCATTTTCCACGAAGATCGATTTAGAAATAGCAAGATCAGAACAGTTGAGTAAAAGTTTTCAAAAATTAGGGTTTCACAAAACGAACACCAACACAGATCTACTGCAATAGTGGCTCTGATACCACTTGTTGGTCCCAGTGTTCACAAAGAACAAAAACGAAACACAATAAAATCGCGAAAAGTAAAATGAACACAAGGATTTTTTCGCCCAAAGGGCCCGGCCTAAGCCTACTCACCACGTTGAATATCCACAGAATGGATAGAGCTCTAGTTCCACTAAGAATCACCAAGAAATGGATTACAATGTACGAAGAAATCAGAGATTTCTTCGATTCGATCTTGCCTCAAACCACTCAGAATATACCTATTCTCACAAAGTACAGATCAAGTGTTCTCTCTATTATTATCATTAAGAACTACACAAAAAATCACTCAGATTTACAATCTACAGAGAGAAGACGAAGGAGAAACCCTAGCACACAGAGAGTTTCTCTCAAAACCACACAGACCGTCTAATGAAGAATGAAGATTCCAGAATGACTAAATGGGCAGGGAGATCAAACGGTTTTGCCAACGGTGGAGATCTTGCCAGGTGTAGGGCTAAATATCAAAGTCAAGAAACCATAAGACGAGTTTATTCCCAAAACACGATTTCACACTAAGTAAATATATATGGGTCAGAAACCGTCCAGCAGAGGCCCAACACAACAAATGGGCCAAGAGTAATTGAGGCAGCCCAAACAGATTAATAGTTTCAATTCAATTAACTCGGTATTTTTGTATGGCATGAAGGTAAGAAATTCTTTTATATTGAGCTTTTTTTGCTCGTGATTCAGGGTACAGAAGATACCCAACAAGTTTTGAATTATTTCAATAATTAAAGACAATAATCTTTTTACGCTTCATGTTGAAGAGAATAAGGTTTTACATTAAACTATTTTCTATTTTTATTCTACGTTTATTTAAGTCAATAGTTTATTATGAAATCAACTTAATTTTTGTAATGTACAAATTGCACGCTTGTCAAAAGTCTATATTCATATTTCACTTTTGTCCAAAAACCTATTTTTATTGGTATTAAATAAAAATGAAGCAGATTACCGGAAATATCACTTCTATTCCATTTACTAATGTCACACATATATAAATTGCAATGAGAATATCGTGCAAGAAAAATACAAGGATATGTATAATACAAATCAAACGAGTTCTTTTTATAGATTATGATATTTCTTATTCTTATCAATATCAAACTCCTCAACATTCCATTTTTACATGTATTTTGGTTGAAATAGCTGTCAAGTTTGTTTGAAAGACAAAGGTATCCTAATACCGTTTAATATAATCATAAACACACAGAATAACATGGTTCCTCATGCTCCCACTAAAATTCCATTTTCACGTTTCTTCTTTATTTTGCGTTTGTGATCAAGCAGCCAGAACTTTGTTTTATTAAATTGTGGAGTTTGTTGGGTAATTTTGTGTATAGTGACGCCAAAAGATTAGAATATATTTGTAAGAATACTTGCCGATAATTGGACAGAGTAACGGCAAGGAAAATCGGAAAAGAAAATCATGGAAATGATCAATATGCAAGAAAACGCCTGAAAGCGCAAAGTCAAGGCAAGTGTTGAGCACTTTGTCTTTAAGTCGAATTTGTCCCACAACGATGTCTACGATTTATGGCACATTTTTCAATGTTTGATTTTTAACACTTAACCAATGTTCTCAAATTGTTAAATCAATTTCCAACAGAGCTTAATTATTGTCATTAAACGAAGTGTTCACGTGATTTTTTTCTTTTGTAAACTTCTTCTCATCATTGAGAATTACTAAATGACAGAAGATGACATAGTTTCACATTGAAGCAAATTATTATAAATTTTGTGTGTTCTTTTGTGTGTTTTTTTCCTTACTTTAATTTTATTACTCTTATTGAAATAAAATTAAGGCTTTTAATTCTCAACAAGTTTTGCTTGGCTCTGATCATCATGCACCCTGTTGAGAGGTGGGCCATGCTGATATTGACTCTCTAGACACAAAAGCTTCCTACACGAGCACTTTTGCCTTTTTCATTTTTGGTTCTTCTGTTTTTGAGAAGTTCACCAAAAAAAGCTTAAAAGAATTATTGGTCTTGATGTATCACTTGGAACAGCAATGTCAGGCCTTACATTTTTCTTCATAGGTCGAGATTTGCCTAGCCTATGGGCGATGTGTATTCAGCCACCTAAAAGCGGTTCGGCCTTATCTGACTGACCCGATTTGATTCTATATATTATATATATCATTGAAGAATTTTGATGAATAGTCTTCATGTATGCAAATAAAATATCCTTGAAATCTATTTAGATAGAAAACAATTACCATTATATAGGAATTCAAGCTAGTAACCTCCCGTGAAAAGATATCTTGCAAAATATGCCAAACGCCACTGAGAAGAAAAAATTAACTCAGCAACGAATGATGAAATAAAAAATATATAATCAACTTTATATATATTGAAAAGAAAGTTTATTTATTGTTTCTGTTGAAAAACGACTCTTCCAACAAACATCATAGAGAATTTGTGTATGTTATATTACATTAATTGCAGTAAATAAGAAGGGCACTTCACAGAAATAACCAAAAAGTGTTGATGTAAGGTGAAAAAGTAGCCTCCTTTGAATCTGATGAAGTGCAGAAGGAGTTAGAGTTTATGTTGAAGTGGGATCGACGCAAGCAAAATTGTTCAATTCCATCGTTTAGGCCCTCAATTAGACCTTTTTGCTATTTATGGTAATTTCTATTTTCGCAATATCTCATTTAATAAAATTCGGATTCGAATTCCGTTTGTTGGAGGACGATCCTGAATCTTAGGAATTTCAATTTTAATTGCAAGTTCGAATTTTTCCATTTATTTTGCTAGGATTTTACTATTTAAAGCATTGTAAACCCTTTGAAGAAGTAGTTTTTGAATTGAATAAAATTTTCATGAGTTTTTCTCATATTTATGTCGTTGATCATCTTTCCTATAATCTTCCGCTACGTCAGAAGCGCACTTCATAGAAATAACCAAAAAGTAAGATCCCGTTTGACTTTCATTATTCATCCATAAAAATGAAAAATATAACCGGTATCCATCACATTCAACCATCATTTTTGACTTTTCATCTCTTGTGTGGGATCCATAATGGCTATACTTTTCATTCTTATTCTACAAATAATGAGAATCAAACCAGGCTTAAATAACATTTTTGAAATAACCAAAAAGTGCACTTCATAGAAATAATCAAGAAGCAGCCTCTTTTGAAATTTTTGGTTTTTCCATCATATAACATTTTTCTATGACCAAGACTTGCTAGTGGGCAAGAAAATTGTAATTTGTATTTGCAATTATGGAAAATTTAGAAAAAATTTCTATGACCAAGACCAAGGCAAGTATTCCATACGAAGGATATGGAAAATTTCTCAAAAAGTATCTTTTGGATGGTAAAAGCATAATAATTTTTCATCCTTAAAATTTTTTTATTGCAATTTGTATTTGCATGTCTAGTATGTAATGCAATTCTATCAACGGCATTATTACTCACTTTAACAGTCAACCATTTTATTATTTTTATAGATGATGTTATAGAAAAATCATGTCAACTGTCTTCCACTCTTGTTTTCTTTTTTCTTAATCTTTGCTAGTTTCTTTGCACTTGGAACACTTGCAAGGACCACAACCCTTGAGTTCCAGTACAGTGGCAAATCCGAACTACTTTGTAAGTGCTTCACATCTTTCCCTTTTACTTCTTATCCATTCTACGAACTGAAAAATGAATAATTTAGTTGCTATTCTTTCAAAAGGCCAGGGTATATTTGTCCTTTTGTTTAAAGGTCAAATTTAACTATTTATAACTCCTATTTGAATAAAGCAAAGTTGGTGACAAGATTTTGATTAAACTAATATTAACTAAAGAAAATAAGAACAAATAGCAGATCAAATATGATGGTTAAAATGTCGCGACTTACAATTTCACCATATCTGTCCTCTTTAATTTCACCGCTCAAGTTCAATTCCTAAAGTTGCATTTGCTCGAATTTACTAATAGAATCAATTTACTTGTCTAGAGTTCAAAATAAATCCTATCTAGCTAAGTCAACTTACTATTTCTCTATGAAAATTCATATAAGCCTACACTAAACACAATTAAATCATCTAGGAATTCCATTAATTAAAGACCGCAATAACAATAAATATGTATCTATACATAAGTTTTATCCAGTGATCGAATTTTACTACACGATCTAATTATAACTTACCTCTCAGTTTGTTATCAATTCACAAGTCAATGAAATATTGGTCAATATTTCAAAGTATGAAGAATATCAGTAAAATCAATACATGAAACACTTAAATACAAGAATCTTGAGAATTGAAATTAAATGTTTAAAACTAACTTAAATTATTTGTCTCGACTATTGATTTAGTTATATATCGTTAATGGATGAAGAACACAAAAAGGTTTTGGAGGACATCATCGGATTTAAAGGAAAAAAGAGAAAAAAAGATTAAATCTTGCACTAAGAATTCGCCATCTTCGCGCCACGTTCTTGAAACCTAGTTTTTCTTCTCTCTCTTCTCCCTTGTATATTCTATTCTTCTCTTGTGTCTGTATCATGTGTTCTTCTCCTTTGTTTGACCTAGAATAGATCTTTATTAGTGCTTCAACATCCTAAAAAGGACCAAAATACCTAGAAAATAAAATTTACAAAACGTGAATTTCTCTCCTGGATAGGCTGTGGTCGGGCCACGGTTTGTTTACCATGGGCGAACCAATATAGTGGTTGTGGTCTGCTAACAACTTGCGACCTCGGTTTGCAAAATGCAATCAGATTAATCCCATGCTGCTAAAGGAGCATGGCATCGTACCTCTAGGGTTCAACTAATAAGATCATAAAATGGCTCCAAGTTGTGAGTTATTAACAAAAAAAAAAGGTAAAAAGAAGTAGGAAAGTCATTACCTCCCTGTTTGCTGCTAAAAAATGACTTTGGAAGAAGTCCGGCAACTATCAACTTTTTACACTTTGGTTCCTAATCCAAGTTTTTTGTGCAAATTTGATCATTTTTAATCAAATCTTCCGACCGCATTGATCTTGCAAGTTGCAACTTTCAAAAGCGTCCATGATGGTCCCAAACCTCCATAATAATCTAAAATTGGTCCTCTCAAGTTTTAAAAATGTCCAAATTAGTTTCCAAACTTTCAATATGTTGAATTTCATTCTCAAAACTTGCGACTTCTCTCCGATTTCTCTCTTAAAGCTCCCATGTATCTTGTGCAGTCTAAATAGTCTTTAACTGCTCGAAACAACTCTAGTTAGACTCAAAATCTTCCTTTTTGCTCCAAATACATTTTAGTATGGATTTTACCTACAATTATTATATTTATACTTATTTAAGTAGAAATTCGCTCAATTTTCAAATATAATTGAATTTAGTAGTCCTAACTAGCGTTCAAAACACACTTATCCGTTACTAAAAAGGTTAGTAGAGAGTCGAATGCGATTTAGAATTTTTGATCTTTATCAAATCACATTTTTTATGACAAAGACTTGAAAGTCTGGAAGAAAATTCAAAATTGACAATCAATGCAAGTGTCCCACTTGGAAGACTTTAATGGCCTCCCAAATTTTGTCTAGGAATTTTAATAGCCATAGTGCGTGAATTAAAAATCAAGTAAATAACAATAAACAAATATTGATACCATGATCAGCAAAAGAGTAAAAATCAGAGATGAAATCTAATGGTCTCCCAAATTTTGTGTACCATATTTATTTCTTGCCTTGTCACATTAAAAATCTTCTTCTTGCAAATTGTACTTGGAAACCTACTATATAATGCAATTCTATCAACGGCATTATTACTCACTCTAACAGCCAGCCATTTTATTATTTTCAAAGAAGATGTTAAAGAAAAATCGTATCAACTTTCTTTCACTCTTGCTTTCTTTCTTCTTAATCTTTGCTAGTTTCTTTCAACTTGGAACACCTGCAAGGACCACAACCCTTGAGTTCCAGACCAGAGGCAGATCCAAACTACATGGTAAGTGCTTCACAATCTTTCTTTTTTTTACTTCTCATTCATTCTACACGATCTGAAAAAAGAATAGCAGCTCTTTATGTGTCCTTTTGTTTAAAGGTCATTCCAGCTTTTCTTTGGAGTATGACATGAGTTACTTGACCCGTGGTGCTCGAATCTTGGGTTGAGACTTTTTATCGATGCTTATTTCTTTTTCCTCGTGCCTTTTTTCTGATTGAAGATGAATTATGGAATACTGATGGTTATGTTTGTGGAGAAGAGTCGCCACATGCACATGGTCCCCATAGACATGTGTGTCCACCTCCATCATGAGAATGCATCAACCTTCTACAATAATCAAGTTACAGATGCTGGATACTGTAAACCATATATTATTGAATTTTATATGAGCTTGCTTTAAAACTTCTTCTGTAAGTTTAATCCTTTGGTGTGATATTACAAAATGAATAAGAATGATCAAGAAATCAGAAAGGAATTGTTTCACATTTTATCCTTAAAATTTTATTTTTAATCTATCTTTATATATATGCACCTGTTCCAGTTCCTAATCACAATAGAAAAGAAGTTTGTAGTTGTTTCTTGTCACTGTACTGACTTCTGATATATTGTCGTTAATACATCATATATCCCCTTTCTGGCATAAACATATCCAATTGACATCTGACCTCCACAATAATTTAAAGATGCTAACTGCAAGATATTAACTCTTCTATAGCATGTCAAAAATGCTATGTATAATGTTCTACTGCATTTTCTCGAATGCAATTGTAGGTGGGGCTATAAAAAACTTTTATCTCTATTATAGCTTTTTTTTTTTGAATGCTATTACTAGGTGTTAATTTTTAATTATTTTTTTATTTTTCTACGTAACATTCATTTACCGCCATGAAATTTCAGTATTTATAGCATTCTCTTATTGTAAAGTTGTTATTTTTTTTTAACAAATCAGTGGCGTGTTATTAATGAAAGAAATAAAAAAGAGTACAACTTAGGAGGGAGTTAGACATTACCTTGAATAGTGGCTGATATTAAAATACTTATCCCAAACTAATGTTGGGAAATAGGGAAGGATCCAGCCACTCGAGTTAGTGAGGGCAGAGCGTTGAGCGGTCATCCAATGTAGCGAGATTATTTATTAATATTTAATTAATTTATATTAATAAAATTTTCAATCAATATATAAATGCACTAATACATTAAAATCATATACATATGAAAATATAATTCAATGCAACCCAAAATAATAAGAAATAAAAAACAATTTTTGAATCATATACGTGTGATCAAGTTTCAATTTTTTATGAACTTAAGCGAGACAAGACGAAATTTATATGTAAATCATGATTAAATGATAAAGACAAACTCTGAGTTTAGGCGAAACCTATCCAAATTTTTTAAAACGGTGAATTTTAGAGCTATTTTTTTACCTCCAAAAAGAAAAATGTTTTTGGAACACTTAAAAGAATAAATATCAGTACTTAAATTGTCCAAATTTGAATTTTAAATTGAAAAATCTAACAATAAAAGTATATATTACAAACCAATAATCTGAGTCAATAAATTTTTAAAACGATGATTTTTAAAACTATTTTTTATCCCAAAAAGAAAAGTGTTTTTCGATCTCTTAAAAGAATAAAGATCCATACATAAATATTCCAAATTTTGGATTTTACAAAATTATTTTAAAAACATAAACTAATAATATAGAATTGTTTAGTTATTATTTATTGTGTTAAAAATTAAAAGAAGAAGTGGAGGTTAGAGGAATCGAACTCCATGCCTCACACATACAAAGCTAACAATTTACCATATGATCTATGACATACAAAGCTAACGACTTCCCATATGATCTATGACATTTCTATTGATAAATGAAAACTATATCATATTTATTATGTAAAAAATTTAAGAGAGGAAGTGGAGGTGTAAGTAATTGAGCCGGGTGCCTCTCATTTGCAAAACAAGGGTGCTACCATTTAAGCTACAACCACTTTGCTTTAAAACAAGTAAAGCTAAACATATTTAACTTTAACATTCATTTATATGTAATTTCTTTCCCAACGAAGCCAGCACGGGAAACACTTGAGAAAAATCATGTATAGATTGGTGAAGTTTAAGAAGAGCTCTGATATTTATTCGTCTTGTGATATACTCCTTCCGTCTCATTTATATAGGTTGACTTTCCTTATTTTTTTGTTTCAATTATAAAACAGCCCCCGTGAAAAGATATCTTGCAAAATATGCCAAACGCCACCGAGTAGAAAAAAATTAACTCAGCAACGAATGAAGAAATATAAAAATATATAATCAACTTTAAACATATTGAAAAGAAAGTTTATTTATTGTGTCAGTTGAAAAACGACTGTTCCAACAAACATCATAGATAATTTGTGTATATTATATTACATTAATTGCAGTAAATAAGAAGTGCACTTCATAGAAATAACCAAAAAGTGTTGATGTAAGAAGGTAAAAAAGTAGCCTCATTTGAAGTGCACTTCATAGAAATAACCAAGAAGCAGCCTCTTTTGAAATTTTTGGGTCTTCCACCATATAATATATTTCTATGAGTATGACCAAGACTTGCTAGTGCGCAAGAAAATTGTGGTCAACCAAGGCAAGTATTCCATATGAAGGATATGGAAAATTTCTCAAAAAGTATCTTCTGGATGGTAAAAGCATAATGATTTTTCATCCTTAAATTTTTTATTTTATTGCAATTTGTATTTGCAAGTCTAGTATGTACTGCAATTCTATCAACGGCATTATTACTCACTTTAACAGCCAACCATTTTATTATTTTCATAGAAGATGTTATAGAAAAATCATGTCAACTGTCTTCCACTCTTGTTTTCTTTCTTCTTAATCTTTGCTAGTTTCTTTGCACTTGGAACACTTGCAAGGACCACAACCCTTGAGTTCCAGTACATTGACAAATGCGAACTACTTTGTAAGTGCTTCACATCTTTCCCTTTTACTTCTCATTCATTCTACGATCTGAAAAACGAATAATTTAGTTGCTACTCTTTCAAAATGCCGGGGTATATGTGGCATTTTGTTTAAAGGTCAAAATTTAACTATTTATAACTGCTATTTGAATAAAGCAAAAGTTGGTGACAAGATTTTGATTAAACTAATATTAACTAAAGAAAATAAGAACAAATAGAAGATCAAATATGATGGTTAAAATGTTGTGACTTACAATTTCACCGTAGCTATCCTCTTTAATTTCGCCGCTGAAGTTCAATTCCTAAAGTTGTATTTACTCGAATTTACTAATAAAATCAATTTACGACATGTCTGGAGTTCAAAATAAATTCTATCTAACTGAGTCAACTTACTATTTCTCTATGAGAATCCGTATAAGCCTACACTAAACACAATTAAATCATCTAGGAATTCTATTAATTAAAGACCACAATAATAATAAATATGTATCTATATATAAGTTTTATCCAGTGATCTGATTTTACTACACGATCTAATTACAACTCACCTCTCAATTTGTTATCAATTCACAAGTCAATGAAAGATTGGTCAATATTTCAAAGTATGAAGAATATCAGTAAAATCAATACATGAAACACTTAAATACAAGAATCTTGAGAATTGAAATTAAATGTTTAAAACTAACTTACATTGTTTGTCTCGACTATTGATTTAGTTATATATCGTTAATGGATGAAGAACACAAAAAGGTTTTGGAGGACATCATCGGATTTAAAGGAAAAAGAGAAAAAAAGATTAAATCTTGCACTAAGAATTCGCCATCTTCGCGCCACGTTCTTGAAACCTAGTTTTTTTTTTTTTTTTTTTTTCTCTCTCTTCTCCCTTGTATATTCTATTCTTCTCTTGTGTGTATCATGTGTAATCGTGTTTTTTCTCCTTTGTTTGACCTAGAATAGATCTTTATTAGTGCTCCAACATCCTAAAAAGGACCAAAATACCTAGAAAATAAAATTTACAAAACGTGAATTTCTCTCCTGGATAGGCTGTGGTCGGGCCACGGTTTGCTTACCATGGGCGAACCAATATAGTGGTTGTGGTCTGCTAACAACATGCGACCTCGGTTTGCAAAATGCAATCAGATTAATCCCATGCTGCTAAAGGAGCATGGCATCGTACCTCTAGGGTTCAACTAATAAAATTATAAAATGGCTCCAAGTTTTGAGTTATTAACAAAAAAAAAAAAAAAAAGAAGTAGGAAAATCATTACCTCCCTGTTTGAGGTTAAAAAATGACTTTGGAAGAAGTCCGGCAACTATCAACTTTTTACACTTTGGTTCCTAATCCAAGTTTTTTGTGCAAATTTGATCATTTTTAATCAAATCTTCCGACCGTATTGACCTTGCAACTTTCAAAAGCGTCCACGATGGTCCTAAACCTCCATAATAATCTAAAATTGGGCCTCTCAAGTTTTAAAAATGTCCAAATTAGTTCCCAAACTTTCAATATGTTGAATTTCATTCTCGAAACTTGCGACTTCCCTCCGATTTCTCTCTTAGGCCCTGTTTGATAGTCGTAGTTTTCCGTGGAAGGTGGAAAACGTTTTCCTACTTTTTACTATTCACCTGTTTGATTGCACTAATTTTTCGGGGAAAACGTTTTCCAACGTTTTCCAAGGTACAAGCGGTTGATGCACAAAAGCTAGAAAACGTTTTTTCACCATAGTGGTGGGAAAACGTTTTCCAACTTTTTGATAATTTTTTTTTTTTTTTTAGCAATTGGAACACATTCCAAAGTCAATGATACAAAAATTTATCCATTTAATTGACAATTTGTATAAAAAACAAAGTCAAACGAAAAATTTGTCAGGTGGAAAATTATACCAATCAAACACCATTAATTACAATTCCCTGTAAAACGTTTTCTAGGCAATTCAATTCCCTGCCATTCATTTTCTTTCCACCCGTTTTCCACCCTTGCAATCAAACAGACCCTTAAAGCTCCTATCTATCTTGTGCAATCTAAATAGTCTTTAACTGCTCGAGCCAACTCTAGTTAGACTCAAAATCTTCCTTTTTGTTCCAAATACATTTTAGTATGGATTTTACCTACAATTATAATATTTATACTTATTAAAGTAGAAATTCGCTCAATTTTCAAATATAATTGAATTTAGAAGTCCGAATTAGCGTTCAAAACACACTTATCTGTTACTAAAAAGATTAGTAGAGAGTCAAATGCGATTTAGAATTTTTGATCTTTATCAAATCACATTTTTTTATGAGAGACTTGAAAGTCTGGAAGAAAATTCAAAATTGACAATCAACGCAAATGCCCCACTTGGAAGACTTTAATGGTCTCCCAAATTTTGTCGAGAAATTTTAAGGACCAACCTATACGTACAGAAAGAAAATCACAGATGTCTTACAGAATAGATACAATTGTGGTGGGGGTGGGGTGGTTTTTTGGCAATATTCTATTTGCATGGGGCCCACTTCATGTGTCTTGTCTGGCAACCCTCTGGCAAAAGATTATCTGTACGCACAGAATAATCCAAATTTTAATAGCCATAGTGCGTGAATTAAAAGTCAAGTAAATAACAATAAACAAATATTGATACCATGATCAGCAAAAGAGTAAAAATCAGAGATGAAATCCAGTGTGGTCACCTAAATTTTGTGTACCATATTTATTACTTGCCTTGTCACATTAAAAATCTTCTTCTTGCAAATTGTACTTGCAAACCTGCTCCCTACTATATAATGCAATTCTATTAACGGCATTATTACTCACTCTAGCAGCCAACCATTTTATTATTTTCAAAGAAGATGTTAAAGAAAAATCGTATCAACTTTCTTTCACTCTTGTTTTCTTTCTTCTTAATCTTTGCTAATTTCTTTCCACTTGGAACACCTGCAAGGACAACAACCCTTGAGTTCCAGACCAGTAGCAGATCCAAACTACTTGGTAAGTGCTTCACAATCTTTCGTTTTTTGCTTTTCATTCATTCTACACGATCTGAAAAAATAAAGGTCATTACAGCTTTTCTTTGGAGTATGACATGAGTTACTTGACCCGTAGTGCTCGAATCTTGGGTTGAGACTTTTTATCGATGCTTATTTCTTTTTCCTCGTGCCTTTTATCTGATTGTAGATGAATCACGGAATACTGATGGTTATGTTTTTGGAAAAAAAGTCGCCACATGGTCACAACGGAATTGTGTGTCCACCTCCACCATGAGAAAGTATCAGCCGGCGTCTACAATAATCAATTCAAAGATGCTGGATACAGTAAACCATATAGTATTAAACTTGCTATGAGCTTATTTTAAAACTTCTGCTGTAAGTTTAATCCTTTGGTGTGATATTACAAAATGAATAAGAATGATCAATAAATCAGAAAGGAATTGTTTCACATTTTATCCTTAAAATTTTATTTTTAATCTATCTTTATACACCTGTTCCAGTTCCTAATCACAATAGAAAAGAAGTTTGTAGTTGTTACTTGGCACTGTACTAACTTCTGATATATTGTCGTTAATGTTAAGACTTGGGGGTACATCTTAAAAGGTTAACCTTATTAAGAGATGTAGTCCAAGACCTTATAAATTGGCATATGTTTATATTTTTAATCGATGTGAAATTATATCCCTTAACATGCTCCCACAAGATGGTGGCTCGTTTGAGCAGACCAATCTTGAAATCCATATACTCATATTTTTGAGTCTTACAAGGATCAAATTGCTCGTTGGAGCTTAATGGGCTCTGTTACCATATTAAGACTTGAGAGTCCATCTTAAAAGGTCAACATTATTAAGAGCAGTAGCCCAAAATCTTATAAATTGGCCTATGTTTACATCTTTACTTGATGTGAGATTATATCCCTTAACAGTTAATACATCATATATATGAGCCCGTTTCTGGCATAAACAGATACAATTGACATCTGACCTCCACAATAATTTAAAGATGTTAACTGCAAGATATTAACTCATCTATAGCATGTCAAGAATGCTATGTATAATGTTCTACAACATTTTCTTGAATGCTATTGTAGGTGGGGCTATAAAAAAACTTTTCTCTATTATAGCATTTTTTAATGCTATTACTAGGTGTTAATTTTTAATTTAATTTTTTACTTAACATTCATTTACCGCCATGAAATTTCAGTATTTATAGTTGAGAAATCGGAGATTCAACCCAACTACACCTAGATGGGGGGTGATTATGTGTAAATGCGGAATTAAAAATTAATTAACATGCAACAAGTCACAAGTTAATTATGTCTCGGTGATTAATCAACCAATTCAATTTATCCTATCTTGAACTACCGCAGTAACATGAAAGCAATAACTAAAACAGTAAACAACACAAGAATTGTTCACGGAGAAACCCAATGTGAGAAAAACACCAGGCGCTTTGCCAGTCAAAGATCCACTATAAACTGTATTATAAACTTACAAACCACCAGCAAAGTTGATGACATAAGTTTTCTAATCTCATGTCTGAAGTTTGAAGTAGCTCTCCTGGAATGTGCACACGAATACCAATCATAGTTCTTCACGTTGTTTATCTCTTGTAGATCCACCAAGAACTCCTCGTTCTTGAGTTTCTTTCTTGATCTTCGCAGTCAGCCAAATTGACGACACAATCTTCCTGACAGATCCAAGTAAAGAATCGCACCAGTGTATTTTATTGAAGGTTTGATGTTTTCAATCCGAATGACGCATATAATAAAGTGATTGAACTTGATGAAGGTTTAACTCTTGATAGAATAATTGTTTTCTCTTGAATGTATAATGTTCGATCTCTCTTTCTCGAATGCACAACGCCCCCTTTTATATGTTGGGCGAAGGTCGAGCGCTGGATGTTTTGCTTCATCTGCTCGAGCATGACTCCCGCGAGCAGCTAGCGAAAATACGACGAGTTTCCTTCGTGTTTCAAATTTGGATCCCGAACCCTATACTATACAACCAACTATGAAACTTTACAATTAAGTCCTTAAACTTCTAAAATGTTCAAGTTGGTCCTTTTGTTCACAGAATAGCCAATTACAATAATCTAACACTAACAAACTCCCCCTTTGGCATTCTGTGACAAAACCAATTACAAGGTAAAATAAACCTATCAAATAAAAACTAAGTCCAACTATCATCTGAATGCAGCTTCAAAATGTATCCTGAAATCAAAACTCATATACCCAGTGTAAAAACATGTGATACAGAAATTAAGCAATAGAGTACTTAGAAGTTTACAAACATAATCAGACAAATAAGCATGCTTGTTTGAGATGCAATATTAATGTTAATCAAAACACCATAAGCACATTAATATCACGAAACATCAAAACTCAAACAGCTATGCATAAAGTGCAACACAAATGCAATGATAACATGTTCCATATCAGTGCATGATATGCAATGCACAAGTAATGCACAAGCTTTCCCTTACTGAAAACTTACTCGAAGTTAAAATAGTAAGTAAATGTATCTATGTCTCTCCCCAATGACCCCAAACAACATAAAACAGAAGTATAAATGTCATATCAATGTAAATCAAGTCAAATGTCAAAACAGTATCTATGTCTCTCCCCAACGACCCCAGCAAACATATATCAAAAGTATGCATTTATATATATATATATATATATATATATATATATATATATATATAAGTAACAATTATCTATGTCTCACCACAACGACCCCAACATACAAGCATGCAAATGACAATATAGCTGCTCAAATCACAAGCCAAATAGATCTCCCCCTCACTATAAAACACTATAAAATCTCTCCGCATTTTTGTCACAAATGCTGACGGAAAAAGAATCACCTCATGCTCTACGAGAACCGGACAGAGGAAAAACTGGGTAGTGAAAACCTCAGAAGTAGCAGAAGATATAAAATGGGCTTGGTTGAAGGAAAATGAGCCACTGGCCTACTGCGATACGGTCCTAGATCTCTTCGAAGAGATGTGACGAAGAAGGGTATAGACCATAAGAAACAGCAATACAACCAAATACATTAAAATACGTGAAATGATGCACGATGGAGGTATGCACGTAAAACGATACAAAAATAAGCCAAAGTAAGCAAAATAATGCAAAAAGACATCAATCACACATAAAACTATGCCAAAAATGCACAAGACACGTAAAACAATGCACAAAGGTACATGACATGAAAAACGATGCACAAATACGTCCAGGCACGTAGAACGATGTAAGACCGGACTAATGTTCTCAAATCAATGCAAAAGTGTCACAGATGCCATGAAAGGACAAGAATGAGCAGGACGTGACCGGGTGCAATGACGTCAAAGCACGGAACAACGACGTCAAAGCATCGCGACGCGGTGCGTGTTTCATGTCACGATGTAAAACACAATGCAAAACAACGTCAAATCGAGACAGGATATTATAGACATGTTCACAACATGAAATAGAACTCGTGGGTGCGAAAGTGTAGCCAAAGTCACATGAGGGAGCCTAAGAGGCATTATGTCGAACACGTTGTGGGCACTCTAAAACGTAGCATTTAAGGCACAATGCAAGGAAACCCAAGCCAAACTAAAATCACACAATGCAAGAACACTATCCCAAGCAACTAATCCTATATCAAACTTCTCAAAAATTGATCGAGAATAGCAACAAAATTGAGCATAAAGGTAACAACTCGAAAATTCAAGAAACATACAAAATTTGAACCCAAACATGTTAAGAATGATGCAAACACAATCAAGGCATGTTAAGAAACCCAGAATGCACGAATTCATGTGAAGAAAGCAAGTCAAAATCAATTAAAACATGAAAATCCCAAAATTTTTGAAAACAAGGGTTTCGAGCGATTTACCGTCGAATTTTTGCAATTGAGTGATGAATTGAATGTAAATGTACTCCAAAGTGGATACCCAACCTTCGAAATGGAGGAAGATGAAAAATTTAGGTGATGGCGCGATCGAAGTTGAGAGAAATTTTGGAAAAAAATGCGTGAAAGTGATGGTCCAGTTGCGCCTTATACACGACGGTCGCTCAAGCGAAATCTTTCTGTAACCGGTTGCTCGAGCGACATTCAAGCGTAAATCGAGCGAAATCTCAAATGTCAAAAATAGCACTAGAATTTGAAAAATTCAGTTTTAAGCACAGTTTTCACACATTGACAAATATAGTACCTTTTTGAGAACTTCCAAATATAGCACCACTCGATTTTTTGTAAATGGCATGCACTTCAACATGTCGGCCAACGAGAAAACGCAGTTGATCACAAATATGACAAATTTAAGAACACAAGTGCTGCCCTAGAAAACAAAAAAAAAAATTAAATAGAGTATATTGTATATGTGACTCATGTGTGTAATATGTCACTATGTTTCGAGAAAAACAGATTCCAAACCTTAAATTTGTGAAAAGAGATGCAAAATCACTGCTAATAGGTCTATTCTCCTAATCATGAAAGTCAAACTTGTAAGCACGTTAGGACCTATACATAAGTTCATTTGCTAATATGTCAATTCTTACTCCCCATATCTTTGAGCATAAGTATATATATATATATATTATTGAATCAGCTCAAAATTTATTTCTTTTCAATAACTCATAGTTTTTTTTTATCTTAAGTGCATGTTCTAATTCATTGAGCAGCTAAGATGACCCTGTAGCGAGCTTTATGTCGGTTATCCCAAGTCAGATGACCATAGGCACCAAGTATAGAAACACCCTTCAGACTTAATTGCTCGAGTCAAATAACCTCGAAAAAGAACATTAAGATATGAGTATTACAATCTTACAACTTGGGGACATGAATATGAACTAAGGTCTAACCAAATAGTCAATTTATGTTCAGAGTCACCCTACCAACATGACACCCATCTCACACATGCGGTCTAGACCTATTTACATGGTCATAGTGTGTGCAGTGCAGGATGTACATGATGAAATATATATCGAATACTCCACAAAAATTCAAGTCATGTGATGGAAATTGGACTATTCATCTAATTAATGCATATTCGATCATAGCGTGCATTATCAGGTATAACACATATGATGCAGTAGTCTACATAATTTTTTTTTTTTTCCGATTTTCCGATGTTTTTGGATTTTTTCATATATCAAAAAACATTAAAAGCACACAAAACAAAAACAAAAATAAAATATCAAGCACACAAAAACAAAAAATCAAAATCAAAACAAAAACACACAAAAACAAGTAAAGCACGCATGATGTAAAATGAATGCAAAAATGTATATATGATATGCTTAATGCGTGCAGATTCTCAAGAATGGGATCAGTGGGGTGCATAAGTACCAGTGACGTATCTATGATCGAGAACAGATTTCTTGACCCACGCCTTCTTAGTGTTCGAGGTAGAATTAGTCAATTTAGAGATCATCTCAGTCAACTGAACAACCTGACTAGAAAGATGGTTGACCTGACTAGGAATATCCTGATTTCTCTCCCTACGCACAAACTGACGACACTTCGGCCTAATGTGACCCAAAGCTCCACAGTGATGGCATGTGGGTACAAACCTAGGCCCAAACATATGAGGTGGCTGATAATAATTTTGAGGACCAGAATTTTTATGAGACCTACGAGTCTTCTGTCTTACAATGCAGTTACCTATAAGATCAAGATTTTTAGCAAAGTGTGACTGAGTGGAAGTCGGAATGAAAAAAGTCCTAGAGGTACTAGCAACATGAGATTTGTTCTTATCATAACCTAGACCTCGTCTATCACCAACAGACTTGTTCATACCTAAGATGTTATCTAGCTTCTTAGTCCCACTAGACAAAGCTTTAAGTTGTGAGTTGGATTTTTCTAGATCACTCGTGAGGGTCTTAAAGTCTCTTCTAACCTCTCATTCTTACACATCAACTCACTCAAGTTTTTGACAGAGTTTTGAAGTTCACTAGCTAACTTCTCTTTCTCTCGCTCTAACAAATCAAGCTTCTTAAGAAGTGCAATGTTTGACTTCTTAATTTTAAGACTCTCCTCATATAACTTCTGATACACCACTCGAATGTCACTCTCCACATCCAAGTCGTCAGTACAACTCTCACTAGAGTCATCAGACACAACCTACTTTTAGACTTATCAGATCCACTCTCTACCTGAGACACGAAGGCCATGTACTTTCCTACTTTCTCACCATCTGACTGCACACTAGGATCACTATCACTAGAATCATCATCAGATAGTGTAGCAACTAAGGCTTTACATTTATCTCTCGTGGAGCTCCTCTTAAGATTACGACATTCATTCCTATAGTGCCCAATCCCCTGGTACTCATGACATCTAACTGACTAGAGCTCACTACTAGATACTTTACCACCACTTCTATCATGTCTCTCTCTCTGAAACTTCCTAGGTGGACTTCTCTTCCTAGGCTGTGGTTTCTGTCTATTTCTAAAGGTTTGATTAAACTTCTTAATAAAGTAGGCTATTTCCTCACCCTTAAGGGGTTCACCATCACTAGACTCTGAACCTTCTTCCCTACGGGTGTTCAAGGCAATAGACTTTTGTTTCTTAGGCTGTGCTAAGGTCAATTCATAGGTTTGAAGAGATTCTATGAGTTCCTCTATCTTAATGTTATCAAGGTCATTTCTTTCTTCAATAGCAGTTACCTTAGGCCTAAACCTTTCGGGTAGGGATCTAAGAACCTTATGAACGATTTTAACCTCGGGGATCCTTTCCCTTAGATTAAAGCTAGAGTTCACAATATCGTTCAACTTAGCATAGAACTCATCAAACCTCTTTATCATAATTCATTTTAAGTTCCTCAAACCTAGATGTCAACATTTGTAATTTGGAGCTTTTCATAGTTTTAGTACCCTCATGGGTTGTCTCCAAAATATTCAAAACTTTCTTAGCAGTCTCACACATGGACACTCTCCTAAACTTCTCAGGAGACACAACCATAAACAAAGCATGCAGACCCTTACTATTTCAATTACACTCAAACAATTCCTCTTTGGTCCAAAGAGAAATATCAGTAGGAGTAACAACTCTTGACACAGTAGTAGAGGGTGCAGACCAACCATTTTACACACAAAGCCAAACACGCTCATCTAACGACTTAAGAAAGGCTCTCATCCTAACTTTCCAATAAGCATAATTAGAACCGTCAAAGTAAGGCGGTATAGAAAGTGATTGACTCATCTAGACTAACAAATATGGGCCAGGAATCGAATTTAAGCTCTGACACCACTTGAGAAACCGGAGATTCGAGCCAACTACACCTAGAGGGGGAGGAGTGATTAGGTGTAAATGCAGAATTAAAAATTAATTAACATGCAACAAGTCACAAGTTAATTATGTGTAGGTGATTAATCAGCCAATTCAATTTATCATATCTTGAACTACCGCAGTAACATGAAAGCAATAACTAAAACAGTAAACAACACAAAAATTATTCACGAAGAAACCCAACGTTGGAAAAACTCCGGGCGCTTTACCAGTCAAAGATCCACTATAAACTGTATTATAAACTTACAAACCACCAGCAAAGTTGACGACACAAGCTTTCTGATCTCCTGTCTGAAGTTTGAAGCAGCTCTCCTGGAATGTGCACACGAACACCAATCCTAGCTCTTCACATAATTTATCTCTTGTAGATCCACCAAGAACTCCTCGTTCTTGAGTTTCTTCCTTGATCTTTGCAGCCAGCCAAGTTGATGATACAATTTGCCTGACAGATCCAAGTAAAGAATCGCATTGTATTTGATTGAAGGTTTGATGTTTTCTCTTGAATGTACAATGTTCAATCTCTCTTTCCCGAATGCGCGACGCCCCCTTTTATATGTTTGACGAATATGAAAACTTTGACCAATAAAAATCTAGCGAAATTGCGAATTAGGTCTGGCCGTAAATTGGTCGCTCGAGTGAGGGCCCTGTCGCTCTAGCGACAGGTGGGCGGAGGTCGAGCGCTGAATGTTCTGCTTCATCCGCTCGAGCTTGACTCCTGCGAGCAACTAGCGAAAATGCGGTGAGTTTCCTTCGTATTCCAAACTTGGATCCCGAACCCTACACAATACAACTAACTATGAAAACTTACAATTAAGTCCCTAAACTTCTAAAATGTTCATGTTGGTCATTTTATTCACAGAATAGTCAATTACAATAATCTAACACTAACAATAGCATTCTCTAATTGTAAAGTCGTTACTTTTTTTAATAAATTGTAGTAGCCTGCTATTAATGAAAGAAATAAAAAAAAGAGTACAACTTAGGAGGGAGTTAGACCTTACCTTCAATAGTAGGTGATATTAAAATACTTATCCCAAACTAATGTTGGGAAACAGGGACGGATCTAACCACTCAAGTGAGTTAGGGCGGAGCGTTGAGTTGCCATTGAGCGATCGTCCAATGTAGCGAGATTATTTATTAAATATTTAATTAATTTATATTTTAAAAAATCTTCATTCAATATATAAATGCACTAATATATTAAAATCATATACATATGAAAATATAATTCAATGCAACCCAAAATAATAAGGAATAATTTTTTTTTTTTTTGGAATCATATACGTATGACCAAGTTTCAAGTTTTTATGAATTTAAACGAGACAAGATGAAGTTTTTATGTAAAATGTGATTAAATGATAAAGATAAACTCTGATTTTAGGCGAAGCCTATACAAAATTTTTAAAATTGTGAATTTTAGAGCTATTTTCTACCTTCAAAAAAAGAAAAGTATTTTTTCGAACACTTAAAAGAATAAAGATCACTACTTAAATTGTCCAAATTTGAATTTTAAATTGAAAAATTTATCAATAAAAGTATATATTATAAAAAAATAATTTGAGTCAATAAAATTTTAAAAAGGATGGTTTTTAAAACTATTTTTATCCCAAAAAGAAAAGTGTTTTTCGATCTCTTAAAAGAATAAAGACCAGTACTTAAATTGTCCAAATTTTGAATTTTACAAAATAAATTGATAAAATCTAACAATAAAATATATATTATGAAATAATAATTTGAGTTAAGAAATTTCTTAAAGAAATTATTTTTGAAGCAAAAACTAATAATATAGAATTGTTTTAGTTATTATTTATTGTGTTAAAAATTAAAAGAAGAAGTGGAGGTTAGGGGAATTGAACTTCATGCCTCACACATACAAAGCTAACAATTTACCTTATGAGCTACACGAATTGAACTTCATGCCTCACACATACAAAGCTAACAATTTACCTTCTGAGCTACAACATTTCTTTTGATATGTCCAAAATACTGTATGTGTTCGTCCGACCGGCTCGGCACGGCATGGCACGAGCACGGTCCGGTTCATGTTCGGGAGCGGGTGTGGTCCTTGTACTACATTAACTTTTTGGACAAAATTTATTTAAATTTTTGGGCCAAATTGTAATTAATCAAGTTCTTGTGTATTTAATGAAATTAATTTTGATTGACTTATTTTCGGTTAATATTTTGGTTTGGTTAGTCTGTTAAGTGACTAAACAGTCACCTGTTAACAGTCGTTTGTTAACCATTTTAACCGTCTGTTTTGAAAAGGCTTGAAAGATGATCGGATGGCCACACCATCACATGTTACATATCCTTGTGGTCGTATGGTTATAAACCAAAACATTCTACAAATTCAAATTAACTCCTTGCTATTGCATGGTTATAAATCCATGCAGTGGCAACGCTTTAGTCTTCATCTTCTATATTCATTCAAGCTGGTCCCCAATTCAACTTTTTTTTGTGCGACCTTGGTCATTTCTTTAAGTTTTCTTCTAACTTTGGTCCTTTTTCATCCTTCATGATCATTTTTATGCGATAACTTCTAACATCTTCAAGATTGGAAATCGAAGCTTAATAATCGTTTTTAATTGGTTCGTCTCAACATCCAAAAGTTCGCAATTTAGTTTTCAAACTTTTCAAAAGTTGAATTTCACTCGTAAGATGTAATTTTCTATCGATAGCTCTCTTTGTACTTCTAATCATTCTCGTACTATCCGGTTAGTCTTTAATTACTCCGTAACAATTTTGAATCAAGATCTAATTATGCCCTTTTCATGCCATTGCATCCAAATGCTTCAAAGTTATATTTTACCTAGAGGGTTAATTTCACAAACGGTCACTGAAGTTACCAGAAAATATCAAAACGGTCACTGAAGCTTCAAACTTGCAGAAACGGTCACTGAAGTTTAAAATTTCTTTCACAAACGGTCACTGAATTTTCAAATTTTTTGGGCGAGTTTGCGGCAATTGTTCAGCAGCTTTCGACCACCAAAACCGCTAGTTTCGGATACCATTGGAAAGCCCACAATGTCCTCTTCAATTACCAACAAAAATCTCCCCATAACTCCAAGGGATTCGGCCGAAATATACCCGCGAAGCCGACAACCGAAAACTGTGAAAATCTGCCCAGATTTTCACAGTTTTTTGGCGAGTTTGCGGCAATTTTTCGACAACTTTCGACCACCAATACCTCCGGTTTCGGATACCGTTGGAAAGCCCACAATGTCCTCTTCAATTACCACCCAAAATCTCCTTATAAATCTAATGGATTCGGCCGAAATAAACCCACGAAGTCAGCAACCAAAAAATTTGAAAATCTGCCCAGTTCGGGTAGCTGACTTCGTGGGTTTATTCCGACCGAATCCGTTAGAGTTATGAGGAGATTTTGGGTGATAATTGAAGAGGACATTGTGGGCTTTCCAAAGGTATCCGAAACCGGCGGTATTGGTGGTCGGAAGTTGTCGAAAAATTTCCGCAAAGTCACCCAAAAAACCGTGAAAATCTGGGCAGATTTTCACAATTTTCAGTTGTCGGCTTCGCGGGTATATTTCGACCGAATCCCTTGGAGTTATGGGGAGATTTTTGTTGCTAATTGAAGAGGACGTTGTGGGCTTTCCAATGGTATCCGAAACTAGCGGTTTTGGTGGTTGAAAGCTACGGAAAAATTGCCGCAAACTCGCCCAAAAAATTTGAAAATTCAGTGACCGTTTGTGAAAGAAATTTTAAACTTCAGTGACCGTTTCTGCAAGTTTGAAGCTTCAGTGACCGTTTTGTTATTTTCTGGTAACTTCAGTGACCGTTTGTGAAATTAACCCTTTACCTAAAATTAACATCTTTTACACCAAACTAAGTAGACATCTGCTCAATTTACCAATAAGTAATTAATAATTGTAGCATAAATAATTGCATAATATGAACTTATCAGCAATTATTCTAATGTGTATGGACACGGGAATTGATCAACTTGAAACATCATGCTGATATTGACTATCTAGACACAAAAGCTTCCTACACGAGCCCTTTTTCTTTTTTGGTTCTTCTGTTTTTGAGAAATTCCCCAAAAAAAGCCTAAAAGAATTATTGGTCTTGATGTATCACTTGCACCAGCAATGTCAGGCCTTACATTTTTCTTCATAGGTCGAGACTTGCCTAGCCTATGGGCGATGTAAAAGCTGTTCGGTTCCATCTGACTGACCCGATTTACTTCTATATATTATATATATCATTGAAGAATTTTGATTAATAGTCATGTATGCAAATAAAATATCCTTGAAATCTATTTAGATAGAAAACAATTACCATTATATAGGAATTCAAGCTAGTAACCTCCTGTGAAAAGATCTTGCAAAATATGCCAAACGCCGCTGAGAAGAAAAAATTAACTCAGCAACGAATGATGAAATAAAAAAATATATAATCAACTTTAAATATATTGAAAAGAAAGTTTATTTATTGTTTCTGTTGAAAAACGACTCTTCCAACAAACATCATAGAGAATTTGTGTACGTTATATAACCAGAAGACTCGATGGATCTAGACAAACATGATAAGATCTACTTTATTAAAGCAAATATTTACTTTATTAAAGATGTAATCTTTTTTTACTGCAGTAAATAAGAAGTGCACTTCACAGAAATAACCAAAAAGTGTTGATGTAAGAAGGTCAAAAGTAGCCTCTTTTGAAGCGCACTTCATAAAAATAACCAAAAAGTAAATAACATTTTTGAAATAACCAAAAAGTGCACTTCATAGAAATAACCAAGAAGCATCCTCTTTTGAAATTTTTGGTGATTCCATCATATAACATATTACTATGACCAAGACTTGCTAGTGCGCAAGAAAATTGTGGTCAGCCTAGGCAATTATTCCATACATAGGATACGGAAAATTTCTCAAAAAGTATTTTTTGGATGGTAAAAGCATAATGATTTTTCATCCTTAAATTTTTTATTTTATTGCAATTTGTATTTGCAAGTCTAGTATGTAATGCAATTCTATCAACGGCATTATTACCCACTTTAACAGCCAACCATTTTATTATTTTCATAGAAGATGTTATAGAAAAATCATGTCAACTGTCTTCCACTCTTGTTTTCTTTCTTCTTAATCTTTGCTAGTTTCTTTGCACTTGGAACACTTGCAAGGACCACAACCCTTGAGTTCCAGTACAGTGGCAAATGCGAACTACTTTGTAAGTGCTTCACGTCTTTCCCTTTTACTTCTCATTCATTCTACGATCTGAAAAATGAATAATTTAGTTGCTACTCTTTCAAAATGACTGGGTATATGTGGCATTTTTGTTTAAAGGTCAAATTTAACTATTTATAACTCCTATTTGAATAAAGCAAAAGTTGGTGACAAGATTTTGATTAAACTAATATTAACTAAAGAAAATAAGAACAAATAGAAGATCAAATATGATGGTTAAAATGTTGCGACTTACAATTTCACCGTAGCTATCCTCTTTAATTTCGCCGCTGAAGTTCAATTCCTAAAGTTGTATTTGCTCGAATTTACTAATAAAATCAATTTACGACGTGTCTGGAGTTCAAAATAAATTCTATCTAACTGAGTCAACTTACTATTTCTCTATGAGAATTCGTATAAGCCTACACTAAACACAATTAAATCATCTAGGAATTCTATTAATTAAGGACCGCATGCGATTAGATTTTACTACATTAACAATAAATATGTATCTTTATATAAGTTTTATCCAGTGATCAGATTTTACTACACGATCTAATTATAACTCACCTCTTAATTTGTTATCAATTCACAAGTCAAATGAAATATTGGTCAATATTTCAAAGTATAAAGAATATCAGTAAAATCAATACATGAAATACTTAAATACAAGAATCTTGAGAATTGAAATTAAATGTTTAAAACTAACTTACATTATTTGTCTCGACTATTGATTTAGTTATATATTGTTAATGGATAAAGAACACAAAAAGGTTTTGGAGGACATCGTCGGATTTAAAGGAAAATAGAGAAAAAATATTAAATCTTGCACTAAGATTTCGCCATCTTCACGCCACATTCTTGAAACCTAGTTTTTTTTTTTCCCTCTCTTCTCCCTTGTATCTTCTATTCTTCTCTTGTGTGTGTATCATGTGTAACTGTGTGTTTTTTTTTTTTTTTTCCTTTCCTTTGTTTGACCTAGAATAGATCTTTATTAGTGCTCCAACATCCTAAAAAGGAAAAAAAATACCTACAAAATAAAATTTACAAAACTTGAATTTCTCTCATGGATAGGCAAACCATGGTAAAAATCCCAAATATAGTGGTTGTGGTCTGCTAACAACTTGCGGCCTCGGTTTGCAAAATGCAATCAGATTAATCCCATGATGCTAAAGGAGCATGGCATCGTACCTCTAGGGTTCAACTAATAAAATCATAAAATGGGTCCAAGTTTTGATTTATTAACCAAAAAAAAAAAAGGGAAAATCATTACCTCCCTGTTTGCTGCTAAAAAATGACTTTGGAAGAAGTCCGGCAACCATCAACTTTTTACACTTTGGTTCCTAATCCAAGTTTTTTGTGAAAATTTGATCATTTTTAATCAAATCTTCCGACCGTATTGATCTGGCAACTTTCAAAAGCGTCCTCGATGGTCCCAAACCTCCATAATAATCTAAAATTGGTCCTCTCAAGTTTTAAAAGTGTCCAAATTAGTTTCCAAACTTTCAATATGTTGAATTTCATTCTCGAAACTTGCGATCTAAATAGTTTTTAACTGCTCGAACCAACTCTAGTTAGACTCAAAATCTTCCCTTATGCTCCAAATACATTTTAGTATGGATTTTACCTACAATTATAATATTATACTTATTTAAGCAGAAATTCGCTTAATTTTCAAATATAATTGAATTTAGAAGTCCGAATTAGCGTTCAAAATACACTTATCCGTTACTAAAAAGGTTAGTAGAGAGTCAAATGCGATTTAGAATTTTTGATCTTTATCAAATCACATTTTTTATTACAAAGACTTGAAAGTCTGGAAGAAAATTCAAAATTGACAGTCAATCCAAATGCCCCACTTGGAAGACTTTAATGGTCTCCCAAATTTTGTCGAGAAATTTTAATAGCCATAGTGCGTGGTAAATAACAATAAACAAACATTGATACCATATTTATTTCTTGCCTTGTCACATTAAAAATCTTCTTCCTGCAAACCTACTATATAATGCAATTCTATCAACGGCATTATTACTCACTCTGACAGCCAACCATTTTATCATTATCAAAGAAGATGTTAAAGAAAAATCTTATCAACTTTCTTTCACTCTTGTTTTCTTTCTTCTTAATCTTTGCTAATTTCTTTCAACTTGGAACACCTGCAAGGACCACAACCCTTGACTTCCAGACAAGTAGCAGATCCAAACTACTTGGTAAGTGCTTCACAATCTTTCTTTTTTACTTCTCATTCATTCTACACGATCTGAAAAAATAAAGGTCATTCCAGCTTTTCTTTGGAGTATGACATGAGTTACTTGACCCGTGGTGCTCGAATCTTGGGTTGAGACTTTTTATCAATGCTTATGCCTTTTTCCTCGTGCCTTTTATCTGATTGTAGATGAATCACGGAATACTGATGGTCATGTTTGTGGAAAAAACTCGCCCCATGGTCCCAAAGAAGTTCTGTGTCCACCTCCACCATGAGGAAGTATCGGCCGTCTACAATAATCAATTCAAAGATGCTGGATACAGTAAACCATATAGTATTAAACTTGCTATGAGCTTATTTTAAAACTTCTGCTGTAAGTTTAATCCTTTGGTGTGATATTACAAAATGAATAAGAATGATCAATAAATCAGAAAGGAATTGTTTCACATTTTATCCTTAAAAATTTTATTTTTAATCTATCTTTATATAAATACACCTGTTCCAGTTCCTAATCGCAATAGAAAAGAAGTTTGTGGTTGTTACTTGTCACTGTACTGACTTCTGATATATTGTCGTTAATACATCATGTATATGAACCCCTTTCTGGCATAAACACATCCAATTGACATCTGACCTCCACAATAATTTAAAGATGTTAACTGCAAGATATTAACTCGTCTATAGCATGTCAAGAATGCTATGTATAATGTTCTACAGCATTTTCTTGAATGCTATTGTAGGTGGGTTATAAAAAACTTTTATCTCTATTATAGCATTTTTTAATGCTTTTACTAGGTGTTAATTTTTAATTTATTTTTTTACTTAACATTCATTTACCGCCATGAAATTTCAGTAATTTATAGCATTCTCTGATTGTAAAGCTGTTATTTTTTTTTTTTTTTAAAATAAATTGTAGCCACTCTCAGTGGCGCGTTATTAATGAAAGAAATAAAATAGAGTACAACTTAGGAGGAAGTTAGACTTTACTTTCAATAGAGGGTGATATTAAAATACTTATCCCAAACTAATGTTGGGAAACACATGAGATAAATCATGTATAGATTGGTGAAGTTTAAGGAGAGCTCTACCATTCATTTGTCTTGTGATATACTTCATCCGTCTCATATATATAAGCTGACTTTCTTCATTGTCCCAATTATTATAGTTTTTTTCCTAATGCATTTACTAGGTGTTAATTTTTAATTTTTTTCACTTAACATTCATTTACCTCCATGAAATTTCAGTATTTATAGCAATCTCCGATTGTAAAGTTGTTATTTTTTTAAATAAATTGTAGCCACTCTCAGTGGCGTGTTATTAATGAAAGAAATAAAAAAGAGTACAAATTAAGAGGGAGTTAGACCTTACCTTCAATAGTGGGTGATATTAAAATACGAGTTATGGCCAGACACATTTGTAGGGCCCGACAATTTTTTTTAATACACTGTGGGGCTGCCCTACAGTGGGGGGCCTGTAAGGCCCCTATGAAAAACAACCTTGTACTTGGGGCTTTATCCTTAAAATACTTATCACAAATTAATGTTGGGAAACACATGAGATAAATCATGTATAGATTGGTGAAGTTTAAGGAGAGCTCTACTATTCATTCATCTTGTGATATACTGTTTCCATCCCATTTATATATGCTGATTTTCCTTATTTTCTTGTCTAAGCTATATAGTTTTATTTCTTTATTAAAAAATTTTGTTTTGTTTGTTTACTAATATACCGTTATTTAATTAGTCTAGTTATAACCAATTTTCCTTACTTTATCTTGAAATTGTATAAATATAAATAATGGTAGATTAGGAAAGTTTTTCGCAAAAATTATTTTTTCAATAATATTAAATAAGATTTCTTAATTCGTTTGAAAAATAAAATCAACCTATATAAATGCCGAAGAGAGTATTTGTAAAAGTCATTGGTGTAGTCATATTCACCAGAGGAGTGCGACTTAGAGTTGAAACCAGTTGGAAGATCGTTGAATTCCTCAATGTTGTCATGTATGTAACTAGGATATAAAGGCTGGCATTTGTATTGTGGTCAAAATCCGTACAATTTTCATGATCTACACGATCCATATATCTGAATGTTAGCTTGAATTTTGTCACCATTATTGGCCCTGCCAATTTGGTGAAACGTTCTGACCAACCACAAGCGGTATTGGCTTATTCGAAAAAAGTCTTGTTCTTTGGAACTATCTCGTGTTTGGTTAGTAGTAGGCTACTTGCGTGCCTTGGTGGAACCTCCTATAATATATTGGTCACGAGGTCATCAACTGCTTCCCGAAACTTTGACCTGATAATTCATGATATGGTTAATGATTTCTTACTTGATGGATACGTCCCATATACCCTTATACGTACTTCCATCCCTTCCAGCAAGCCCTCTGGTTCATCTCTTATTGGGCCCTCTCAAATCTAGAGTTTGCTGATATAGGGAGATCCACAGAACTTTAGTTTCCGCTAGATTATAAACTATCGTCCGTGTTAGAAACTCTCTCTCTCTGTCTACCTCTGCATCAAATAATCGAGACCATGTGTCAGCCTGAGCAATCACACTGGCTGCATCCCTATCTTGTTGATGCTGGTGAGTCTCAACCCGTAGGTTAGTTCCTAAAATATCGGATATAATCAATTTGGTCGCTCAGATTACTAGAAAATGCACTGGGTCCCTATTATTAGGCAATTCCGCCTCTGAATTTTCCACTAAGGTAATGGGGAGATATAAATATTATCTTGAACCTTGACAATATTGTTTTCTTGTGCATCGAGTAGATAATTCCGCTTATTTTTTTCCTTTTTCATTGACTTCTTCTCAAACAAGAGAGTTTTTTTGGGCTAGAAAGATCCACCTCAATTCTCCTGCTTATGCTCAACATGCTTACAAGGAACACAATAACTTGGCCACTTTTCAATTACAATTTCTTGCCGAAAGCCAAATCCCTTTCCGTTCTATTCATATGCAATCCATAAAGATTTAGAGATCTCCATAGAAACGTCCACCTCAATACATAAATGGGCAAGACTTGGCCTAATTTCATATGCTGTGGATTCATCTATATGCAAAGGGCGACGAGTGGAGCTGGCAATATACATTAGGGCTTATTTTTCATACAAGAAGATAGGGAGTTGGGGAAGATAAATCCAAACGGGTGCACATGAAAATTCAATATTCCAGTCTAAAGTGAATATCCCATTTTAAATCCTCATTATAAGTTGAAGGGCTGATCCACAAACTAATGAAATTTTAATAGCATTCTTTTTTCATCATAATTTTCAACCACATTCTTTTGTGATTAAGTTAGCCCCTGTTTGACTCAATATCATTGGAAAACTTTTTTTTTACGTACTCATTTTTCAATCTCGCACATAAATTTAAATTTTTTCCTACTTTTTAACTACACATTCTCCTAAAAATCACTATTCAAAACATTGTTTTTCCCCAAATAATAGTTATCAAATAGGGCTTAGTATGTACAAAAGCTACGACAACCAAAATCTGCAAAACTGAAGAAAACACTAACCTAAGCATTATAGAAAACCTATCAATACATAAACTACATCAAACAAAGTACTAGTAATTTCTTTACACGTTTAGTACATAAAATTAATATGTCGAGTGATCTATAAAAGAAAAAAAAAATGCATCAATGCACGTCTTCTCAATTTGTCCATATATATTTCTTCCTTGTCATTCGTTATATATTTTGATTTTTCCCCAATTCCAAAAATTCTCTACATTTCTAAGTCGGCATAGGTTTTCTTTCAAAAAAAAAAATATATATCAAGAAAACAACTAGAATTAGTCATTCAAGAGATTAATCTTATCAAGACAACATTATAAAAAATCCATATGAAAAACCTAATTATGCACGTGTACTAAAATTTATTTAAAAGCATTAAATCGCCAAGCTAGTGGAATCAAAGTTCTAGTTATTGCAGTTAGGTATTATTAGCTAAGCAAGTCCTAATAACTAATCATTGGTTATGACAAAACAATTCTAAAATATCATTTCAAAATTGCAGACATACCCAAGTTTTCAGATTCAAGTTTCTTTCGCTAAATTACTTCATCATACTAGTAAAACTACAACTGAGCGTTATCAAAGTTTGCTGCAGAGGAGGATGTCTAAGATCTAAAAGGTAAGTCAGAGTCGGAGAGTCGAGCCTTGAAAGCGAATTTCTCCCGATGACAACGTCGACGTAAAATACCCACCAAGATATTACCTTATGGCTCATCTCCATTCGAGTTGAACACACACAAACTATTGGGCAGCCAGATCGTACTATTACTCCATTTCACTGCTACTTGGTAAATCTAAAACAGATCTACCATTGCAAAATACTCAAACAAACACAAATTATCAAATTTTAATACTAAAATTGCTTTCATTAACTATTAGTGTTAGATCATTGTAATTGGCTATTATGTGAACAAAAGAACCAATTTGAACATTTTAGAAGTTTAGGGACCTAATTGTAAAGTTTCATAGTTGGTTGTATAGTGTAGGGTTCGAGATCCAAGTTTGGAACATGAAGGAAACTCACCGCATTTTCGCTAGCTGCTCGCGGGAATCCTGCTCGAGCAGATGAAGCAGAACATCCAGCGCTCAAACTTCGCCCACCTGTCGCTCGAGCGAACATACTCCTCGCTCGAGCGACCGTTTTACGGTCACACCTAATTCGCGATTTCGCAAGATTTTTACTGACCAATGTTTTCATATTCATCCAACATATAAAAGGGGACGCTATGCATTCGGGAAAAGTAGATTAAACATTATACATTCAAGAGAAAACAATTATTCTCTCAAGAGCTAAACCTTCATCAAGTTCAATCACTTCATTATATGCGTCTTTTAGATTGAAAACATAAAATCCTTCAATCAATACACTGGTGTTATTCTGCACTTGGATCTGTTAGGAAAATTGTGTCATCAATTTGGCTGGCTGCGAAGATCAATGAAGAAACTGAAGAACGAGGATATCTTGATGAATCTATAGGAGATAAACTGTGTGAAGAGTCATGAGTGGAGTTCGTGTGCTCACTTCAGGAGGATTGCTTTACTACGAAGAGTTAGGATTGGTGTTCGTGTGCAAATCCAGGAGAGATGCTTCAAACTTCAGACAGGAGATCAGAAAGCTTGTGTCGTCAACTTTGCTGATGGTCTATAAGTTTATTATACAGTTTATAGTGGCTCTTAGACTGACAAAGCGCGCGGAATTTTTCTCACGTTGGGTTTCTCCGTGAACAATTTTTGTGTTGTTTACTGCTTAGTTATTGCTTTCATATTACTGCAGTAGTTCAAGATAGGATAAATTGAATTGGTTGATTAATCACCTAGACATAATTAACTTGTGACTTGTTTCATATTAATTAATTTTTAATTCTACATTTACACCTAATCACTCCCCTCTAGGTGTGTTGGGTCGAATCTTCGGGTTTTCAAGTGGCATCAACTTAAATTCTATTCCTGACCCATATTTGTTAGTCTAGATGAGTCAATTACTTTCTATACCGCCTTACTTTAATGGTTCTAATTATGCTTATTGAAAAGTTAGGATGAGAATCTTTCTTAAATATTTAGATGAGTGCATTTGACTTTGTGAGCAAAATGGCTGGTCTGCACCCTCTACTACTGTGTTAGGAGTTGTTACTCCTACTGATATTTCCCTTTAGACCAAAGAGGAACTGTTTGAGTGTAATTGGAATAGTAAGGGTCTGTATGCTTTGTTTATGGCTGTGTCTCCTGAGTAGTTTAGGAGAGTATTTATGTGTGAGACTACTAAGGAAGTTTGAGATATTTTGGAGACAACCCATGAGGGTACTAAAACTGTGAAAAACTCTAAATTACAAATGTTGACATCTAGGTTTGAGGAACTTAAGATGAATGATGATGAGAGGTTTGATGAGTTCTATGCTAAGTTGAACGATATTGTGAACTCTAGCTTTAATCTAGGCGAAAGGATCCCCAAGGTGAAAATCGTTCGTAAGGTTCTTAGATTCCTACCTGAAAGGTTTATGCCTAAGGTAACTATTATTGAAAAAAGCAACGGCCTTGATAATATTAAGATAGAAGAAGTCGTAGGATCCCTTCAAACCTATGAATTGACCTTAGCACAGCCTAAGAAACAAAAATCTATTGTCTTGAACACCCGTAAGGAAGACGATTCAGAGTCTAGTGATGGTGAGCCCCTTAAGGGTGAGGAAATAGCCTACTTTCTGAAGAAGTTTAATCAAGCCTTTAAAAATAGACAGAATCTACAGCCTAGGAAGAGAAGTCCACCTAGGAAGTTTCAGAGAGAGAAACATGATAGAAATGGTGGTAAAGTATCTAGTAGTGAGCTCCAGTCCGTTAGATGCCATAAGTGCCAAGATAGTGGTGTCAAGATGGGCGGGCCGCGCCAGGCCCGCTCGTAAGTGAACCGGCTTGTAAACCGAGCGGGCCGGTTCATGGGCCGAAATTTTTATTCAGCAGTCCGGGCCGGGCTTGGGAAATCGGCCCGCGGTTAACGCGGGCCTATATTTTTTAAGTTTTTTTTTTACCAATGATCTTTGGGGAAAAAATAAAAAAAAAATGGTTGCGGTCCGGGCCGGGCCGCTTGGTTTTTTGACGGTCCGGGCCGGACCGGCCCCTAAGCCCGGATGATGCGGATTTTTTTCGTTCACGAGCCGATCCGAGTCGAAAGGTTCGCAGGCCAGTCCAGGCCGGCCCGCCCATTTTGCCACCACTATGCCAGGGGATTGGGCACTATAGGAATGAATGTCCTAATCTTAAGAGGAGCTCCACGGGAGATAAAGGTAAAGCCTTAGTTGTTGCACTATCTGATGATGATTCTAGTGATAGTGATCCTATTGTGCAGTCAGATGGTGGGAAAGTAGGAATGTACATGGCCTTCGTGTCTCAGGTAGAGAGTGGATCTGATAAGACTAATAAGCAGGTTGTGTCTGATGACTCTAGTGAGAGCTGTACTGATGACTCAAATGTGGAAAATGACATTCGAGCAGTGTACCAGGAGTTATATGAAGATAGTCTTAAAATTAAGAAGTCAAATATTGCCCTTCTTAAGAAGCTTGATTTGCTAGAGCGAGAGAAAGAAAAGTTAGCTAGTGAATTTCAAGACTCTGCCAAAAACTTGAGTGAGTTGAAGTGCAAGAATGAGAGGTTAGAAGAGACAGTTAAGACCCTCATGAGTGATCGAGAAAAATCCAACTCACAACTTGAGGCTTTCTCTAGTGGGACTAAGAAGCTAAATAACATCTTAGGTATGAACAAGTCTGTAAGTGATAGACGAGGTCTAAGTTATGATAAGAACAAATCTCAGGTAGTTAGTACCTCTAGGACTTCTTTTATTCCGGCTTCCACACAACCACACTTTGCTAAAAATCCTGATCCTAAAGATAAGAGCATTGTAGGACAGAGGACTCGTAGATCTCGTAGGAATTCTGGTTCTCAAAATCACTATCAGCCACCTCGTATATTTGGGCCTAGGTTTGTACCCACATGCCATCATTGTGGAGCTTTGGGTTACATTAGGCCGAAGTGTCGTCAGCTTGTGCGTAAGGAGAGAAGTCAGGGTATTCCTAATCAGGTCAATCATCTTTCCAGTCAGGTTGTTCAATTGACTAAGATGATCTCTAAATTGACTAATTCTACCTCGAATACTAGGAAGGTGTGGGTTAAGAAATCTGTTTTCGATCATGGATACGCCACTGGTGCTTATGCACCCCACTGATCTCGTTCTTGGAAATCTGCATGTATTGAGTATATCATATATGCATTGTTGCATTCATTTTACATCGTGCGTGCTTTACTTGCTTTTGTGTGTTTTGTTTTGGTTTTTATTTTTGTTTTCGTGTGCTTGCTATTTTGTTTTTGTTTTTGTTTTGTGTACTTTTAATGTTTTTTTATATATGAAAAATTGAAAAACCAAAAAAAAAAAATGTTTGTGTGGACTACTGCATCATGTGTGTTATACTTGATAATGCACGCTGTGATCGAATATGCATTGATTAGATGAATAGTCCAATTCTGATCATATGACTTGAATTTTTGTGGAGTATTCGGTATATGTTTCATCATGTACATCCTGCACTGTACACACTATGACCATGTAAATAGGTCTAGACCGCATGTGTGAGATTTGAGATGGGTGTCACTTGTTGATAGGATGACTCTGAACATGAATTGACTATTTGGTTATACCTTAGTTCATATTCATACCTCCTATTTGTAAAATCGTTACACTCATATCTTAATGTTCTTTTTCGAGACTATTTGACTCGACCAATTAAGTCTAAAGGGTATCTCTATACCTGGTGCCTATGGTCATCTGACTTGGGATTATCGACCTAAAGCTCGTTATATGAGTCATCTTAGTTGCTCAATGAATTAGAACCTACACTTAAGATGAAAAAATATGAGTTATTGAAAAAAATAAATTTTGAGCTGGTTTAATACTGAAAAATCCAAAAAAATTACATATGCTCAGAGATAGGGGGAATAAGAATTGACATATTAGTAAACGAACTTCATGTATAGGTCCTAACGTGCTTCAAATTTTGACTTTCATAATTAGGGGAATAGACGTATTGACAGTGATTTTGCTTGTCTCTTCTCACAAATTTAAGATTTGAAGTCTGTTTTACTTGAAAATAGTGACACATTACACACATGAGTCTCATATACAATTTACTCCATTTAAATTTGTTTTATGTGTGTGAAACAGCACTTGTGTTCTTAAATTTGCCATATTTGTGATCAACTGCGTTTTCTCGTTGACCAACATGTTGAAGTGTGTGTCATATTTTTTTTTAAAAATCGAGTGGTGCTAGTTTTGAAAGTTTTGAAAAATGTGCTATATTTGTCAATATTTGAAGACTGTGCTTAAAAATGAATTTTTCAAAAATCTGGTGCTATTTTTGAAATTTGAACTTTTACTCAATTTCACTTGAATGCCGCTCGAGTGACACTTGTAGAATGTTTCTCGCTTGAGCTTCGCTAGACCTTCGCTCGAGCGACAACTGTTTAAAATACGCGACTTAACCTCATTTTTCATAAAATTCTCGCGTCTCTCTCGATTTTCTCTCAATTCATTTGTTGTAATTCATCAAAAACGTGCAATCCAGTGTGTGGGCATTTGATTTCGACCTCATTAACATCAAATTATTCATCAAATTCAACGAATTTCCAAGGTAATTTGCATAAACCCTTATTGTCGAAATTTTGAGGTTTTCCGAGTTTTAATTGATTTTGGGTTGATTTCTTCACATGACTTCGTACATTGTATGCTTATGAATGTGCCTTGAAATTTTTGCATCATTTATAACACATTTTAGTTCGATTTTGGCGTGTTTCTTGATTTTTCAAGTTGTTACTTTTGGGCTTGAATATGGTGCCTATTTATTTTCGTTTTTTGTGATATTTGTTATCAAATTCGATGTTGGGATATAAGTTATGCATTGTATGTGGTTGGTTTCGCTTGGTTGGACTTGAATTGGTTTGTACATCACATTTTTATAGTGTCCGCCAAGTGTTCGCTATATTGTTTCATTGGCATTTTCGTGTGTTTTTTGCTACACTTTCACACACACGAGTCATATTTCTTGTCGTGAACATGATTATACTCTCATGTCTCGATTTGGAGTTGATTTTCGTTGAGTTTTTGTATCGTGACATGAAACACACACCGCGTCATGGTACCTTGACGTCGCTGAACCATGCCTTGACATCGCTGCACCACGTCATTCCTTACACGTTCTTGTCCTTTCATGGCATATTTAACACTTTTCCATTGATTTGAGAGCATTAGTCCGGTCTTACATCGTTTTACATGCTTGGAAGTATTTTTGTACATCATTTTGTGGGTCATGTACATTCGTGCATTGTTTTTCGCGCCTTGTACATTTTTGGCATAGTTTTGTGTGTGATTGACGTCTTTTTGCATTATTTTGCTTGCTTCGGTTTATTTTTGCATCGTTTTGCATGCATGCCTCCATCGTGTATCATTTTACGCATTTCAATGCATTTGATTGTATTGTCGTATCTTGTGGTCTATACTCTTCTTCGTAGCAAGGACCGTAACTGCACAACCTAGTGGTTCATCTTCCTTCAGTCGAGCTTGATTTATATCATCTACTGCTTCTGAGGTATTCACTTTCCAGTTCTCACGCTGCCCTATCTTAGTGGAGCGTGAGGTGATATTATCTGATCTTTTCCCTATATTTTTGAGATATTTACTTGACGGGCTGAGATTCTTTGTTGACCAAGTTGGTTCTTCCATCGAGTCTCTTGGTTCGTGAGTTCTATGCGAACATTCACGAGGTTCATGATACTGCTTTCAGGGTATACCTTAGAGGTCACACCCTTAGGATTACACCCGATATTTTGGCCGAGTCTCTGTATATTCCTAGGATTCTTCACCCCATTTATCCTTATCTTTCAGCCGAGACCGATCCATCTGATACTGTCATTTATTCCACTTTGTTTGACATTCCTTATATAGGGGGTCCACTGCGGTCCGCACTGGATCATTGTCTACTGATCGCCAGGTTCTGTTGCGTATTATGTGCACGAACTTATGGCCGGTCGGACATACTTCTTCTCTACCGTCCGATCGAGCTAGATTTTTCTATGCCCTTATGCATGGTGATTCCATTGACCTTTCTACTTTCATTTGCCAGCATATTCTGTGTTCTTTTCGCGTCCCTGGCCGTAGGATAGGTTTGCCTTATGCTTGTCTTATTCACCGCTTGGTCATGGCCCTTGGTGTCACTTTTCCCGAGGGTCCTTCTTGTCGCATAGGGCGTCCTATAAGTCACACTACTTTGTCACAGGGAACGATAACTCAGATGCTACTGATGAGTACGATGCTCCTGCTTTGTAGTTTAGGGCTAGCTATTTAGTAGTAGGCTCTGATTCTTTTTGGCTTTGCTAGAGTTGTGGTAAGTTCTTGATGTATTCACTTCTTTTGTGCCAAACTCTAGTTATTTATGTAGTGATTTTGCTTTATTTCACTTGTGTTGATCTTTACACTATATGCTTTGTTGACTATCTCCCATTGCGTTGATTGATTTATCTTTTCCCTTCAACATTTGTAACAAAAAGGATGAGAGATTTTATAGTGAGGGGGAGATTTATATTTGATTTTATTTGTGATTTGAGCAGCTACATTGTCATTTGCATGTGTGTATGTTGGGGTCGTTGGAGTGAGACATAGATACTGTTTGACATTTAACTTGATTTACATTGCATTGATATCTACACTTATGTCTTATGTCGGTTGGGGTCGTTGGGGAGTGACATAGATACTATTTTTATAAGACACTAAGTTTCATTGATTGCATATTGTTTGTCTTGTGGGGTCGTTGGGGAGAGACATAGATACTATGCTTAAGACATCATTGTCTTTCATTTGATATATATTTTACATGTCTTGTGGGGTCGTTGGGGAGAGATATAGATACATTTCCCTACTGTTTTAACTTCAAGTGAGTTTGCAGTAAAGGAGAGCTTGTGCATTGCATATCATGCACTGATATGGAGCATGTTATCATTGCATTTGTGTTGCACTTTATGCATAGCTGTTTGAATTATGATGTTTTATGGTATTAACGCGTCTATGGTATTTTGATTAGCATTAATATTGTATCTCAAACTAGCATGCTTATTTGATTGATTATGTTTTGTAAGCTTCTAAGTACTTTATTGCTTAATTCTTGTATCACGTGCTTTTACACTGGATATGTGAGTTTTGATTTCAGGACACAGGTTGAACAAAATGGAAGTTACATTCAGATAATTGTTGGACTTAGTTTTTTCTTTGATAGGTTTATTTTACCTTATAATTGGTTTTGTCACAGAATGTCAAAGGGGGAGTTTGTTAGTGTTAGATCATTGTAATTGGCTATTCTGTGAACAAAATGACCAACTTGAACATTTTAGAAGTTTAGGGACCTAATTGTAAAGTTTCATAATTAGTTGTATAGTGTAGGGTTCGGGATCCAAGTTTGGAACACGAAGGAAACTCGCCGCATTTTCGCTAGCTACTCACGGGAGTCCTGCTCGAGCGGATGAAGCAGAACATCCAGCGCTCGACCTTCGCCCACCTGTCGCTCGAGTGAGGGCTAGACCTAAGTCACGATTTTGTGAGATCTTTTTTGGCTAAAGTTTTCATATTCGTCTAACATATAAAAGGAGGCGCTACGCATTGGGGAAAGGTAGATTAAACATTGTACATTCAAGAGAAAACAAGCATTCTCTCAAGAGCAAAACCTTCATCTAGTTCAATCACTTTATTATATGCATCCTTCAGATTGAAAACATCAAATCCTTTAATTAATACACTGATTTTATTTTTCACTTGCATCTGTCAGGAAGATTGTGTCATCAACTTGACTAGCTGCGAAGATCAAGGAAGAAACTGAAGAATGAGGACTTCTTGATGGATTTACAGGAGATAAACTGTGTGAAGAGTTAGTAGTGGAGTTTGTGTGCTCACTTCAGGAGGACTGCTTTACCACGAAGAGTTAGGATTGGTGTTCGTATGCACATCCAGGAGAGCCGCTTTAAACTTCAGATAGGAGATCCGGAAACTTGTGTAGTCAACTTTGCTGGTGGTCTGTAAGTTTTTTATACAGTTTATAGTAGATCTTTGACTGACAAAGCGCCCGAAGTTTTTCCCACGTTAGGTTTCATCGTGAATAATTCTTGTGTTGTCTACTACTTTAGTTATTACTTTCATATTACTGCGGTAGTTCAAGATAGGATAAATTGAATTGGTCGATTAATCACCTAGACATAATTAACTTGTGACTTGTTGCATGTTAATTAATTTTTAATTTCGTATTTATACCTAATCACCCTCTCTAGGTGTAGTTGGGTCGAATCTTCGGGTTTTCATTAACTAATCACCAAGGAATTAGAAGCCGGACTTTCAGTAGTTAATCCAGAAAGCCCAAATGTCCGCCAATAATACAGCTGAAAATACCAAAACCTATGCCAAAAATTATAACGATTCTTGTCCTAACTAGACAAGGAGTTGGCCTCATAACCCTATGATAAACTTTCTACAATTGAACTCTAGACACAATAAATTAAAAACCAAGACAGCATACTAGTCCAAATCTTTTATAAAAATTAAACAAAAAGGAAAATCAGTCATGAGTTAAATTCGAAAATTCCAAGATATTCACTTTCCGGTGCCCATGAAATCGTCATACGTCAAAGTATTGCCATTCCAGACGAAAAACATTCAACTCTTGCAACCCTTCCAACTACGTGAAGACGAATTTCTCTTGATGTTTGATTTTGTGACTCACATTAGGATGAATTTTTTGGAAAATATTATTTCCTTATTTTCACGTGATTTTATTGGAAAAATATTATTTCCTTTATTCGATATTATTTTTTAATATTATTTCCATCTTTATGCTACTTTTAGAGTTTGGTATGCACATATAAATATGCAGCTCTTCTATTCAATTTAGGAGAAGCATTATTGCTAAGTTTGTATTATTTTCTCTCCATTGGTTGTCATTAATAAAGCATCGATTCCTCTACCAGTCTATTTTCTTCTTTACTTTAAATCTTGTTTTTGTTTTTGTGATCTTATACTTCATATTGTGCCATTAACCTCAAGGCGATTTCCCATCAACAAGTGTATTGGAGCTGTTCCACCTTCAACAGTAGAAACATAGGATTTTTCCTTTATGATGATTGGAACTCACTAACAAGAACCCAATCAAAACTGAAGGAGAACGGAACATAGACAACATAAAATAGACAAACCAAGTCTGTAAGTTTCATTGATAATGGGGAAAATAAAACGAAAATTGGGGAAAGAGGTAGAAAGAGAGAAGATGGAGTGGAGGAATTTCAGGAAAATTCAGGTATAAATCATAATCGATCATGTGATGGTGATTCCCTCCAACTTAGAATTAACTCACTTCTAACGGACAAAGATGCCCAATGAAACTAAAGAAAACAGTTAGGAGTTGCTCATTACAATTTTATTAGTAAGTAAAAGAAACTTAAACCCAAACTACATTGCTTCCTCACAATTTGAATTTCTTTTATGTAGTGTATTCTCCTCCTTATATAAACCTTGTCCAGAAGGTTTAAAATCTGGAAATTTGGCTTGAATTAGTTTTGCATCTGCCCATTCTGCTAGGTCTACTGATAATCCTTGCCATTGGACTATCCATTCGAGTAAGTACATGAGTATTATAAGTAGCATAAATAGCAACTTACGAAGTTTTTCAGTTTATTCACATACCTTTAAAATGTTTAGGACCTAAGTGCAAATTGGACTTCTTTAAAAACCTAATTCCGTCTAGAACAAAGGGTTACACATTCTAACACACAAAGGAAGGCTTAGAGAACAAAGAACAAGGGAAGAACAAGAAGATTTAATCAAGATTCAATAATTCACTTTGAGAATCAATAGGGTGATGTTTTCTCCTATTCATATTTATTTTTTTATTAGTTTTCCATGCTAGGCTAGATATTATTGTACTAGCAGAATGATGAACCATGTCATGTGATATTTCAATTCTTGTTTTACATTATTGATATTAAAACACGTATTGTGATTGTCGAATGACTTATATACATTGCGTGTTATCCATAATTATATGTGCATGAAAATGGGTTCAAACTTAATTGAGAGAGAGTTTTGAATGATTTAGGAACATTGATTCTTCACAAATCAAACGTATTGTCATATTGTAGAACTAGAGTTAAAATTGATCTTTGCATGGGGATTCGCGATCCTAGTATGTTTCTTCTCCATTAGTTACATCAATTTGCATTCAATCATATCATTGCATTTAGCCTAATTTGTATTTAATTTAGTTGATTCACTTACAGTTGCATGAGTAGATAACTAGTTTAGCTACAATTGCGTTACAAAACATATAAAACAATTTCTTTTTCGGTTAAGGTTAGAATAAATAGAATTAAGCTATTAAATCTTCGTGGGAATGATATTTGGACTTTAAAATCCACTTTATTACTTGAAGCGAACCGTACACTTACAGTGATAAAAGTCGAACACATATTCGCTATCAATTATACTAACAAATTTATACTTTGACGACTTAACTAAATGCAAATGGAAGGCTGGAGAAAAGAGATTGATTAATAAAAGCATTCTAGGATGTGAATCCATTGTTAGTATTCTTTATAATTCTCACATTCTCACTTTTATTCTAATTCACGCTTTGATTGACTATCAATAATCTAATATTAACTAACAATTAGGAGTGTAAACGAGTCGAATCGAGCCGAGTCAGTTCGTGGGTCAAAATTTGAGGCTCGAGTTCGGCTAGGGCCAGATTTACGAGCTTTTTTGCGAGCCTGAGCCGAGTCGAACTTTTGCTCGTTCAGAAAAAAGAGGCTCGGTTCGAGCTTTGGCTCGGGCTTTTTTCGACCCGAGCCGGGCCGGCCTGTTTTTCCTCACTTTTACCAAAATTTTCTTAAAATTTTATATATTTGTTAAAAGCCTTAGCCGAGCCGGGCTCGGTCCGTTGCCCTAAAAGAGGGCTCGGCTCGAGCTTAGGCTCGATTCAACCGAGCCCGAGCCCGAGCCGAACCTGGATCGAGCTTTTTGCGGGTCGAGCCGAGCGGCCCGAACCTGCGAGCTTTTTTGCCACCACTACTAACAATCATTTCTGAGTAGAGTTAAACCTATTTTCATGTACGACCTAAAATATTAATATTCAAATTCGAATATATAAAAATGCATTCAATAGCAACATTACTTACAAGGATTGCGCAAAGCGTAGATAATATTCCT
Organism: Osmanthus fragrans; assembly: GCA_019395295.1. Classification (NCBI taxonomy): domain Eukaryota; kingdom Viridiplantae; phylum Streptophyta; class Magnoliopsida; order Lamiales; family Oleaceae; genus Osmanthus; species Osmanthus fragrans. The sequence goes on along the minus strand of CM033351.1, from coordinate 25,631,756 downwards.
AATGTGTGTAGGACTTTATGTTGATGGTCATTTATGAGCTATACCTACTTTGAAACTCCCGAAAGCAAAATAAGCCACAAACATGTTTAAAGGTTGATCATTCATTCAAATGTTAATTAAAGGATTGACATGAATCAGTCAAACACAAATTGAGAAGTAAAAGAAGAATATTTGTTTTAAAACATCAACTTATAACAGTTTAATCAGCATCCCAAGCATAATTAGTTTAGCTAACATGTTCATATTGCAAAAATATACATTGAATTATTAATTCTTCACCTGGAATATCAAACTGCACAAAGGAGGTAGAAAATTAATTTTTTCTCCCTTGAACGTTTTCAATGTACACTACAACAAAATTGTGATTTCGTGATAAGATGATTTAGTATGATGAGTTTTTAAAGTATGTCTCAAAGATTATGGTTAAAAAAAAATAGATATACCAAAAGTTGTCACAAATCGTAAAAAGGCAAGACAAAAATTAATAAAGATTGTGGCAGAAAACATAATGGAAGCATGATGCCAAAATATTTTTTGGTGAAATTTTAGGGACATAGGAAACAATTTACGACACCTATATTTGTCATTGCTCTAGCTTGTGTTGATGTTGAAATAAATCATGACATCCACATTTGTATCCTATTAGTCTTTGTGATGAATAGCATTTATCATAAAATATAATTAGCCACCATTTGATAGAAATTAAAATTCAGATTTTAATATAAGTCAAAGTTAATATTAATTTTAACCACATATTTAATACTTTTCAATCACACATTTCATTAACTTTTATAAAAATCTGTACAAAAATTTGGGGCTTAATGATGAAGATTTGGGGGTGAAAATGACCAAATCTGTACAAAAATTTGAAGAGATACCAAATCACAAATGATGATGTAACAAACTTCCTCTGTTGTGAAATAAATTTTATTACAAACACCATTTGTTATTAAAAAAAATAAAATTGTAACAAGCACTTTTCTCGTGAAAACTTTATTGAAATAATCGTTGCAACAAATCAACTTGTTGCCATTTAAATTTTTCACAACACATGTTGCGACAACATTATAAAAACAAACATCTTTTTGCTATTTTGTACTTTCTACATCAATGTATAATGTTGCGAGTTTTTTTAATGCAATGAACGATCGAAGCAAAATACATTATGTGGCTCAATAGTGTGGCAATGCATGCAACAAACATATTATTGTCGCAAAATTTTTGCAACAAAATCTCTATTTATGCGACACCATTTTTTGTTACGATTTCAGTATATATATATATATATATTGGTAGTGGGACTATCCAAGAAATCCAACCTTCTAGCTTGAAATCTTCAATTTCGAATCAAGATTCTTGAAAGTTTATATACGTTATGTATGGTTTTCTCTCAATGGCTCTTTATTCTCCTTGTTTTAAGATGAAAAATTATGTAATTGGCCTTCCAAATTAGGCACCGTGCATTCGTTGCTTTCCTTGAAGAGTCTAACTTAAATTATGGAACATGAGTTTTGCTGTCTAGATCAACTATATGATAGCATTGTGATGCCGTGTTTGTTACATCCCACTCATTATGGTCAAAGTCAAAAAAAAATTATTTAGTCAATGTCAAGTAATCCAATGGGTCAAAGTATAGTCAAATAAGGACTTAAGTTGAACAAATGATGTCATGGGTTTAATTTGTAATTATTAATACATAACGGGCTGGAAATTATACTAGTTAAAATCTAAGGATTCATTTTTCTATTATTATAATTAAAGGACTAAATGTTATATCATATGAAGATTGGCACTTGGCCTGCAATTATATGATAGTTTTCCACATAAAAGAATAAGTTTTCTCTCGTTTTGGGCCATATTATTCTCGGGATATCCATAAATGAGAAAAACGAAGCAGTAGAGATGGGGGGAAGAAAAAGTGAAAAAAAGAGAAAAGAAAGAAGTATATGCCGACTTTTGCTTGTTGGGGTTCGTTATATCTTCAAGTTTTCCCTTATTTTTGAGAGGTAGCGACGTGAAAGCTTAGAAAGCCTCGTCAATTTTGCCAAATTTCTATCCATAGATCTTTGAGTGGAAAAACTTAAATATTTTCAAGTATTGATAAATTAATTATACTATTGTATTATGTGTAATTTGTTCGATTACATGATTATTGTAGAAAGTTTGTTTTACTATGATACATGTGGAATCTCGAAGATGGTATATGGTACATTTATGAATTGGAATGTGAGATATGTAATATTGAGATCGACCAGAAAGGTACCCATGATTATATATTTCTTCTAGTTCACTGAGGGGCTTTCTCTGTGTTCTATACTACACTGAAAGGTCTTGATTGTGCATGAAGGGGTCTTAACTGTGTACATATAGTTCATTGAGGGATCTTCACCATGTTCTAAAATTGATTATGAGAGGTCTTTGAGACCAGCTCCCGTTCACTGAAGGGGGCCTGAAGCTCGTGTCGGGAGTGCTTAGCTTGAGGGGTAGTCTACATGCGTATAACCAGACTATGGATGTTAGTTAAAGGGTACATTTTTGATGGATTGTTAGTACATTTGATGTAATGAGATTATATTGTCATGACTATGAGATGATTTATAGTGTAACGACAATGCATCACTTCTTGGTTAAAATTATATGATGTTATCTTATGAATTATTAAATGATAAGAACTCGATTTTCAATAAATATATATAAATGTGAAAGTATAACTATTTTTAAAAAATTTCACTCACTAAATTATCAACTCACATATTTTTGAAATACATTATTTCTCTCATAACCATCTTATATGGTGCATATGAAGTAGTAATTTATAGTCGGCCTTGGTGGTGGATTTGACATCTAGTCAATATCTACCATTGACACACGTCACATTCCTATTCTATTAGGGTGATTCGTTACGTGTCTTCTCAATGTTACAATATGGTTTCTCAGTTAGCCCTCTTTTGATTGCATGATGAAGCCATTGCAAGGGCTTGAGCATTGCTTCTCTTCCAATATAGTCCCCCAATTTCTATTTTGATTCAGTTCGAGTCCATTCTTAGTTGCAACATGATTCCTTCATCTTTATATCTGTACACTTTGGCCCTCATCTTCTATAATTTGTTTGATCTTAGTCCTATTTCCGCTCTGTTTCTCCAATAGCCATCAAGTGTTAAGTTTCTCCTAAAACAAACAATATACGAAGCCAATTAAGCATCTGTTAGATAAAAGAACTCCTAAACGTCTACTTCTAATAGCACGGATAAGTATAAAATCACACTTATCATATGGTCTATTAGAATTAAATACACCATTTCTCTCATACAAACATTCGTTCCATGCAAACAGAACCTCAAAAAAGGAAAATCTATCATGAAATCTCGCAACTGATTTTTTGAAATTAAAATATAAAAAGATCCCTATATAAGTAACAACAAATCCTACTCACGGTAGCACAAGAGGCGCCGAGAAACCCTATATTCAAGAAAGCTCATCTACATATAAAAACGGCCATCATACGCGATGCTAAAGACCATTTAAAACAAAACCACGGCGTTACTTGATTCCAAAAAAAAAAAAAAAAGGGAAAAAAAGTGTTGAGATGGATGATGAAAGCACTCTGCAGAACGGGAAGAAAATCATTAATGAAGCAGTCGACGTCTACTGCATTCCGAAGGTAACTTGATTCAACTCTTTTATTGACCTTTTTTTTTTTTCCTTATTAAATGATATCTGTTTGATTGAATTTTTTTTAACATAAGTCCATTTTTCCATTTTGTGATTTCAAACTTTCCTATGGTCTCTTAAGTCGCATTTTGAACGTTACAACTATATTATGTAAACAAATCCCCATATTTTTTTCCCCGATTTTTGAGAATGCCACTAGTTTATCAAAAAGGCATGTTAAAATTTTGTAAGTACCACTTTGTCCCTATTTATTTTTGTCAATAACCATGAATATGACCTAGGAACAATGGCATAGCCAATATACGCCTGGAAGATGAAGAGATAGACCAAAACTAGAATATTTATTTTGGTCAATAACGATGAATACAACCTAGAAATTCTGGCAGAGCCAATGTAGGTACAATAGTTCCCTTGGCCCCACTAAACTTTGAAAAATGAATTTTGAGGGGTGTCGTCAACTCAAATTTTAATGGACCTGTAAGTCTACATAAATATAGAGAATCATACTTGCTGTACACTTTCAATGTGGATCCCCTCAACATGTGAGGGGGCTGTAACCATGGTGTACAAATGGTTTAACTCAAATATAGATGTCTCCAACTATTTTAATGATTTTATTGAAATTAAAAGTCTTATATTTGTTTTCGAAGATTTCATTCATTTGAAGAATTTTAATAGATTTTAGTGGATTTTTAGCTCATAACTATAAAGACCAAGTTCTTTTAGGAATTCTATCCATTCTCCTCCGATTTTAATGGATTTCCAGCCCATGTATAAAGTTAGATGATTTATACTCTTAACAAAAACAAACTAAATTGTAAGAAATAGAAAATATAAAAATAAATAGTTATAAATTTTCTATAATAAAAAAAAAAGTCATTGATTTTATTTTTTAATTAGAAATTTATAGTTTTTCTTTTTCTAGGGTGATGTATTCAGAAGTTTTATCATTATATCGTAATTTTGGGAAATCCAACTAATCTATTAAATTTCATACTTTATGTTTCTATTAAAATCTTACGAATTCTGTGAAATTCTACTCAAATTCATGAAATCCATGAGAATCTAGAAATCTACACCCTCTTTAATAGCTAAGTCACATTTAATAGAAATCTACTTTATAGAACAATTCCTCATGATCTCTTGCTAATAATTGATTCTTGAAAGGAAAAATGTTAAACGAGTATTTATTAGATGATGTAGATCGAATCTACAAACACAACAATAACAACTCGAAAACGTATTGTACTTAAGAAAACAAATGTTTTTCTTATTTCATAAACAACCAAAAATCCTACAAGACGTTTTAGAGTTTTAAATATGGAAAAAAAATAAAAAAAAATCCTATTGGGTCAGCAGTCTTTTAATGGGCTGGACTACAAAGTACAAAGCAAAATAAATAAGGAAGATTTTCATAAGTAAGAGTATAACTTTGGTCCAATTCAATAATAAGAAAATAAGTTTCAACTTTAAAAAATCAGATTTTTATTAATTTTTATTTATAATTTAATTAATTAAATATATTAAGGTCACAAATCTATATAATTTGGTCACAGATTCACAATTTAGTTAGTCACATTATTTTCGATAACAACTCAAAATTTTTAAATGTCAAAAATTATTTTACGTCATAATTCAAAAAATTTATAGGTCACAATTTGTTCATCGATCACAGATTCACAATTTAATTAGTCACATTATTTTTCGGTCGCGAATCAAAGATTTATTAGGTCACAAATTATTTTCGAGGTCACAGATCAAAATTTTAATAAATCACAATTTATTTTCAATGTCACAAATCAAATATTTATTAGGTCACAACTTATTTTCGAGGTCACATATTAAAATTTTAATAAGTCACAATTTATTTTCAAGGTCACAGATCAAAATTTTAATAGGTTACAAATTACTCATCGATCACAAATTATCCAAATCAATGGTCACAGATTTGTTATTAGTCACAGATTATCCAATTTAGTGGTTACACTTAACCAAATATTAATCTGTGACCACTGTCCGACAATCGTCGTCGCCCCGGCACCGCCCCCGCCCCACCTCACAAGCTAGATCTGGAAATCACCACCACCACCTCATAATCGCCATTGCCACCACCTCATAAAGTCGGATCTGAAAATCAACACCACACAAAATCACAAAACTACCCCTTACTGCCACCGCCCACAAGCACCATCGCCACTACCTCACCAACCGGATCTGGAAATCGCCACCACCACCATTGCCAACATCAAGACACAACCGCCACTATCACCAACTACCCCATAACCTCACGAATCAACAGAAAAAAGTCGCCACAACCACAGAGCCACCACCAACCCCTAACAACCACCACAGCCATGACGCCATTGCTATCTCCACCATCGCCACCACCTTACTAGCCGGATCTGGAAATTGCCACTGCCACCATTGCCAACACCAAGACACAACCGCCACCACCACCAACCACCCCATCACCGCACCAATCAACAGAAAAAAGTCGACACAACCACAGAGCCACCACCAACCCCGAACAACCACCACAGCCATGGCGCCATTGCTATATCCACCATCAAATCCACCGTACAAGCCATGCAAAAATACCGCAGAAAACAAAGAAACTACCTCAGATCTGAGTGTCACGACTCAGAATAGCGAGCACCCATCACTACCAGTTCCAGCGACGGCAATGGTGGTCGACGTCACTACCAGTTCCAGCGACGACAGTAGTGGTCGACTCAAGTGAGAGAGAATGGAGGGACGGAGGCGAAGGGAGGTGAAATGTAGAGAGAGAAGATAGTGAGAATATTTGTTAATTAGGGTTAGTAAAAAATATTTATTTTATAAAAACATTAATTAAAATAAAACATCTGATTTTTGAACTATGAAACTTTCCATCTGATTTTAGAATGTTGAATTTTTAAGGTAGGGAAGGGTGTAATTTTCACAATAAATAAATACTGAAAATAATGAATTAAGAAACTTTAAATGCCATTTTGGCTTAGTAAACAAATTCAAATGTCCAAAATCCATCATAAGTCGCAGCGAAGCTTTTCGGAATGGAGTTATGGGCTCAAAACGGATACCGTATGCAAAAGTTATGCCATTTTCTTCGAACTCCGACCATCCAAACGTTCCAAATACGCAAGTTCATGTTCCTCCATACTAACCTCATCATTGCATTTACATATCCTTGTAAAATTCCGTCATAAAGACTGATACACTTGAGATAATAGTAGATATAATTAAAGAGGAGATATTTCAAAAAACTTTCAATTGTTCCTTAATAACCCATCTCTTGATATAACAACTTTATGCTTATTCTTCAGTGATCTTTTGATGAGTAGAAGCACCTTTGATCAAGTAAATTTCTATTTTTTCTTTAAATTTTCCGATTGAATTGAGACAAATCATCATTTCTGAGATCTCCCAATAAAAAATTCTCTTGATGTCTATTTTTTTCCCTCTAAACTTTCAGAAATGTGTGCTTTGAAAAAGATATATTAGAAAGTTAATATTTTCAAAGTATGAAACAGTTGCAAAAAATTATGACATTATTAATATTATTTTGTTATTGCTTGTTTAAATTTTCTTATCCAAGTTTTGCCCTGACTGGACTCGATCCTTGGCTTCGTTTCTGCCTAGAAATGTAATCATCAATTAGTAATCGTGCAACTAATTTGTTTATGTATTATTCTAAAAGAAGAGTGAAGATGGATCTTACTAAATGTATTATTCTAACATATTCAAAATGTTTCAATGCTTCACAGAATGATAGTAGGACTAACAGCAAAGGAAGTGATATTGATTGGAATACAGATGATGATCTGGAGATAGAAAATAAGCCATTCTCTTCTTGTTCAAACAAACAACTGGTTGGGGACCCTGGAGCGGTAAAGCAGCTGCACCTGAGTTGAACACATATCTAGCATGCATATCCATTTTCGATTATTAGATTTATATATATGTGGCTCATATAAGTTAGTAATTTTGAAATCACAAACTTGATTTGCTTCCCTAAGGATGATGACCACCACGAGATTGCTCTGGGCTCAGTTCGCCCCCAAATCAATCCAAAACCTCACAAACCGTCGGACCAAGTCGAACCCAAAAAACCAAAGCACAAACACCCAAACTCCAGTTGCTTTCTGTTGCCCACTAAAAGAGATGAATGGGGATGTTATTGTAGCCACAAAGGCAGCCACTAAGGCCAAAGAGTCGGAAATGGGCCATGAGCAACTCTATTGAAAATAGGTTGCTACTAATGGTCTAAAATTGGTTTTAGGGTCGAGTCGTGTACTTATGAGGAGTTCTTGATTGTTCAGTCAATTGGACAAAATCGACTAATAATTAAATCAAGTTTACTTCACAACCCGGGATGTCGTTTGACAACAATTGCCCAACAACCTCCACTGTGGTGTCAAAAGACCTGCAAAGAAAACATATCTGTCATTAGTGACACCTCTAAAGGAGAACCAATAAAATTTGAAATCATTAACCTTAAATGTTTAGAAGATCCTTGCAACTTCTAAACTTTACCAATGACAACAACTTTGTGCCCATGTCTGAAGGGTTATATTGCGTATGAACTTTTTCAAGTCTTAATTTTTTCTGGTTTTACATAGAAATTCAAAAGCGTAAAGCGTGACTAGGTGGTAAGGTTAAGCTTCCAGCTTTTATGAGCCTAAGCAAGGCTAGATTAAGTCTAGGTGTAAAAATCATAAAGCGTGACTAGGTGGCAAGATGAAGCTTCAAGCTTAGGCAAGGTTTTTAGAGCAATGCATAATACATATACATTTGGACCCTCCAAAACGTTTTTGCCTTTTACCTGAATATCCTCGCTCTGATATTTAACATGTACTGGACGTGAGTAATCAACAAAACCCGAGGTACAACACTAAAACTCCTTTGGTAAGAGAACATGAAGAACGATATTGTTGACATTGAGTTGGTAGTTAGACCAGTACAAGATAAGGCAATAGTTAGAGCAACTTTAATTGTTGAGGGTTTAACGACCAGGCTCAAGGTTGATAAAGGTTTTGACGAAAGCTTTTAAGAACGAGCCACACTACCATTAGAATGATGTTTGATCCATAAAAACCATTTGATGTTTACAATTCTTGGTTTTGTTGAAGAGAAATTAACCAACTCCCACGTACCAGATTGAACGACATCATTAAGCTGTTCACAAATGGTACTGCGGTTAGCAATCTTCGACGATGTTAGGGTACTGATAATAAATTGCCGATAGACAAGTTGTTGATTTTACTACAAAATATTTTTTTTCTTTATTTTATTTTTTAAAAAGTTGCATATCAAATATTATGTTATTAACTAAATATTTCCTTTTATTTTGTATTTATTATATTAATGTTTTTTTACTACAAAATTTTCTATTTTTATTAACTTATTAAAACAAGAAATATCAATCGGTGCTAACTTTATGAAAATATAATTATTTAGTTTTTTGAATTGAAAATTCAATGGAAATTGAAGTATTTGCTTAACTGTTATTTGTTACTACCATAATTTTTAACCCCATTTGAGCTCCGTTATCTGAAAAAAAAAAATACATTCTTAAACAGTATTTTGACATCATTTTTACTACACATTTTTCAATAAAATAATATTACATGCAAATCTAAAAAAATTTCTTAATTTTTAACCACATATTTCACATCAATACACTATTCGAAAGCACATTTTTATTAAAAGAATGGGGCTTAAACAAGGGCTTAAACACGAAAATTTTATCGTCACATTAAGTTTATTAAAATGCATTTTTTAAATTATCATTGACCAAAAAAACTCGGGTTTTGATTTAAATTATTAGTTTGTTAACTATACTTTTTCATCGATAGTATTAATTTTTTTTGTTTTTGATCCTTTATTTGTGACCTAATTTCAATTGGGAAAATATAATCATGAAAAACAAGTATCATATGATAAATCAGACTTGAAGATTACAATGGTAAAACTCTTTGGAGATAAATTTCTTGAAATTTTTGGGCTTAGGCAGTCGCTTCATTTGTCTAGAGGTTGAGAAGACGTTGTTTTTATTACTGCATTAACTCAGTCTAGGGATTACTCTCCATTCTCTTGTACTTGGCTCAAAATGTTGTACTCAGGATATGATTAGTTGAGAATGTTTTATTTCATTCTTTATGAATTTCCCTAATGCAGGGGAATACAACTTCATCATGTGAAGAGGACAATACATTTTCTTTTCTAATAGAGATGGGCTATGAAGCCGAGGAAGCTTATACAGCTATTGAAAGATGTGGTGAGTATCTATTTCCAAGGTTTAATGAATTAATCATTCTCCACTTATATATGAAACATAGACAAAAATCTAAAAGATTAGCATTTTCGTGTAGGATTAGTTTTAATTGGAACATGAATCTTTTCAAACTTCAAGAAATGTTTAGGAAACCATAAAATATTTCCAGACATATTTCTTGAGCAATTTGTGTCTTAGTTTTTGGAAAAATAATGTGCATGTCTTATGTAGCATCTTCCTTTTCGAAATACTTTATTTTGATATGATTATCTTACATAACCTCAATACCTAATGTAAATTAGTTGATGATATATGGCATTTATACATTGTAGGTAAAGCTACCCCAATAATGGATGTGATTGAATTCGTTGATGCTGCTCGTATGCGCCATGATGCACATGCTGCTTCTTCAGAGGTAAAGGTAGAGAAGCTGCAGTCCAACAGAAACAGGGATGAAATAAATGAGAGTACAAGGTTCAAGAAACAAAAAATGGATAAAATGGCACGTCTACCAAATAAAATGATAGGATTCGGGGTTCCTGATGTACCAGTCCCGCCCATGGTTATCAATAGAAATCTTCCCCATTATATAATTGGTCCTCCTTACTTTTACTATGAGAATGTAGCACTTACCCCTAAAGGAGTTTGGAGTACGATATCGAGGTTCTTGTACGATATTGAGCCAGAGTTCTTAGACTCCCAATACTTTTGTGCCGCTCAGAGGAAAAGAGGCTATATACATAACCTTCCAACCAACAACAGATTCCGGCTTCTTCCTATTCCTCCTACCACTATTCAAGAAGCATTCCCTCTATCAAGGCCCTGGTGGCCAGCTTGGGATACAAGAACTAAGCTCAACTGTCTGGTTACATGTGTAGGAAGTGCTCCACTTACCGAGAGGATAAAGATAGCAGTCGAAAAATCAGCTGAAAATGAAGAGCCACCTTCACATATCAAGAAATATGTTATGAATCTTTGCAAAAAGTGGAACTTAATTTGGGTCGGGAAGAATAGAGTCGCTCCTCTTGATCCTAGTGAAATGGAGTCAATAATGGGTTTTCCAGAAAATCATACACGGGGAGGTGGAATTGGAAATACTAAGAGATATAAACTTCTCGGTAATTCTTTTCAGGTAATTTGAAAACTCTTTTTGTTACATACTTATTTTCAACTATATATTTACATAATAAAATATTCTATATGTAAATTCAAAAAAATTCTTTACTTTTTAACCACACATTATCATAAAAATCACTATTCAAAACATTGTTTTTTCTCAAATAATGGTTATCAAACAGGGGCGGGCTAACTATACTTGAGTGTTCAATCTTTTAATTACGCAATTATCATATGTTATCACACTTGTGATCAGGTTGATACTGTGGCATATCATCTTTCGGTGTTAAAGAATTTGTTCCCTGGAGGCATCAATGTCTTGTCACTTTTTACCGGGATTGGCGGAGCTGAAGTGGCACTACACCGCCTTGGAATTCCGTTAAAAAATGTTGTATCTGTTGAGATGTCAAAAACTTGTCGTATTGTTGTTCAAAGCTGGTGGGAGGAAACCAACCAAAAAGGCAAATTAATTCATGTTCCAGATGTACGAGAGGTAACTGAACACACGTTAAAGAAGTGGATTTCTGAGTTTGGTGGTTTTGATCTAGTCATTGGAGGGAGTCCATGTAATAACCTCGCTGGCGGAAATCGTGTGAGCAGAGATGGGCTTGAAGGCCAACATTCTTCACTTTTCTACGAGTATTACAGAATCCTTCAATCTGTCAGGCACCTCATGAGGGCTTCATAATGCTTTGTGTCAAAGTTCATTCATCACTGTTGAAACTTTAATTTCTCTACAAAGTACAATCTCAGTTTATTTACATGCTAACTAAGTAATTTTTTTATAAAATTGTAATTTGCAGAAAAATAATACTCCGTTTGTCATTTGGGGTGCATGATGGACTATTGATTTATGCTACTAATTTTTGGATATTTCTTGTTTTATATCAGTTTGATGGTTTATTATATCTTACGAGAAATTGTTAATAATTTTTTTTTCGATATTTTTTTTATTTAATTATTTTTGTCTGGAGTAATAGAATAAATATAGATGTGAAAATTTTATAGAAAATATTAAATGAGGGATTTTGTGACATTTTAGGTATTTTAAAGGAGTTAAGTACCAAAAAGATAATTTAAAAACAAGGGAACTGCCAAAACTCTTCAAATAAGAGAAATCCCTTAAAATAAGCCCCAGTCAAATGATCGACAGGTGTATAGATAGCGATAAAGAGTATTACCAGAACTTTTCTCGAAAGTTATAGCTATTTGTCACAAATGCAATCCATTCTAGATCAGCCAAAATGAAGACTGGTGAATTCACCAAGCCCACTCCCTTAGGCTTACCTCTATTTCAAACATGAAACTCAAACAGGCACTTAGTTTTCATATAGCAAATTTATGTAAAGAAGCCCAATCGCAAGGCCAGATTTGATTAGTCTTTGAATTTGGTTCTATCTACTGTAATTGATTGAAGAATGGTAGTATCTATCAGTAAAGAGGTATGATGATATCAAGGTGTGCCATGATAGAGAAATTTTGTATCAAGGTTGAGATTTTGACACATATCATTTAAATAAAAGAACTCTATTGTTGAAAGGAAAATAGAGTTATTGTTAACAACATAAAGAAAAAAGAACATTTATGGTAGAAGGAAACTTACCGAAAGAGTTCATAAGTCTTTTCTATAAATCCATGGCATTGCAATGAGATAAATTGTGCTGAGAAATGGTGACGTGAATTCAAAGATAGAATTACGTGCACGCAAAATTGTGAGTTTGGCTGGAGAAACTAAACAAAAAGGATTTATGCTGGTTTACGACATAAAGCTAAATGTTCTAATTTCGTTAGGAAGAAGTTGTGAGGGACATCAAAATATTGTATTGTGAGGTTTTCTCAACTAATGAAGTTTTCTTCTCCTATGGTCGTTGGAATTTGCTCAACCTAATTTAATTTGTGTATTTCTCCTTAGTGCTCTTTTTTTTGTTTTTTCGTTTCCTCTGCATCCGATGGGATTTTCCCAACACATTAATACTGGATAATGTTAAAGTTGACAAAGAAACAAAAACCATGTCTTTTGCAGTGTTCGAATCACACTCATAGTTTATGGAATTAGTTTTCTTACAACTATTAACGAAAAATATCGGGAAAAAAATGTTATAAAATTTTATTGTGTCTTTCGTGGAGGTAAGATTAATTTCTTTGTGTTTCAATTCGATTATCCCTCTAATATACTAAATTTATTTGTATTTAGATTTTTTTTTCTTCGCGTTTCTTAAATGAAAGAAGAACAAACAGTTTTGAATTATTTCGGGAAATTAGCAATAATATTTTTTTGCCCCTTCTAGTGAGAAGAATGTTTTATTTCAATTATATATATTATTTCGGGAAATTAGCAATAATATTTTTTTTGCCCCTTCTAGTGAGAAGAATGTTTTATTTCAATTATATATATATTGCTTCAATTTGATTCATTAGTAACCTATGGTCAACTTAATATTTAAATTTCACATTCTTTCTATCATCTATATATACTCTAATTTTACTTTTCTCCTGAACCTATTTTTTCTTGGTATTAAACAAATAAATGTTCGATCCTTATATTTCCCCTTAAAATAACGATTAAGTCTGCGTGAAAAGACAAAACCCAAAATTCACCATTCTCTTAGTTTGGCATTTGAAACCAAGATATTTTCATGCCATGGGACTTGTTGCAACACCATGATTATTCCATGCTCTTGACATATATTTAAGTAAAAGGAATGAAATCAAATTAAATGTTGTAGATTGGAGATCAATAGAATAACTGCAACGGATAGGATTAAACTTATTTATGGGTTTCACTTTTTATAATCCCTAAACAACATTGCAATTTTGGTGCATGAATTATACCGTATCAAAAATTACATATAAAAACTGGCGTGAATAATATTAGGTAAACAATATTATTGTTACAACCTAATTTTTTAATCAAAAATCAAAAGTTGACTTGTCAAAGTCAAATGAGGACTAAAATGAAATAAATTATTTTATTAGGGTTATTTTACAATTTACAATATTTGAAAATTTAAGATGGATAAAATAAAATTTTAGGGATCTACTTATATATTGTTGGAAGATTAGAATTTAGTACTTTATTATATGAAAGTTGGAGGACTTAAATGAAAAAATGAAATTAGTGGAAGACATAATATCCCATTTTTCATATGATACTAGTTTGTGCCTTGTGTGATGTACGAGTTTTGTAGTTATTGAGTTTTTATTAGCGTAAAAAGCAAGGTGTTATTGATTTTAGTTGAGAGTGTAAGTTCAGCAGTAAGGATTAAAGATTATTTTTTGTTTAAATAGAAGTATATTGCTATATATGAATAGTAATAATCATTTAAGGATGTGTATTGAAATTTACCATTTATCATCAAACATTTGCTTCAATACACTACTTCCAGCTTTCAAAGATATCGCACAGCTACATCCAGCAATTACATTAAAGTAAACTTATGTTACTTTCAAAGATGACTGCATTAGGATCTAGCCAAGGGAAATCACTTGTCGGGAGATCCACTATATGTATTGTCAATGTCTTTCGGCATGGAAGAATAACATGAACATCTATAGCATTTGCAAAATAACTTAAAACAGGAACTATAAACATGGATTAAAAAAAATATCCAGGAACAGATATGAAAAATTGGAACAGTAAATATTTAAGTAAAAAAAAGGATAAAAAATATAAAAAATAAACTTCAAAGCCTAAATCTCTAGCCCAAATATAAAACACCAAAAAAAAAAAATCGAGCTCCCAACACTTTGACAATAAGTATAAGTAGTGTGTATACTCGTGTGTGCATATACCTAGGAAAGGGGCTATTTTTCACAGCCTTTTGACCGTACTTTCTCCATCTATATCCATCATCCAAATGTTCAATTTCACTCTTTGTCATGAATGCAAATTTTGGTTCTCTTTGCCTCTTTTGGTTCTTCTTTTTGGGTTTCAACCTAAAGTTACCAATGAACATTTAACCTTTTTTTTTTTTTTTGACCTTTTAAACAAGCAAATAAAAGACAGAACAAAGAACATCATATGGGGAGGTGGATATCACGATAGCGTGCAGTCAAATCTGAACAAAGGAAGTTCTTAACTAATTCTCACGCCTGATCTTTTTCAATTAAGACAACCATAATTTTCTTTGCATTTCAACCAATATGAAATAAAGGCTGGTGATCCTCTGCATTCTCACATAATAAACATCAATCTTTGTATTTCAGTTGGGTTAAAAGTCAACCTTCCTCAATAATTGAAGAGAATTAGATTGCTTTCTTGAATTTCGATTAGGTATAGAAAGACAGTTGCAAACCATATGAAATTTACCAAACAATAGAAAGATAATCACTTCTAATTGCCAGTGAATAATAAAAAAATAAAGAAATGGAGGTGGTGGTTGAGAGAAAGATACATCCACAGGAATTTAATAACAAGGACTAATTGTTATCTTAGAGGGTTCAGATCAACATAAGAAATTTCCTATCTGACCTCTAATTGTAGCAATTTTTAACATGGAATGGATTCCAAATTTGGGACAATGACTTGCCATATGTAAATTACCTACCAGATCAGCAACAGAACCACCAGCCATGTATTCCATTATTATCCATAGCTTAGTCTGGTGCAGAATAGAAGCATAATATTCAGTGATATATGGAGATTGACATTGAGAAAGAACTGCAATTTCCTGTAGAAAATGAAAAGTAAATGAAAAGCAAATCGATATTATTATATATTCATTCCTTAATGTACAGAAATGTCAAAGATACCGTTTGGAAGTCCTCAATTTCATCCTCTCTGCAGAAGAAAAATCAGATGATACTTTAGAATACTCACACAGGCAAGTTAACATGCACCAGCTTCAAAGAAGGAAATCTCTATTAAGTAAGCCAAATATGACACACAAGCACGTGTATTTGTATGATGAGATTCTGCTTTAGTAGTCACTTTATGTTTTTCTTTTTCTGAACAAGATAAGAATCATCTTGATAAACCATATACACAAAAAGACTGCATCTAAATTTACAACCTGGGGATTTCAACATCATACTAATAAATTGACCAATATGTCTAAGACGATCCATAGCCACTGAAGCTTATCCAAATTTTCAACTGCCTCTTGAACATAACATTCTTTCTTTTAGAATAATCCCTATACACGCAATACTTCCTTGGAGTTCATATGCACTTCATTGAAGATACGTCTTTATTTTAGGTTAAACAGATTCATAAGAAACCATTCTTTAATCTAGTTTATCTTTCTCCACTTCCTCGAATTTTAGCAATCAAAGCTTTATCTATGAAAATCCATCATGCTAGTTACTCAATCCACTGATGACATGAAAGAAATCATATAATCCATTTCGAAATACAATTCAAATAGAGCCCTTCTATAGGTACAGAAATTTACAGAATACACACATGGGTTGGAGGGAAATTTTTTTTTTTTCAATATTTTATACATGGGGCTCACTTCATGTGAGTGAGATTTCAAATTTCTGTAACATTTCTGGTAAAAATATTATGTACTTAGAGCATTAACCATTCAAATATAGGGGAAAGCAAATAAATTTAATTTTGTAAATGTTAAAACTCATTAGAATATAGACTCTAGCCAATTGTTAAAATTCTAGATAGTACTGAGTCCTACATATTTACGGTCACAAGTCATACAGCTCCCTTTTCTTTCATTCTCATTTTTAGGCAACCACAGTAATTTCTTTGAGCAATATGTCAATAAAATTTATTGATAACCTGTCATCACCAAAGAATTGTCTCCTTTAAGTATTAAAATAAATAGTGTGTATATCAAAGATTAAAAATGCTAGTCATATTGCAGAGGCTGTATCATAGAAATTCATGCAGAAATATAGAACTACCTCTTTAAAAGTCTCTTTAAGTCTTTCTAGGTTTTCTGGATCAATCCAAATAGTGGTAGCTAGGTTTTTTGCTCGGAAAGTTCAGAAGTCAGCTCTTCAGTCCTCTATCTGTAAAACAATAATTATATCAATTGAACCAGCAAAAAACTAAATTTCACACTGAATTGAAGCCAGCGTCAAATGTCAATCAAAGTAAAATAAATATTACAATTAAAAATTTAGGTGTTTATATCAATTGTTATGTTAATGATTGAAAAAGAACTACTTTTCTAAGGATGCCTATAATTATTTCACAGAAGCTTTACTAAAATAACGTGGTTTATCCTTTCTATGAAATTTCGTTTGAATGGATTCACTAATGCTTTCTTTGTTTGTGGAATCAACTACAGTATCTGATGCTAATAGATCATCTTCCTTCACATTCATCACACAACACCTGCCATATCCTAAACTACTGTCAAAAACTAAACATTTCCAGAGATTGCGTGAAGCATTACCATATAGAAACTTAGAACCCATGAATTTCTCCGCCAAACTGTAGAATAACTTTTCAGTGCCAATGAAATCACCATATTAGAAATTAATTAAAAAGAAGACAAAAGGAGAAAGAAACCAGATACAAATTATCCCAATTCTGATATACGACCAATTACCAAAATCATAGTATACAATAATTACACAAGAAGGCCAAACAATTGAAATAGTCAAAGAAATTAACCAAAAAGAGTACCAAAGTGTGGAAGGGTAAATTTTGGTGAACATAGGATGTCCATACACAGGGGCCCACTGCGAGCGGCTCCACCAGAAAGTGGTGAAGTTGCATTTGTAGACATTAGACCTTGAGGCTTCTTCTAACGGAGGGGGCATTGTTCACATTCATTCTTCCTCAATTCCGAATTTCGACTGTTATTTCTAAATCGATGACCTTTATGGCAACTTCCTTGTTTAGCTCCTTATCAAACCTACAATAGGAAAATGGCAGAAAGATCTAGTTAATCCAGAAAGAAATATTTACGCTCCTATGATTAGTATTTTATAAAGGAAGTGTAAACTGAGACAGCAATATAGAAATAGCAAGAAAAGTTATTTCTCTGTCTCTGTCACTGTCCCTTCTCCTCTCTCTTCTATCTCGATGGCTGTCTCTATGCTTTCCCTACTCTTCTTCCTCTCCATCTATCTGTTTCTTAGCTTACTCTTCAATCTCCCTCTCTAGTTCCTTCATCCTATTCCTGCTATCCTTAATTTTCAAGTTTGAAAACCTCGATTTCTCCCCCTCCTTTGAGCCAATTTCTGATTTCTCTTTCGTTCTCGAAGGCAAAATCGCGTAAATAATCGTAAGCAGAGTTCTCACAAAATAATCAGGCATCTTCGCCCCCATTCTCTTTCAATTTGGCATCAAAATCATCCACTATTTCGCATTTTCGAAAAGACGACTGCATAAATCGAAAAACATAAAACAAAAGCAATATATACAGGAGAAGAAGAAATCGATGCAATAACAATAAAAGTAAATAACATAATACAAACAAGAAGAACCTAAAAAATGAACATAATAAACTCTCACCTTTGTAAATAATCAGGTAGGAATAGATTGAAACCCTAAATCATGTAATCTAGAATGGAAGAAACACATGTCAAATTTTGCCAAAAAAAAATATACGTTCTTATACAAAATCTCCAACTCAAATACATGAAAAAAAAATGGAATTTTCAACAATTTCGACAGAAAGTAACAGAAATTGCGAGATGAACAAACAATTCTGGGCAGAAGGTAAGTCAAAGAGAGTAAATGTTCATCGCTCGCTTTGGTAAAATACCTAAGGGAAGAAATGAAGAGATTTTCGTGGGCAAATTAAAAGAATATAGAGTGATAATGAGACCAAAAGCTAGGTATGGTGGTACAGTATTGGCTCTATGGATGGTTGCGTGAGAAATGGTAAAGACAGAATAGAGTTAGGCATGATGGCGATTGCGTGTAAAAATGAAGAAAGAAGAAAAGTCTTGGAAGTGACATCTCGCACGATGCTGTCTCGCACAGTGCGAGAGGCATGTCTCACAGCATAGTGTGAAAGGTGTCTCGTACTGTGTGAGACATGTGCTTTAAATTTTTTTTTATTTTAAAAAAAAAAATTAGGCATGGCAGATGAAAAAAAAAATTAGGCATGGAATCCTATGAACAGTGGCAAAATCAAACCCACTCTTTTTTTTATAGTGATAATTAGGCATCTCCGCCCCCATTCTCTTTCAATTTGGCATCAAAATCTTCCACTGTTTCGCATTTTCGAAAAGACGACTGCATAAATCGAAAAACATAAAACAAAAGCAATATATACAGGAGAAGAAGAAATCGATGCAATAACAATAAAAGTAAATAACATAATACAAACAAGAAGAACCTAAAAAATGAACATAATAAACTCTCACCTTTGTAAATAATCAGGTAGGAATAGATTGAAACCCTAAATCATGTAATCTAGAATGGAAGAAACACATGTCAAATTTTGCCAAAAAAAATATACGTTCTTATACAAAATCTCCAACTCAAATACATGAAAAAAAAATGGAATTTTCAACAATTTCGACAGAAAGTAACAGAAATTGCGAGATGAACAAACAATTCTGGGCAGAAGGTAAGTCAAAGAGAGTAAATGTTCATCGCTCGCTTTGGTAAAATACCTAAGGGAAGAAATGAAGAGATTTTCGTGGGCAAATTAAAAGAATATAGAGTGATAATGAGACCAAAAGCTAGGTATGGTGGTACAGTATTGGCTCTATGGATGGTTGCATGAGAAATGGTAAAGACAGAATAGAGTTAGGCATGATGGCGATTGCGTGTAAAAATGAAGAAAGAAGAAAAGTCTTGGAAGTGACATCTCGCACGATGCTGTCTCGCACAGTGCGAGAGGCATGTCTCACAGCATAGTGTGAAAGGTGTCTCGTACTGTGCAAGACATGTGCTTTAAATTTTTTTTTATTTTAAAAAAAAAAATTAGGCATGGCAGATGAAAAAAAAATTAGGCATGGAATCCTATGAACAGTGGCAAAATCAAACCCACTCTTTTTTTTATAGTGATAATTAGGCATCTCCGCCCCCATTCTCTTTCAATTTGGCATCAAAATCATCCACTGTTTCGCATTTTCGAAACAACGACTGCATAAATCGAAAAACATAAAACAAAAGCAATATATACAGGAGAAGAAGAAATCGATGCAATAACAATAAAAGTAAATAACATAATACAAACAAGAAGAACCTAAAAAATGAACATAATAAACTCTCACCTTCGCAAATAATCAGGTAGGAATAGATTGAAACCCTAAATCATGTAATCTAGAATGGAAATAACACATGTCAAATTTTGCCCAAAAAAAATACACGTTCTTACACAAAATCTCCAACTCAAATACATGAAGAAAAAAAATGGAATTTTCAATAATTTCGACAGAAAGTAACAGAAATTGCAAGATGAACAAACAATTTTGGGCAGAAGGTAAGTCAAAGAGAGTAAATGTTCATCGCTAGCTTTGGTAAAATACCTAAGGGAAGAAATGAAGAGATTTTCGTGGGCAAAGGAAAAGAATATAGAGTGATAATGAGACCAAAAGTTGGGTATGGTGGTATAGTATTGGCTCTATGGATGGTTACATGAGAAATGGTAAAGGCGGAATAGAGCTAGGCGTGATGGCGATTGCGTGTAAAAATGAAGAAAGAAGAAAAGTCTTGGAAGTGACATCTCGCACGATGCTGTCTCGCACAGTGTCTCACAGCACAGTGTGAAAGGTGTTTCGTACTGTGCGAGACATGTGTTTTAATTTTTTTTATTTTAAAAAAATAGGCATGGTAGATGAAAAAAAATTAGGCACAGAATCCTATGAACAGTGGCAAAACCAAATATATATATATATATATATATATATATATATTAGCGTGGAGATTTTAATTTTTTTTAAAATCATCTTAATTTAGTTTTCAGAGAGAGTGCTACACGTATATAGCTCTTTTATATAGTTAGGATTAGGATAGGATATATATATATATATATATATATAGGATAGTATAGTATAGTAGTTTGAGAGTAATTCTGACACGAAAAAAAAAAAAATTACGACGTGAAACGACGTCGTTTCTGTTTACATGACGATACAAATTGTCAACACATGTCCCTTCAAAAATTAGGATTAGGATTAGGATATATATATATAGTAGGTTTGACAGTAATTCTGACACGAAAAAAAAATTATGATGTGAAACGACGTCGTTTCTGTTGACGATACAAATTGTCAACACCTGTCCATTCAAAAACTGTCTCTTTTAATATAGCTAGTTTGTGCCTCTTATTGTGTTTTTATTAGCGTAGAAAGCAAAGTAACAGGAAGAGTAAATTATATTTAGTGATAATGTAAAACTTATGTTTTCTATGGAAATAAAAATAAATGTTAGTTTTTTTTTAAGAACTTCTCTACAGAAAATGAAGAAATGTTAACTGAGATGTTTACCTCAAGATCCACTAACACTATGTTTTGATATCTGGTGCTGTAATATTTTGCTTGTTTTGGTGCTAATTTTTCAACAACTATTACATTTGCTTGCCAATTCTTCTCGTTTGGACTGATTTGGGTTATGAACTTAAAGTTTCCTATCATTTAGTCTAACACAAAAGAGGAAAAGAAGATGAACAATGAGAAAGTAGTAAAAGCTGCAATCATACACCTCGAACTTCCATTCCCGAAAATTCACAAGAAAAACATACCAAATGTTGCCTCAATATGCACATGGAATTAATAGATAATTACACATTACCCATGGAGAACCACCAACTAGCAATTTACCATCTTAGTACTCCCGTAAAATGAGAATATTTCCTGCATCTTCACTTGCATCTCCATCTTCAAACTGTTATTGCCACATAATTTGACGAGCACATTCACTTTCAAATCTAAAGTCCAAAATTTCATATTCTTTAGACACCAATGTGCAACCATCAACAATCAACCATCTCAATAGTTTTAACTCCATGTCAATATGCTAATAAAATAAACAAATATAAATTAAATATATTAAGTATGAAATGAAATTAATTACAGTAAATTAATTATAATTAATACTAACCATAGTATTCAACTCTTTAGTTGTATCCATAATATTTAATAACCAATCTCTGCTATATACTTTACCACTTGCATCAAGCCAATATGCACTACATAACATTACATCAATTAATATTAAATAGAGTAAATCACAAATATAATATTTTTGTTCGAATTTTTTGGTTGTTGAACCTGAAAAAATACCCCATTTTTTAACATCATCAACAACTTATGCAAATGAAATCAAAAGGCTTACCTAAGATCCTCATTTCCCTTCGAAAAAAGAAGCAACTAACGGGATTTCAGCACTAAAACAAAATAAAATCTTACCTAATAGAGATCGTGCTACTACTGTTAATGAAAATGGCATACAGTGTAACGAGAGGGAGTTAGGACTCTTTTCTACTAAAAAAGAGAGAGACTAAAGCGTGAAAAAATGTGGAAAAGAAGAAAATTTAAAGTGAAAAAAAAAAAATTTAAAACTCTCAGATATGGAGAGTGTAACACTCTCATAGTCTCAGAGTGTCACTCTCAGAGTGTGAGAATGTTACTCTCAAATCTGACAGTGTTACTCTCCATATCACGGAGAGAACTCTCCGTGATATGGAGAGTTCTAATTTTTTTTTTCTTTAACATTCTCTTTGTGTGTTTTTTTTAATTATTATTATCTTTTCATATTTTGACCAAATTTTAAAAATTGACTTAATAAATAATTATGCAAAATGTTTTAGTATTTCGACCATAACTTTCACTACGATTAAATCGCGCTCATGACCCCAATTCAAAAAGCATTAACTAAATTGTAATGACGTCGTGTTGGTTGATGAGTTTTAAATTATTATTTTTTTCACTTTACTTAAGAAACGACGTCGTGTTGGTTGATGATACAAGTGACTCTCTGAGAGTGATACTCTCATATCTAAGAGTGTTACACTAGCTCTGAGAGTTTTAAATTTATTTTTTGGTTTTCACTTTATACTTAAGAAACGGCGTCGTGTTGGTTGACGATACAAATTGTTGACACGTGGCAAAAAAAAAAAAAAAAAATCGCTCTTTTATATAGCTCTTTTATTTTATATAGTTATGATTAGGATATGATATATATATATATATATAGTAGGTTTGACAGTAATTCTGACACGAAAAAAAAATTACGACGTGAAACGACGTCGTTTCTGTTGACGATACAAATTCTCAACATCTGTCCCTTCAAAAACTGCCTCTTTTAATATAGTATGATAGGATATACACAAAGAGGAAGCAGTAAATAGGCAGAGAAGCTAAAGACCGAGGAAAAAAGGAGAAAAAGAAGAAAGAAGAAAGAAAAGAAGAAGAAAATAAAGAAACGATGAGGAGAAGAAGAAGGGAAATAGGTAGTTCAATGTTTACTTTCATTTTCCCTTCTCTTTATTTTCTTCAATAGGTAGAGAAAATTTATGTTAAGTTGCTAGGGTCTAACTTGTAGTTAAATTTTCAGATTTATGTGAGATGAGTACAAATTGGAGCTCAAATTTGTTGATTATTTAATTTCCAATTTCATTAAGGTAAGAAATATTAGTTTTAGCAAACCCTAAAAATTTTATTTGGGATTTTTTATTAGGCATTGTTAGTTAAAATTATTGTGGTGATGAAATATTCAAATGAAAGCATGAATTTATGAACAAAATGAAAGTTAGGTTGGTTGAATTGTTTATGTTAGTTTTCACTAAATCAAATGGTGTAATTATTTTTATGCTTGGGATGACGGTTATTTTGATGAAATAGTTATTAGTAAAGAGACTAGAATAAAGTGGAATTAGCTCCAATTGATTAGAGGGAAATTTGAGGAATTTCTTCAAGTATCGAGAAATTTAGGTTAAGTATTATATCATTAAAGATAAAAGGTTTCTTGATTTGATAGTGATTAAATTGGTTATCTTGTATCGTATTTCAGGTGGTGACAATGAAATTAGAAAGGTTTACAGACCATCCTAGTTTGTAGCTTGTATTATGTGAGTGGAAAAGCTTATTTTCAGAAATTAGTATTTATTAAATTTATATTATGTCATAAGGTTAATTATTTCATATAGTTAGTTTGACAACATAATTTTTAGAATAAAGTAAATTTTATAGTCAGTTTTTTTAAGGATAAATTATGTTCAGTTAAATCATTTTATTAGCATATTATATGAATATTAAATGTTTCAGTATATGTAAAGTTATTTTTAAAACCACCAAAAAGTATCCAAATGATTCTGCACTGGTGTAAATGTGTTTCCACAGTGTATAACCATGTATGATTATTTTACCCACTCTACACTAGCGTGATTGTCTTTCCATAGTGTATAATCAGTTATGGTTATTTTACCCGCTCTGCACTATCGTGAAAGTATTTCCATTATACATGACCAGATTATAGCCTTCAGGTAAATTTGTACGCTTATGACCAGAATTTCAGAATTATAGAACTATAGAGTTACAGAATTTCAGAATTGAATACTTTTGCCATATATATCGGTACTAACTGATACATAAGTAAGGTTATTTCACGGTACTTTTTTGGTTTGATTTTTAAGTGTTATACAACTTATTAGATTTCAAAATACATAATTTAGTTTATATAGTTTACAGAATAAAGGTTTTTATGATTCCATTATTCTTAATTTTAAAAGTATTATCAGCTTTTGGAATGATTTTTTTTTTTAAAAGTTATTATAATATAAGAGTTTTCCAAAAAATTGGTATAAATGAAAAAATATATTTATTGCAAAATTATCCACTCACTGAGTTACAAACTCATATATTTTGTCATTCTTTTTCTTATCAGCTAGTAGCTAAGTTGAGCCACATTGGAGCCTGTCGATCTATCGAGTTGAGCCACACAGTCATTAGTTGTATAATTTATCTTATCATTTTATGTAGTTCACATTTTTAGATACATGCATCTTTGGTCAAAGAATGTATTCATATCATGGGTTTACTCCATATTTTGAATCTTTTGAATATTTTGTGTATTTTGAGTCTTCTGATTTGTATAGAATTGTAAATATCTTTCCAATGCACTTTAGTTTGTCTAGTTTGTAATTGAATGGGCTAGTATTCCATATTTTAAATTATATGTTCATGTTTGAAAAAATTGATTTTTGTTCAGGTTGTTTTAGTCCATATTTCAGATGAAATTTTGTCAATTTTTTTATAAAATATGTCGCAGTCAAAGCAAGTCAATGTTACCTTGGTGGTGGGACCGACACTTAGCTGGTATCTACCATCGGCGCACAAAACGTGTCGAATCCACTAAGGTAATCCAGGACGGGTAGCGTCAATTATAGTAAATTGAATAATAAAATATGGAATATTTCATAATTAAGAGGTTAAATATCACCGATTTTAAAACTAAGAACAAATATTTCAAATTTCAAAAATCAAATATTTATTAAAATTTATTCATGATTTAATTAATTAAATATATAAATGTCATTGATCTATATAATTTGGTCACAAATTAAAGATTTAATTATCCACATATTATTTTTCGGTCATAAATCAGGATTTTTATGTCACAAATTATTTTATAGTTACAATTCAAAAAAATTATAATTCACAATTTGTTCATCGGTCACAAATTAAATATTTATAAATCACAGTAATTTATTAGTCACATCACAAATACTATAAGTCGTAAATTATTAAATTATCGATAACAAATCAACAATCTTTAGGTCACACATTATTTTTTTGTCATAATTGATCTTTTTCATTAGTCATATTATTTATTGACCATAGATTAACCAATTTAATGGTCACAGTCAACAAAATAATTTGTGACCACCACCAATACTTGCGATCACCATCTCACCACCACCTCCGGCAGCACCACTACCATCGTCGCCGCCAAAACCACCACCACCACCTCCCGTTAGCAGTACTATTACCTCAAACAAATCAACATATAGTAGAAAACATCACAACGTCATCGCGTCAGGTCCACCAACAGGCCGCCAACACCATAGCACACTACCACACCATGTATTGCACTCACCTAACCATCGCATCACCACAGCCCACCGTGTATAGCACCATACAACTACCGTACCTAGCACCACATCCCACCACGCATTGCACCATACTACCACCATCACAGCCCACCAAAAATCCCCAAACCATCGCTACACCATCCCAACCAAAATACTGCCTCTATACTATCTCACTGTCACAACCCACCTCCTCTATCCCCATCTCCACAACACCATCTCTACCAAAGATCCCTACAATCCCCCTCCACGATCTCAAAAACCGCAGCGATGTTGGTTGCTTCGGATTGGCAGGCTACAGTGGCGTCTTCACAACGGCGCTGCTGCTTCAGAACGATGCCTCTCAGTGGTGGCATCTTGAGCACGATTGTGAGCATCTTCGCAGTAGTCATGACATCGGTGATGGCGTCTTCGTGAGATAAACGAGATGGGAAATGAGAGAGAGAAACGATGGGAAATGAGGGATAAAGAGAGATAAAGGAGATGAGAAATTAATTAGGATTTGTGATGAAATTTGTATTATAATATTTAATATTTAAATAAGAAATATCTGATTTTTGAATAATGAAACATTCACCTAGATTTTAGAATATTGATTGTTAAAAGTATGGTGAGATGTAATTTTCACAATAAACTATCTTTTGTTACCGAGTTCAAGCTCATCTTGACATTCTGTGTTGGAAAACTTAGAAAAATACCCTTACAATTAGAGGTCTTTTGAAAAATCATATGAAAAGTATTTTAGAAGTAAAAAATACTATGTGATATTAAAAGGTGACATGATGTCACTTTTTAATTAAAAAAATGACACAATGTCACTTTTAAAAGTTAAGCGTCACTTTTTTATTAAAAAATGACATACAATGTCACTTTTATTAAAAATTGATGATTGTCACTAAAAAAAGTTATAGAAATTAAGAAAGTGATTGAAAAAAGTGACCAACACTACCAAAAAATGACAAAAATTTAAAAACGTGCCAAAAAATCCAAAAAAGTGATGAATTCAAAAGGGTGACACGAATTCATAAAAGTGAATATCATTCAAAAAGTAACAAAATTCAACAATAATAATAACAAACTCAAAAAAGTGACAAATAAAAAAGGTGACACAAATTCTTTTTGGGGATAAGGGGCGAGGGCTGGTTTGGGATTAGAGGGATGAGCAGGAGTGAATTTGTTTTGGAGGGTTTGGGGAGTCGAGGTAGGAGAGGAGATGAGCATGGGTTGGTTATGGTTGTGTATAGGTGGACAGATTTGGGTTGGAGTTGTTGTTGTGGGAGTTGAGATGATTTGAGGTGGAGGTGGGTCCAAAGAAAGGTTCTGTTAAGAAGAGTGTGTACCTAACTCAGGGAAATAAGGGCCCAAAGGAAATGAAGGCCATTGCATGGAAGAGAAAAGCTTGCTAGAAGTAACTATTGGGCTCGATAGAAGAGAAGAATTAGTCTGGATTTCGGATGGGCTAGTAGCTTGAAGATGAATAGCATGAGGGCCAATTAAATTTGCACTCAGTGCCATGGCAGAGTTGGAACTGGCGGGCACAAAAGTTGCACCTCAAAGTGAATTTGTAGCATATGGAAAGGTTGCTTCGTCAAAAATAACATTTCATGAATGTAGACCCGATCGCTTATCATGTCAAGGCAACGACGTCTCTTGTAGTGAGTCGCGTATCCAAGAAACACACACGATGTGGATTTAAATTCAAGTTCATGTTTGTTGTATGGTACTAAATGATGAAAGCAAGCACACCTAAAACTCTTAAAGATAGTATAATCCGGGACCCGAGAAAAAAGTTGTTCAAATGGAGACTTGGAGCTGAAAAGAGGTGTCGACAATCGATTAATCAAGAATATCGCGGTAGAGAAAGCTTCAACCCAAAACTAGAACGAAAGATGAGATTGGGCCAATAAACAAAGGCTCATACTCACAATGTGGCAGTGTTTTTGTTCCACCACTCCATTTTGTTGAGGAGTGTGAGGGCGGAAAATTTGGTGAGAAATCCATGATCACGAAAAAATAAAATAAAAAGATTGCTCGTATATTCACCGCCATCATCAATTTGAATTTGTTTAACAATGGATTTGAACTGATTCAACCATTTTAGTAAATGTAATGAAAGTGGAGAGGGTCTTGGATTTTGTCCCAACAGATAGAGCCAGGTGTAATCATCAACAATGGATAAATAGTAATGAAATCCGTGATGTGATGCAATATGTAGGGGAATCCTTAAATCAAGGTATAATAAATCCAATAGAGATTGTGCATGGAAATTATGATATTCAAAAGGATGTCGGCAAGATTCACCCAACGGACAAATATGACAATTCTGAAATGATATAGCCCTTGTTTGAACCCCTTTTTTTTTTTTTCAAAATTAGTATTTGGAATAGTATTTTTTTGGAGAATGTGTGGTTGAAAAAAAAAAGAATAATTTTCGATTTACGTGTAGTATTATTTTATGGAAGATTGTGTGGTTAAAAGTATAAGAGAAAAATATATAATAGGAAAAGGGGCTCAAACAAGGGCTTAATTGTACCATGAACTGGTAAATTACATGTATGCAACAAAATATTAAAGACAGATTGGGCGAGGTTACCAAGACGGGTATGCTAGACATTCGGAGTCATGCGAGCACCATAGAAAACCATCTGATTGGTGGTGGGTGGAGGTTGTTGAATATGATAGAATTCATCCGAGCTATTTTCAGTGTGAAGGATAATCCTTGACTTCTTGTTCTTTACACGAAATTCATTAGTATCAACTTCAAGAAGTAGGCCTTATCACGGTAGAGACGACGAATAGATATCAATTTTTTTTCCGAATAGCATGGACACATAAAACCTCATTAAGATTTAGAAATTTTTAGGCCGATGAATTTTGCATTCCCAATATGAGTAATTTCTAATTCATTTCCATTACCAACAACTATAGTGTTCGTACCTGTATAAGGGTAGGAATCTGAAATACCGTCTAGATCAAGCGTTATATGATGGGTTGTCCCGAAATCAAAGCACCAAATGGAGTTTTGGGTTGCTGTGGGTGAGGAAGCATGTTAGGCCACAAATGCCTGAAGCCCATGATCAAGAAAATAACGAGCAATGTGGCCCATTTTGTTACACCTAAAAAAAATTCATTTTTTGCGTGAATGAGCAGACACCGGTATGGGAAGCAGAGAAAGACGACGGTGGCTGATCATGAGGAGCGTGGTCCCGATTCCACGTCGATGGATGGTAACCAGAAGGATAAAATTGACGTCCACAACCACGGTTGCCTCTGCCATGTCCCATGCTGCCACCATGATGAGAGATAATTCTAATTCCAATCAGTGGGTCTCCGATCCACAACCATGGTGTTGGGGATTGAAACAGTAATCAAATAAGCAGCGGAAACAATTTCTCGACCCCCTCAATTGTGTAGAATTAAAATGGCAATAATAATAGTAATACTTGGCTCCAATAACTCACATACACTGCAAGAAATTTAATAGTTGAACACAAAGATTTGTAGACGGGGAAACTTATAAAAGGAAAAATCTCGGGACCTAGTCCAATAAAAGCCTTCCACTCTAGAGGCTACCAATACATCAAGAACAAATATAGTTCTTGGATATCAACAACAATCATAAAATAGATACACACAATAACAAGGAGAAATCTCAAAAAATTTGTGTGTACAGCCTAGAAAAATGGAGAGGAATCTAGACGATCAGCTCCGGTCAAAATGTAGCCATCTTCGCCAGAAACAATATACTGAAATTTCAGTTTAATCGGACCACAAATGAACCTACGATCGTTGGCAAGAAAAGCTGAAGAACCGTTGTCTCTCT
Source organism: Osmanthus fragrans (assembly GCA_019395295.1). NCBI lineage: Eukaryota > Viridiplantae > Streptophyta > Magnoliopsida > Lamiales > Oleaceae > Osmanthus > Osmanthus fragrans. The sequence goes on along the minus strand of CM033351.1, from coordinate 25,601,911 downwards.
CTCTTTCACTCTTTGTTTTTGAAGAAGTAGATGCAGTCCCCCCTTTTCTCTCACTCTCTGTATCTATATTTGTATTTGGTCCATTTGTGTCAAATTGGTTCTTGGGCCTAAGTGCCAAAAGGCCCACTTACCCAATAGAATGGGCTCCATCATATGGAGGAAATACCCAACAAATCTCCTCCTCCCGAGTACTTGAGAGACTCCACTAAGCCCGCTTTCCTTCTACATACTTGTAGTTTCTCCATAGGCAATGACTTTACCATCATATCTGAACCATTCTCATCAGTATGGATTTTATCAAGTTGTAACTTCTTCATCTCTAATGCATCTCGAATCCAATGATACCTCACTTCAATATGTTTGGATCTTGAGTGGAATGTTGGATTCTTACTGAGATGGATAGCATTCTGATTGTCACAATGGAGTATATACTTCTCTTGCTCTAAGTCAAGTTTTTGTAAAAACTTCTTCATCCATAGGAACTCTTTGCTAGCTTCAGTGATGGCTATGTACTTAGCATCTGTGGTGGATAGAGCAACACATTTCTGTAGTCTTGACTGCCATGAAACTACTCCCCTGAAAAAAGTAATCAAATACCCAGAAGTAGACTTTTTAGAGTCTACATCACCAGCCATATCTGCATCTGTGAACCTAACAAGCTCAGGTTTGCTGATGTCAAAAGATAAACATATCTTAGAAGTCCCTCTGAGATACCTGTGAATTCACTTCACTGCTGCCCAGTGTTCTTTTCCAAGATTAGTAAGGAATCTACTGACAACTTCAACAGAATGAGCAATGTTTCGCCTTATGCATACCATAGCATACATCAAGCTACCCACAGATGATGCATAAGGCACATTCTTCATTTCTTCCTTTTCTTTCTCACTTGAAAGACTCTGCTTTGAACTTAGTTTCAAATGACTTGCAAATGGAGAGCTTACTAGTATTGCCTTGTCAATATTGAACCTATGCAGTACCTTCTCGATATAACCTTCTTGTGATAACCATAATTTCCCACTCTTCCTGTAACAAGAGATTTTCATACCAAGAATTTGATTTGCAGGTCCCAAGTCCTTCATTTCAAAGTATTTGTTCAACTTCATTTTCAGCTTCTTAATTTTTTCAGTGTCATGACTAGCAATCAACATATCGTCTACATATAACAAGAGAATAATAAATTCTCCATCAGAGAATTTCTTTATGAACACACAATGATCAGAAGTTGTTCCGGTGTACCCGTGCTCAACAATGATAAAATCAAATTTCTTGTACCATTGTCTTGGTGCCTGCTTGAGACCATACAAGCTTTTCTTCAACCGACATACGAGATTTTCTTTACCTTTAGCTGTAAATCCTTCTGGTTGCTCCATGTATATTTCCTCTTCAAGATCACCATGAAAGAAAGTAGTTTTTACATCAAGTTCAATCTCTAGATTCATACTGGTTGTCAGACCTAACACAACTCGGATTGAAGACATTTTAACCACAAGTGAGAAGATTTCTTCAAAATTAATACCTTTCTTTTGATCAAACCCCTTCACAACCAACCTTGCCTTATACCTTGGCTACAAACTGTGCGGTTCAAATTTTAGTCTAAGCGCCCATTTGTTCTTCAGTGCTCTCTTGCCCTTAGGCAATTCTACTAGGTCATAGGTGTTATTCTTATACAAAGATTTCATCTTTTCTAGGATAGCTTTTAACCACTCATTTTTCTGATCATGTAGCAGAACCTTCTGATAACTTTCTGGCTCTCTCCCATCAGAAAGTAACAAATACTCATTGCTAGAATTCTTCTAAGAAGGTTGACGCTCTCTACTAGATCTTCTCAACATTTCTTCAGTTGACAGCTCAAGAGGATCATTCTCTTGATTTTGATCTAGTTCTGCATCACCATATGTAGAAGCTTCATCATGTCTATCTCCTATAATATCATGTTCTTCTTGCACATTTTCTTTGTGATCATCATGTACCACAAGGTCTGGCACATGTGGAATTGAATTGATTTGTTCTTCATTGACTGTATTTAGCTTCTTAGTCCGATCCAAATCTTCAATGGTTTCATCTTCAAAGAAGACAACATCTCTGCTCCCGAAAATCTTCTTATTCACTAAATCCCACAACCTATACCCAAATTCTTCGTGTGCATTACCCAAGAAGATACACTGTTTTTCTTTGCTATCAAGTTTGGACCTTTCATCTTTAGGAATATGAACAAATAACCGATAGCCAAAAACTCTTAGGTGATCAAGAGATATATCTTTCTCTATCTAAAAGCTCGCTGGAACATCACCATTCAAAGGAACTGATGGAGAAAGATTAATCAAATCAACTGCTATCCTCATTCCCTCAACTAAAAAGTGCTTAGGCAATTTTGCATGAGAAAGCATACATCTGATTTTCTCACAAATGGTCATATTCATTCTCTCTGCTACTCCATTTTGTTATGGGGTCTTTGGAACAGTTTTCTCAAATCTGATGTCATATCTTCTGCGATATTCTTCAAATGCCCCTTCGTATTCACCACCATTATCAACTCTGACACATTTTAACTATCTTCCAGTTTCTCTTTCAACTTTTAGATAGAAGTCCTTAAATACTTCCAGCACCTGATTTTTAGATTTCAAAGGACATGCAAACACTTTTCTAGAGTGATAATCAATAAATGTAACATAATACAATGCACCACCTAGAGATTTACTTAGCATTGTGCAAACATCAGTGTGAACTAAATCAAGAATATGTGTCTTTCTAGATGCAGGGAATCTACGAAATGCAACTCTACTTTACTTTCCAACTAAACAATGAGTACAAGGGATCAGAGATGTACCTTTCACATTGTGCAGAAGCTTTTTTCTGACAAGAATTTGAAGTCCACTTTCACTCATATGACCAAGTAGCTTATGCCATAGCTCAGTAGAGGCTTCACTGTCAGCAATATTCACATCTTCATGAATTAGTTTTGCTTCTGTTTTGTAGAGACCATTAGTCTTCTTCCCTCTGGCTAAAACAAGATAACCCTTAGTCAGTTTCCAACTACCATCTCCAAGGTGATTATGATAGCCTTCTTCATCAAGCTTTTCAACAGAAATCAAACTGCAGCGCATATCAGCGCATAGTAACTTGCTACCATTGGTAGTTTCCAATTGTACATCCTCCATGCCAACAGTTTTAGCTTTAGCTTCATTTCCCATCTGATCCAACCAAAATCACCACTGGTATAGGATGAAAAGAAATCCCTACGTGGAGTAATATGAACAGACATCACAGTATCGACTATCCATGTAGTATCCTGACATGAAAGACTAGCAAACGCTTCATCATAAGCAATAAAAATCTCTCCATCAGATGCAATTGCTGCAGTCTCATTTTGTTTTTTATGTTCTTCACCTTTCCACTTTGACTGTTCTCTTTTCCATTTTCTGTACTCCTTTTTAAGATGCCCTAACATGCCACAATGATAACATTTTATCCATTTTCTTGACTTCGATCTTCCTCTAGACTTGTCACGACTGTCATCATCATGAGATTTTCTACTTTGGTTTCTCCCCCTTCTTTTTGTAACAAGTGCTTCCGAATTAGAAAAAGAAAATTGTTCTTTTCTTCTAGCTTCTTCATTGAACATACTGTCTTTTACTATGTTGACAGTGATCACACCATTTGGAGCCGAATTACTCAGAGAGACAACTAAAGTTTCCCAACTGTTTGGTAAGGAACTCAACAGAAGTAAAGCCTTCACTTCATCATCTAGTGTAAGTGATCACCACAAAAGGGGGCGACAAAAAATATAAATTCCTTACTCCACTAAAAATGTCGTTCAAGTAGTACAATGCAAGTAAGGGTCATTACCCGCAGAGGATTGGTTCAACTACGTTAATTGCACAAAATAAAATGAGCGATGAAATCATGTAAATGGGGGGGGGGTTTGATTTGTTAAACAAAGAACACAATAAACTACAAATAGAAATGGCGAAATGCTAGAAATGCAATAAAAATAAATAACAAAGGCGAAGAGTCAACAAAAGAGAGAGTGTGATCGGGGGATAATTCTTTACCGCGAGAATGATTTTCCAATTTAATTTTCACAAAAGATTTTCGTTCAATCGATTAACAACAATTCGAGAATAATCACAAGCTCGATTATCTCAAACTCTCCTTAGATTTTAGTTGAATAAAATAGGCTCTTTACCCAACCCTAATCATCAAACAACCTAGGATAAGATCGCTAGATTAAATTTAACGAAAGCATTTAAACGAGAGAGTCGAATTGAATTGAGTACAAACACACAAGCTCGGTTTGTTAACTTAAGCGATAATCCACCTACATTTAATAGAAAATTCCACATAATCCATCAAAATATAGTTGCTACTAAAGTTTGGTCAAATTAGCAATTACGGACTAAAAATCTCAAATTAGCAAATATCGAAACAACCCAATCATCTAGTAGCGCTCCTAAACAATCGAGAAGAACAATATAAACAATAAACTCAATGGATTCATCACATTAATCAAAAGAACTATATAGCACAAAACCATTGGATTCTCATTTTTCGGGTCAAAAATTACCCCCAATCACATTTAGGTTTAGCTATCCATAAAGTAATTACAAATAGTCAATAAAAACTTACAACCCATAAATGAAAAATAGATTAAAGAAGGAAAAGCTTATTGATAATGAGAATGGTTGAGAAATCTTCAAAATCAATGGGTCTTCTTCTCCAAGCTATTCCACCATTGTTGAGCTCCAAGCTTTCCCAAACTTTCCAAAGAAATCAAAAGAAAAAGGAAGAAAGAAGAAAGAGGATTTTTTTTTCTTTTAGGGTTCTTGAGAGTGAAGAAGGGGAAGTGAATGATGAATGAAAAGTGGCTCCCAAAACCCTCATAAATGACCCAAAATCGTGATTTTTAATTGCAAAAAGGATCCCAAACAATTTAAATGAGCCAAACAGGTCCTAATCACGCTCGCGGCGCCGCGGCGCTGCCAAAATGGCGCTGCGGCGCCATATGTTCAGTTCAGGCGCACTGTAGCGCCCGAACGCATGGCGCCGCGGCGCTACAGTAACTTTTTTTTTTTTTTTTTTTTTTTTTTTTTTTTTTAAAGATTCGAAACCCAAGTCCTCTTTTTTGTACTTTTGAACTTTTCTTCATTTCTTCTTCCGTTTTCTTCTCCAAATTGGGATTTAGCATTGAAATACCTACAAAATAGAATAAACTATATTAGGTAGCAAAATGTTAATGAAAACTCACAAATATCTAAATTTAACGACCCAAATAAGTGTGAAAAATCCACACTTATCACACCCCCAAACTTAAACTTTTGTTAGTCCTCGAACAAAGCATTACAAACATGCAAACACACCAATAAAAATCAAAAGATAATAATATAATGACCAACACTCCATTAGCTCGATAGTTCGCCATCTTGCTTCAATCCTCACATCACACATAACTTATGAAATGTTTACAAAAATGCTACCGCACAACTTTTAAAACTCATTCCAAGCTCGACTCGTGTGTGTGTGTTGTCAACCAATTCATCGCCATACACAAGTTGATGGAATCCCGACCCTCAAAATGTCAAATTTTCCTTTCTCGCTCGTGGGAAACACACTCCCCTAAACTTGTTATTTTCACTCTCGCCCAAGGTGCCACACTCAAGGTTGTTCCCAAATCATACAATCTTTCCCTCTCAAGTTTGGTTGGATTGAACCGGCAAATTAGATCATCTAGTCATGTATTAATTTACCATAAAACCTTGAGTGCTTAAACTCCAAATATTCATTAGGCAATTAACGCACAATTCACCAATCATTCAATCAATAGCACAAAGGATATAGCATCCATTTTCTTTTGCTTCACTTTTTTTTTCTTTTTCCAATGTAGGTAGTTCACGCTCCGGTCCCTAAGGGTAGCCTTCTTCATTGGTAGATCGTCTCCTACACATTGGAGATGCATAGAGCCAGATTACTCAACGCTGACTCACACTCCTTAAGGTGGGCAACTTTTTCCTACAGATTTTTTTTTTCTTTTCGATTGGGATAGAAACATCTAACTTAAGAGCACGAAGTTAATACACTCCTAAATGATCTCTTTCTCCGGTTCAACCACCCCCAAACTTACACTTTTATAGGTGGTGATTGAAGAATTTTTCATCATCGTGGGTCATTTAAGTTCAAATCAACCTCAAGTGCCACCAACAAGTGCGTGCAATGAATCTCGTGACACAAGTGCTTAAAAAAATGAGTCCAACATGGAATAAGTGGACGATAAATAACAAATAGCATTCATGTTCACACTTCATAAATCCGTGTAATGTAAAACTCGAAACCAAACTAGCAAACTATCAAACTCCAAAAACAAGCACAAAACACAAATATATAACCTGAAAATTGAGTATTGGCGAAAAATTTAGCGACAATTTTAGTGAACTCCAATATAGCATATAGCACACAATTTTAGCACAAAGCACAAGCATGCAACCACACCCCCAAACTTAAACTGTACATTGTCCTCAATGTAACAGCAATAAATATAAAGAGCAAGAGGAACAAGTACTCCCCTAAAATTTGTTTTGACGGCGATGGTTGTGCGAATGATTGTGGCTCCTTGGCGTTCCTTAATACTCAAAGCTATAGTTCGGCACTAGAAAATCTGTCACATGGGGCAAACAAAAATAATCAATATCAAAAAGATATGATCACAAAAATTGTCTAAAAGAATAACAATGGGTTGCCTCCCATCCAGCGCTTCTTTATAGTCTTTAGCTAGACTTTTCCTCTTCAAGGTTTTTCAATTGGATCTTCTAGTTGCATTTCCTCCATGTCTTGCGGTATGAATGGTTCAAAATATGGCTTCAACCGATGCCCATTCACCTTAAACTCTTTCTCGGTTTGGAGGCTTTTGATTTCAACTGCGCCATGAGGAAATATATTAGTAACAACAAAAGGGCCAACCCATCTAGAACGAAGTTTACCTGGAAAAAGCTTAAGGCGTGAATGGAAGAGGAGAACTTTTTGCCCAACAACAAAGTTCTTTCTAGAAATCATTTTATCATGGTATGCCTTGGTCTTTTCCTTGTAAATCCTCGAGCTCTCATAAGCATCGTTCCGGATTTCCTCGAGTTCATTGAGTTGAAGTTTTCGTTGATCCCCCGCGCCTTCAAGATCCATGTTAACTTGCTTGATTGCCCAAAATGCCTTGTGCTCAAGTTCAACCGGTAGATGGCAAGGCTTTCCATAAACCAACCGGAAATGAGACATGCCGATCGGTGTTTTGTATGCCGTTCTATAAGCCCAAAGTGCATCGTTGAGGCGGAGACTCCAATCTTTTCTATTTGGATTCACAGTTTTTTCGAGAATGGATTTGATCTCCCTATTTGACACTTCCACTTGCCCACTTGTTTGCGGATGGTAAGGTGTGGATACCTTATGCGTGATGTTGTATTTCTTAAGCAGGGCCCAAAAAGAGCGGTTGCAAAAATGAAGTCCCCCATCACTAATAATAGCTCGAGGTGTTCCAAACCTTGCAAAAATGTTAGACTTGACAAAATCTACAACCACTTTAGAATCGTTAGTTCGAGTGGCCCTTGCTTCCACCCATTTTGACACATAATCAACGGCAAGAATGATGAAAAGATTACCATATGATGAAGGGAAGGGTCCCATAAAATCAATGCCCCAAACATCAAAAATTTCAATAATAAGTATAGGAGTTTGTGGCATTTGATTTCGGGCACCCAACGTACCAACCCTTTGACATCTATCGCATGTTTTACAAAAATTGAATGCATCCTTAAAAAGGGTGGGCCAATAGAACCCACTCTCAAGCACCTTGAGAGCCGTCCTCTTGGCACCAAAATGTCCGCCACATGCATAGGAATGACAAAATGAAATAATAGAATGAAATTCATTTTCGGGTACGCACCTTCTTATCAATTGATCCGGGCAATGCTTCCACAAATATGGCTCGTCCCACACAAAGTACTTGGCATTTTTCTTGAGTTTTTGCTTTTGAGCTTCGGTCAAGTCACTTGGAATCTTCTTTGTGACTAAGTAATTGACGATGTCTGCAAACCAAGGATGTGTGTCTAAGACTTGGAGCAATTGTTCATCAGGGAAGCTTTCTTGCAATGGTAGTGTCTCTTTTTCATGAATAAGGCGACTGAGATGATCGGCAACAGAATTTTCACTCCCCTTCTTGTCTTTGATCTCAAGGTCGAACTCTTGCAAGAGGAGTATCCATCGAATGAGCCTCGGCTTTGCATCCTTCTTGGTGAGCAAATACCTAAGAGCTGCATGATCAGAAAAGACAGTTACTTTAGTGCCAATAAGATATGAGCGAAATTTTTCTAAAGCAAAAATAACTGCTAAAAGCTCTTTTTCAGTGGTAGAGTAATTGAGTTGGGCGTCATTCAAAGTTCTCGATGCATAATAGACAACATGTGGTGTCCTCCCATCTCGTTGTCCTAAAACTGCCCCCAATGCAAAATCACTTGCGTCGCACATCAATTCGAATGGTTTACTCCAATTTGGTGGTTGGATGATAGGTGCCGACGTCAAGAGTTCCTTCAAACTTTCAAATGCTTTCTTGCAATCTTCATCAAAGTAAAATGGCACCTCTTTTTGCAATAACCTACACAATGGTCTAGCACACTCTGAGAAGTCCTTGATAAATCTCCGATAGAATCCTGCATGACCAAGAAATGATCGAATCTCCCTCACACTAGTTGGAGGGGTTAGAGAACGGATTAAATCAATTTTTGATTTATCTACTTCTATCCCTTTAGATGAAATGACATGACCTAGTACTATCCCTTGATTGACCATGAAATGACATTTTTCCCAATTAAGTACTAGGTTAGTGTCCATGCATCTCTTGAGTACAAGTGTGAGATTTTGCAAGCAATTATCAAAGGTATTACCATACACACTAAAATCATCCATAAACACTTCAATAATGCTTTCAATATAATCAGAAAATATACTTATCATGCATCGTTGAAATGTCGCCGGAGCATTGCAAAGACCGAAAGGCATGCGTCGATAGGCGAATGTACCAAATGGGCAAGTGAATGTTGTTTTCTCTTGATCCTCCGGAGCAATTACAATTTGATTATAACCTGAATAACCATCAAGAAAACAATAGTGAGAATGACCCGCCAACCTTTCTAACATTTGATCAATAAAGGGTAAGGGGAAGTGGTCTTTTCGGGTTGCACAATTGAGTTTTCTATAGTCAATACAAACCCTCCAACCCGTTTGGACCCGGGTTGGTACAAGCTCATTCTCCTCATTAGCTACCACCGTGATTCCGGACTTCTTTGGAACCACTTGAACCGGGCTTACCCACTTGCTATCGGAGATAGGAAAAATTATACCAACATCTAGCAATTTTAGAATTTCCTTCTTTACCACTTCCATCATAGGGGGATTCAAGCGGCGTTGAGGTTCCCTTGAAGTCTTTGCTCCATCCTCTAGCAATATCCGGTGCATGCACATGGATGGGCTTATCCCTTTGATGTCAGCTATTGTCCAACCAATAGCCAACTTGTGCTCTTTGAGTATCCGGATGAGTTTTTCTTCTTGGAGCCTTGTGAGATTCTTAGCAATGATTACTGGCAAGGTCTCCCTTTCTCCCAAGTAGACATACTTTAAATGCTCGGGGAGAGGCTTGAGTTCCAAAGTGGGGGCCTGCATCACCGAAGGTAGAATTTTTTCTTCAGAAATCGGAAGAGTAATATAAGAAAGATCATACCTCGGTGGGACACTTGGAAGTGTTTCAAGTGATGCCACCATCTCAACAATATTTTCACAAACTTGTAAATTCTTACTCAATTTAGTGAGATCATCTACATCAATGCTTTTAATCAAAGTAGTATTCAATGCATCTTCACTTGATAAATCAAAAAGTTTTTGCACTAAAGGATCCACCATATCAATGGAGAAGCAAGTATGAATGTCACTAGGATACCTCATCGCTTCAAAGATATTGAAGCGAATAATCTCACCATCAAACTCCATTGTTAAAGTACCGTCATGTACATCAATCTTCGTCCTTGCCGTCCTCATAAATGGCCTCCCCAAGAGTAAAGGTGGCGACAAAGATGTCGACTCATCTTGCATGTCAAGCACATAAAAATCCGCCGGAAAAATCAATTGATTCACCTGCACTAAAACATCTTCCAAAACACCCTTTGGAAAGGCATTAGATCTATCCGCAAGTTGAATTATAACACCGGTTTCCTTGAGTGTGCCTAGATTTAGTGAAGTATAAATAGAATATGGCATGACATTTATGGATGCTCCTAAATCTAGCATAGCTTTTTCAACCCTAGTGTTACCAATTATGCATGGGATGGTAAAACTTCCCGGATCTTTACATTTAGGTGGGAGTTTTCTTTGCAAAACGGCCGAGACATTTTCTCCTACACTTACCACTTCATTTCCTTTTAGCTTGCGTTTATTAGTGCACAATTCTTTGAGAAATTTAGCATAACGTGGCACTTGATAAATAGCGTCTAAAAGTGGTATGTTTACTTGCACCTTACGAAAAGTCTCTAGGATTTCTTTCTCATGTTCCTCTTTCTTAGATTTAGCAAATCTATTAGGAAATGGGGGAACGGGAACATAAGTGGAAAGTTTAGGAGTTACCTTGCATTCCGAGGTTGGAGGAGCATTTTCCACTTTTTCACTTGATGAGTCCTCCTCTTCCTTTTGCTTTGGCTCCTCAACATGAATCTTCCTTTCCCTTGGTGCCTCCTCTAAAAATTTTCCACTTCTAAGGGTCACGGCGTTGGCATTTTCTCTTGGGTTGATGGATTGAGAGGGGAGCTTTCCCGATCCTTGAGCTTCCAACTTACTCATAGAACTAGCCAATTGACTCATTTGTGTCTCCAAGCTTTTTATTGAGGTTTTAGTCTCTTGTTGGAATTGTATAGAGCTTGATGCAAGAGATTTAACCATGTCTTCGAGAGACATACTTGAACTTGGAGGTGGTGCTTGTTGGCGAGGTTGAAATTGTTGTTGTGGCCTTTGTTGGTTGAATCCCGGGGGAGGATTAAATTGAGCTTGCGGAGCTATGAAGTGATTTCCTCCATAGCTAAGATTAGGATGATCTCTCATCCCGGGATTATATGTGTTTGAATAAGGGTCATACCTTTGCCTTTGTTGCATTGGGAATCCCCCAATGGCATTCGCTTGTTCCGCGGTCCCTTCTTGTAGTGTCGGGCATGTATCGGTATGGTGACCCGAACTAGAACAAATCCCGCACACATTAACTTGTTGTATTGACCCACGTGCCATTTGTTGTACAAGGGAAGTAAGATCGGATAATTGCCTTTCAATTTGAGAAGTAGCACCCACTTCATTTACTTGTTTAACCGGCACATCCATTCTACTCCCAAATTGTTGAGAGTTAGCGGCCATGTTTGCTATCAACTCTCTAGCAACCGCCGGCATTTTATCCATTAAAGCCCCACCACTCGCCGCATCAATCATACTTCTTTCCATCGGAAGCAAGCCTTCATAAAAATATTGCAAAAGAAGTTGCTCACTTATTTGGTGGTTTGGGCAACTAGCACAAAGCCTTTTAAACCTCTCCCAAAATTCATATAGATTCTCCCCTTGTGATTGCCGAATGCTACATATCTCCTTCCTAATATTTGTAGCCTTTGAAGCCGGAAAATACCTCTCCAAGAATAGCTTTTGCATTTCATTCCATGTAGTGATTACTCCGGAGGGTAGATAGTAGAGCCATTCCTTAGCAGTGTCCGCAAGAGAAAAAGGGAATGCTCGCAATTTAACTTGCTCTTCCGATACTCCCGTTGGTTTCATGCTTGAGCAAACCACATGGAATTCTTTCAAGTGTTTGTTGGGATCTTCACCGGCAAATCCATGGAAAGTGGGGAGAAGATGGATCATCCCGGATTTAAGCTCAAATCCCCCTTCTATTGGAGGATATTGAATGCATAGAGGTTGTTGGACAAATGTTGGAGCGGCAAGTTCCTTAAGTGTTCGGTTAGCATCCGCCATTTCGGGCTCAATTTGTTCGGACTCACTCGAAGAATCAATACCCAAGTTCCTTAGAAGTTCGGTTGGAGAGTCCTCTTCTTCACTTCCCGAAGTGTCGACCTCTTTTCTTGATCTTAGATTGTAATGTGATGCTTGCTTTTTGCTCATTCACAACCTAAAGAACAAGAAAGCAAAAATAAGAAAGAAGCAACAAAAAGAAAAATAAAAGCAATTAACTAGTTGACAAACAATCCCCGGCGACACGGCGCCAAAATTTGATCACCACAAAAGGGGGCGACAAAAATATAAATTCCTTACTCCACTAAAAATGTCGTTCAAGTAGTACAATGCAAGTAAGTTACCCGCAGAGGATTGGTTCAACTACGTTAATTGCACAAAATAAAATGAGCGGCGAAATCATGTAAATGGGGGGGGGTTTGATTTGTTAAACAAAGAACACAATAAACTACAAATAGAAATGGCGAAATGCTAGAAATGCAATAAAAATAAATAACAAAGGCGAAGAGTCAACAAAAGAGAGAGTGTGATCGGGGGATAATTCTTTACCGCGAGAATGATTTTCCAATTTAATTTTCACAAAAGATTTTCGTTCAATCGATTAACAACAATTCGAGAATAATCACAAGCTCGATTATCTCAAACTCTCCTTAGATTTTAGTTGAATAAAATAGGCTCTTTACCCAACCCTAATCATCAAACAACCTAGGATAAGATCGCTAGATTAAATTTAACGAAAGCATTTAAACGAGAGAGTCGAATTGAATTGAGTACAAACACACAAGCTCGGTTTGTTAACTTAAGCGATAATCCACCTACATTTAATAGAAAATTCCACATAATCCATCAAAATATAGTTGCTACTAAAGTTTGGTCAAATTAGCAATTACGGACTAAAAATCTCAAATTAGCAAATATCGAAACAACCCAATCATCTAGTAGCGCTCCTAAACAATCGAGAAGAACAATATAAACAATAAACTCAATGGATTCATCACATTAATCAAAAGAACTATATAGCACAAAACCATTGGATTCTCATTTTTCGGGTCAAAAATTACCCCCAATCACATTTAGGTTTAGCTATCCATAAAGTAATTACAAATAGTCAATAAAAACTTACAACCCATAAATGAAAAATAGATTAAAGAAGGAAAAGCTTATTGATAATGAGAATGGTTGAGAAATCTTCAAAATCAATGGGTCTTCTTCTCCAAGCTATTCCACCATTGTTGAGCTCCAAGCTTTCCCAAACTTTCCAAAGAAATCAAAAGAAAAAGGAAGAAAGAAGAAAGAGGATTTTTTTTTCTTTTAGGGTTCTTGAGAGTGAAGAAGGGGAAGTGAATGATGAATGAAAAGTGGCTCCCAAAACCCTCATAAATGACCCAAAATCGTGATTTTTAATTGCAAAAAGGATCCCAAACAATTTAAATGAGCCAAACAGGTCCTAATCACGCTCGCGGCGCCGCGGCGCTGCCAAAATGGCGCTGCGGCGCCATATGTTCAGTTCAGGCGCACTGTAGCGCCCGAACGCATGGCGCCGCGGCGCTACAGTAACTTTTTTTTTTTTTTTTTTTTTTTTTTTAAAGATTCGAAACCCAAGTCCTCTTTTTTGTACTTTTGAACTTTTCTTCATTTCTTCTTCCGTTTTCTTCTCCAAATTGGGATTTAGCATTGAAATACCTACAAAATAGAATAAACTATATTAGGTAGCAAAATGTTAATGAAAACTCACAAATATCTAAATTTAACGGCCCAAATAAGTGTGAAAAATTCACACTTATCAGTAAGTTTCATAGTAGACAACTCATTCAATAAATCTTGAAAACTGCTCAAGTGCTCTGCAACACTGTTATCATCCCTGTACTTTAAATTTACAAAACTTCTGATGACAAATGTCTTGTTCTGTGCAGTCTTTCTTTCATAAAGACCTTCTAATTTCTACCAAAGACTATATGTATCTACTTCTTTGGCTATATGATGAAAGACACTCTGATCAACCCACTGTCTACTATGTCCAACAACCTTTCTATTCAACTTCTTCCAATCCTCATCAGTCTTAGAATCGGGTTTCTTGTCATTCCATTCAATGGGTTCAAACCAATCTTTGCAATACAAGATATCCTCCATCCTAGTCTTCCAAATAGAATAATTGGAAGATGTGAGTTTAACCATGCCACTAGCCGAATTCTCCATTTTAATTCTCTCAGAAAATATAGAGACTTAACCAGTGCTCTGATACCACTTTGTTGGGGATTGAACCAGTATCAAACAAGCAGCGGAAATAATTTCTCAACCCCTTAATTGTGCAAAATTAAAATGGCAATAATAATAATAAAACTCGGATCCAATAAATCACATACACTACAAGAAATTTAACAGTTGAACACAAATATTTGTTGACGGAGAAACCTATAAGAGGAAAAACCCCGGGACCTAGTCCAGTAAAAGCCTTCCACTATAAATAATGGGATACACATTTTTCTTCTCCATAACACACTCTAGAGGCTACCAATACATCAAGAACACATAGTTCTTAAATATCAACAACAACGTCATCATAAAATAGATACACACAATAACAAGGAGAAATCTCACAAAAGATGTGTGTACAACCAGAGAAATGGAGAGGAATTTGGACGATCAGCTTCGGTCAAAATGTAGCCCTCTTCACTAGAAACAATATACTGAAATTTCAATTTAATCGGACCACAAATGAACCTCCGATCGTTGGTAAGAAGTGCTGAAGAACCGTTGTCTCTCTCTCTCTCTCTCTCTCTCTCTCTCTCGTTCACTCTCTGTTTTTGAAGAAGTAGATGTAGTCCCCTTTCTCTCTTACTCTCACTCTCTGTATCTATATTTGTCTTTGATTGTATTTGGTCCATTTGTGTTAAATTGGTTCTTGGGTCTAAGTGGCAAATAGCCCACTTACCCAATAGAATAGGCTCCTTCACGTGGAGGGAATACCCAATACATGGAAACCCTAGAAGTAATAGTAAGATTGAGCCTCTTCTAGGCTGCTAAATCATAAAATTGGTCAAATTCCAGATCGGGGTGCATATGAAGTGTTGCTACTAAATTTCTAAACTCGAGCGGGTCCATCAAGAGTATAGGTAATAAGTTCATCATCATCCATATATAGAACCTACTGCCCCCTTCGATGAATCAAAGAGTGATTTTGCTCGATTGAGATAACAGAGATTGGGGTATTATTGTCCAATTTAAGTGTTCGAATTTCATCTTGGAAGAGCTGTACACGGCTACCTGCTAGAAACGAGAGACATCTAGCCAATAGGCTCCATGCCAGAGAAACAGTAGAACATGGTATAAGGAGTGTTTTAGTGGAAGGTGGGGATGTTGCCTTGATCCAACTCAAAACTAATTTGTCTCTACCAAAATTCGAGTGGATCCGCTGTATTTTTTATGACATCTCCAAGTCCATGTATGTCCAAAATATATGTAAATTTAGATTTCCAATTGATATAATCACTTGGTACATCTACTACAACGTCATCTATGCAAAGTGTTGATACACACTTATCCAGACTTTTGAACTTGACTAATATTGATTCTTTAGGTTGATTTCTACTTAATATTTTGTGTGTGTGTGTGTGTGTGTTGCTTTTATATGTAAAAACCTTACTTGGATGAGGATTGAACATAAAGAAAGAATTTGGAGCTTAAATTGGACAATAGGATGGAAGTCCATGAACGTTTGGAAATTCAAGGACTTAATTGAAAGCTTTGGATCTAGTGACCAAAAGTGGACCAAATTATAACTTTGGAGATCAACTTTCACATTCTTGAAATATAGAAGACCAAAACTGATGAAAGTAAAGTTGAAGGATTAGTTTGAACAAGTTTGAAAGTTGGAGGAAAATATTAGACTTGAAGCGAGGGATCAAATACTGGAAGACCGAAGAAGTGAAACAAGGATCTTACTTGAAGAGCATGTGGAGAAATCAAAGAATAAATTTTGGTACAAAGATCTCTACAAAGCAAATGGTATATAATTAAATTTTGGTCGTACAATTAAACTTAAAGTTTAATGAAAAAATGATCGCAATTCATAACTGTGAATCAAACGTTTTGCACGCTAGATATTAGGTCATCAGAGTAGATTGGACTTACAAATAAGTTAGGGGGGGCCTAGGGAATTTATTGGTAGTCTCAATAAGTTTTCAAATCGCACAAGAAAAGTTAAAATTAAACAAGGGTTGCACCTGGGCACCAAGGCTTTTTAAGGCTATTGATTAATGAGAGACAAATTTTGAGATTTTATATGAGTACTTTTTGTTTAAAAGTTAGTACTCCAGAGATTTTTATAAAAATCTCCAAAAGTCATTAAAATTTGACTACCCCAAAATTTATAGAGACTTTTAAAAAGTTTTAATTGAATACACCATAACTTTTATAGAGTTTCAAAAAGTCTACATTGAATACACTTAAACTTTTTAAATACCAAAAAGTCATTAAAAGTCTCAATTGAATACACCTCCATTAAAAAAATCCCCATAATATATTCTCTATCCCTTATAAGACCTCATAACACATCATATAATTTTTAGGAAGTAAAATACAAAAATTCTCTCATCGTCGAAGAAAAATCATCAATTTTTTCTTAGGCCCAAAGTAAGGAGAAGAATTGAGATAATTCAAGATCCATTTAACAGATTCAAGAATAGAAGATTTATTTTCTCTTTTTCTTCAATTATTTTGGAAATATGAGTGATGTATTCTTATCTAATTAAGTGTTCTTACAATTCAGTCATGATAGGCTAGACCTTTTTTATAGATTCAAGGATTGAAAACTTATTCTCTCTTTTTCTCCAATTATTTTGGAATTTTGAGTGATGTATTCTTATCTGATTAAGTGATTTTACAATTCAATCATGATAAGCTAGACCTTTTTAGGTTAGGATTAAAGATGAAACATTGTGACATAGCGGAACATTATAATAAAGATGAACAACGACACAAATATGAGAAAAACTACGAAAATTTTATTCAATTCAAAAATTGCTGCTTCAAAGGACTTACAATGCTTTAAATAGTAAAATCCTAGCAAAATCCGCAAAATAAATAATAAATAAAATAAAACGATATTTTTTATAAATAGAAAAATTCGAACTTGCAACTAAAATTGAAACTCCTAAGATTCAGGATTGTCCTCCAACAAATGGAATTCGAATCCGAATTTTATTGAATGAGATATTGAGAAAATAGAAATTACCATAAATAGTAAAAATGTTTAATTGAGGGCCTAAACGATAGAATTTGCCCAAAATTCGACGCACATTACAGCAAAGCAGTGAGTTGTGATCATTAACCCGTTTCCAATTGAATTAGACTAGAAATTCGCCAAAAACGAACAACCCCGAAGTTATCATGAAATCATGGAATTGAACCATTTTGCTTGCGCCGATCTCACTTCAACATAAACTCCACTCCTTCTGCACTTCATCACATTGTTAACTCTTTGATTAATTAATTGCTCATCTTTAATTTAAATTATTGTCCTTCTAGCTGATTGTTTATTATTATCTTAATCATGTTTCGATGTTTAAGTACCATTAGAACTGTTAGTGACTTATCTTGCTTTCGAGAAATTCTGTATGAATCTTTATGTAATGATACATGTAATTAATGCACATTTTTTATTTGTAATTTATTAGAGATAATTAAGTCCATATATGAGTAAATGATTAATTGACCTCGAGGGAGACTATTGATTATAAATGGATCATTAATTTTCACCCTAGGCAACAAATAAATTCTTGCTATTGTTGATTGCATGTTATTATTTTTGTCGCAAACCCTTGAGAAACCTTTGATTTGAGTTTAGAAATCAACCAAACGAACACTACCCGACTCAAGATCGACCCAAATCTTTATCTCTACTTTGGGTTGCTCCAAGTTTCACTCAAACCCCACAAAGAGGAATGGATGGTTGTGATAATAGCAGGAATTGAAAGAAAAAAAATGTAACAATGGTGGAAAGTCTCTCCCTCTTCTCCCCCAAGTCGGTTGCCTCTCTATCTTCTCTTTCTCTCATGCGCGCACACACACACACACCATCAAAACAAAATGGTTGCAATAAGGATGGATATATAGGTTAGATGTTAGGACACTTGATTGGGCTAACAATATGGGCCACAATAAATTAAAGCCACCAACAAATGGGCTACCAAAAAATCAAGGCAAACTTACTACTAAATGGTCCAACTAACCAAAAGATCATACAACCCAAAACATACTCGGGCCCCCAGAGTGTAGGTCGTTTCCAAGGCGAGCCAAGTCAATGGTGTCGATAAAATTTTCGACATCTATTTTTCATCATCGCCCGGATTTATTGGGTATCAAAACCCAACAAATCTCCACCTTGATTCCCAATAAATTTGCAAGCAAAGAAAACACACAGTTTATACTTCCAAAATCAAGGTAACCAATAACATTGGTATCACAGACCTTATCTTGTGTTTCCAACCTGAAACACATACCATACATGCTTTATATACTCACCAGGGTTAAGGTCAAGAACACTCAAGTAGAAGCAAATATTCACAGTAATCAGTCAAGAGCAAATAAAATCGCGATAAAGATATAACATAGGATAACACAGAGATCTTTTCAAAATCTCGTTCACTTAGAACAACAGATTAACACCAAGTTAATCAAACACACGGCTAACATATATGCAACAAATGCATAAATGACCCCACAAAAAGATCTCACCACACTTATCATATCTCATTTCATGTTACTCCCACCTTGAGAACACATATCTCCTCTCATCGCCCACCATGCTCACTAGACTAATCACTCAACTCATGTCTAACTGGTAAATCACAATAGATCCTAAGTTCTCGGGATAATCCTCTATCAACACATCACTTCTCCCAACCTATGTGGATAATGGGTCTCCACCTACCAAAAGTTATAAAAGTGTCTTCTCTCACACTCCACCTGATCAGGGTCTCTTTACAGATAAAGGATTCCAGACATTTAATCAAATCTCCACTCATGATCCAAATGTCACACTCCACATCCCCCGGTACCAAACCACAATGTATACCTAGGCATCTATACTCAACATCACCAAGAGACATCCAACACACTGCTAATTGTATCATAAACTCACCGTAGCGTATCAATACCTTTCGGCGACCACAAAGGTTAGGGCTCAATTTAAATTGACCCACGCACCACAAGGTTACTCCAATCACTAATACTAAAAAATATCCACAAAGGAAAAGGTGAAGGTGGCTCTCATAACGAGAATAAAAGAAAATGATTGGTTACTTCACTACACTCACAAAAGAGGCTCACAAAGAAGAAGAAGATAACCCTATACGGTTGCCTCACATAATCTCACAAGCCACACAAGCTCACAAAGATAAATGAGAAAATGGATGCCCCTCTTTCTTCTCACTACTAATCTCTCACACCACAAATAGAGCAAAACAGTGTCCACCACAAGTCTCAACACTATGCATGCAAACATATTACACAAAATAATAAGATCACTCCAATTCATGCAATTACACACATCAAACATATTGAAAGTGTAACATATCAATGCAACAGAATTAAGTGATCACACATCATGCAGAAAAGGAGTTACACACAGATGCACATACAGTAACTAAGTTTATTCTCAATAAATATCACACAGGTCATCACTTGACCCAATGTCAACATTCGCCTCACCCCTCATCTTATTTTTCCTTTTATTATAATTCCTAAGACAATCTATTTCACCATGTCCAAAATTCACCACAGTTAAAACACGTTTTATTTTTCGCACTTGCCTTAAATTTACATATGTCAACACTACCAAATAATGACCACAAGCAAAGTAAAGACATAATTCACATAGAACAGTCAAACGAACTTTCCTAAGGTCAAGTGCAATTCTAAAATGTAGAAAAGATTGGCAACCAATTCACAAATAATTTAACGTAAATAATTCTTAGGTCTAGCATCAGACAATGGTTACCCATTCACAGTAACCCCAAACCTAACGTCACCCCCACACGATGACTTCTAATGCGAAAAATAAATTACCCAACATAATAATTTTAATTGCAATAATAAAAGGCAAATAACACGATATCGAGGGATCACGTCTGAAGGTCCGTAAATATCGAGAGATACGAATTCACCACTTTAGGACCGTCGTCATTCATCCTAAAGTCTCCAACAACCATGGCAACACGAAACGACACCCGACACCGGATGTTAAAGGGCAAAATCGTCCAACTTTCACCATATTGCCCGAAACTGAAATTCGACAACACCGCAGGGTCCATCTCGTCGTAGGGAAAATTATGTCTGAAGAAGCCATCATCGGAATCCGACCCACGTGCCTCGAGGATTCATTCTCCGTCGACGTCGGCGAACACGCGCTGCCATTCCTGGATCACCTTCGCCTGTTGAGTCCAACGGTGGTGTCCATTTTTCCAAGCAGCCACTGGTTTAGCCAAAAATCAGATTTACAGGTCTGGTTTTTCAACAGTTTTTCAGTCCAGAAATCTGCCTATTTTCAGCTTCATTTCTGGTCATTTTCAACCCCTTTTTCACCCCAAAAATCATAGATTTCTCAACAACTCAAGCTCTGATACCATTTGTCTTGGAAAACCCTCAAGAAACCTTTATTCGGACTCATAAATAAATCAAACAAACACCACTCGACTCAAGCTCAACCCAAATCTTTACCTCTACTTTGGTTGCTCCTAGTTTCACTCAAACCCCCCACAAAGAGGAATGGATGGTGGTGGTAATATCAAGAATAGAAAGAAGAAGATGCAACAATGGTGGAAAGTCTCTCCCTCTTCTTCCCACAAGTCAGCTGCCTCTCTATCTTCTCTTTTTCTCATGCGCGCGCACACACACCCCATCAAAACAAAACGGTTGCAATAAGGATGGATATAAAGGTTAGATGCTAGGTCATTTAATTGAGCTAACAATATGGGCCACAATAAACTAAAGTCTAAACCAACAAATTGGCTACTAAAAAACCAAGGCAAACTTACTACTAAATGGCCCAACTAACCAAAAGATCATCCAACCCAAAACACACTCGGGCTCCCAAAGTGTAGGTTGTTTCCGAGTCGAGCCAACTCTATGGTGTCGATAAAATTCTCGACATTTACTTTTCATCATCGCCCGGATTTATTGGATATCAAAACCCAACAGTTTTGACTGACGCCATATTATCTAATTAATGTCAAGATTGTTTCTGACATTCATGATTATATCGAGATGTAAATTGTGTTTCTAGATCAAATAACAAACAATGCCAAGTCCTATAAATACTTGAATACTTGATGCAATCTTTTGTAATATTTTAGCTTTATATTGCGTTTTTATCTATTCAGCCCATAATATAGTTGGAAGGATCAATTTAATTTATATCGAGAGATAAAATTTCCACATTTGGAATATTAATTGACAACATAAAACAAGAATTAGCTATAAAGGGGTAATTAAGGACTAAAGTAGCTTAATAATGGTAGATTCAGGATCCTACCTGTTGGGAATTTACTTAACACGAAAAATTAAACAAATTTCAATTCTCACCAAGGATCTGTTTTGTGTTTAGATAGAAACTATACATTTATTCAGATCTGCAAACTCCTTTGCTATTCTTGTAGTTCCAGCAATACTGATCTGCCTCCCATAGTTGTCCAATTATCCAACCTCCAATAGAATCCACACAGAGAACAAGATTGTGGAGAACTAAAGTTTCTTTTCTTCTGCTAGTAAGAATAATAATAAAAATTCATCGACTGTTTTCAAATCCTAGCAGCTTATTTATATAAACCCAAACGGGTTTGGCCTGTCTCTTAAACTTAATTCGGTCCAATATTTAATTGATCCAATTAATTAATTCGGGTCTATTAATAAGCAACCTAATTAATTAATTATACAATACTTGTCAATTAATTAATCGACGGATCTCAATCTTCTAGTTCTCCTTCTGTGTATGATCCATTAGGTTCCTAGTCACGATGCCTAACGACGTGAATTATTATTTTGATCTAATCAAAATTGATAAATCAAAACACCATTTTGATTTATCACTAATTCACATCTGTCGTCCCAGATTGACATCTAACAATGTGTCAATGCAATACATATGACGAAAAATGTCATGCGGTATGACAAAATCAAACTCGTTTGTTTATCGTGAAATTATAAACCTTTCGTCGATATGATCCGATCAATCACGAGATATGGATAAGTATCAATCTCAATTATTGATCATATCTTTCATTCCACTATTAAGTCAATGTAAGTCAAAAACTCATTTTCAACTTATATGCACACATTGGCCAAGGATTTCATTATCAACTTAACTAGATGAAATATAGATCATAAACTCTTACTATCTGAGAATGACGAATCCTCTATTGATCATTCACAACCTTCATATGATTCTTGACATACCCAAACGATGCAGTATTAGTGGCCCTTGACAGAGTAACTTCCAGTATCACCAAAGTATGATTGTCCCCACATAAAATACTATGATGACCTCAAGTCGAAGGAGCAATTTCACTACCGAATGTTAGAGATTAACCATTGACACTTAGATAGTTATCCATGTGGAATCTCCTAGCGGGTCTCCAATGCTTTTTTTTATAATAAAACATTCACGTGTTCATTTAAGTGTCACCACACTTTAGTTTGTGAGATCAGCTACTTACTTCACAAGTAAGGAATACTTCACAAGTAAGGAATGACACATATGATGGTCTATTCGTAATAACGATATCCGTATCTCGTTATTACTTACGACCACGAATGATTTAAGATTCAATCATATGTAATTTGTATCTCACAATCACAACTCCTTGTGATTAATGAATTACCGAGACTTGAATCTACGAACTCTATTATTTAATATCATAATAGATCTTGCCAAAATAAATGCATTTAAAATATAAAGTAATTAGGCCCAAAGTTGATTGGACTTAGGGCATAACACTTACACTACCGTCTCTTGTGATTTGATTAGTTTCAAGACTTTTTATGTTTTCTTTTGATTACTTATTTTAGTAGATAATTAGATTTAGTTAAAATCAACTTTATAAGTTAGTTGTGTATTCTAAATTAGAGCGAGGTCGAATTAAAGAAAAATAGGTACATAGTTGATCCTCATGGGAACGATCATATATTCATCACTTTATTATGTGTAACGCTCCGTCTACTTGAGGGATAAAATCAATAAGTTTTTGATGCTGTTGTCGGGGATTATTTTATTTACTTTTTGTTTTAATTAGTTAATTTCACCTTTAATTCATTTCTTCAGTAGAACTACTTGTTTTTCTTGATTTCATTGCTCTCAAGAAAATGAAAGAGGCAAGGGAACAACAACACAAGAAGCTGTAGGATGGAATTGATGACTACGACTTTCCCAATGGATTATTTCTTTCTTTACCAGTTGTTAAACGAGGATTGATTGCTCAAAATCACTCAGACTACTTTTGGAATAACAACCAAGAAAGATCAAAAGAGGCAATAGAAAAGTTGTCAAGTCAGTTGATAAAGTACAAGATCAAACAAACAAATGCTTCCATGAAGAGCTTGAAAAATCAACTTGGGCACTTAAAACAGATGCTGATTAAGCAACCAGAAGGCAATTTTTCAAGAAACGCTGAAGACAACCTGATGGAATCCATACCAAGCATTACTGTTCACGAAAATATTTGTTTAGTTTGAAATACTGCAAGTGCACAATTCGTTAAGAAGTGGTAAAATGGATATTTGAGTCCAAATATCATTCTCATAGAGATTATATTAGTTCAAATCCGAATTACCTTAGCCATAATCGAAGTAATTGAAATTCATGATTTTTTCCATAAATTAAATAATCTAATCATGAATGCAAGACCTAACTTAACTAAAATAAATGCAAGGTCAAAAATAAATACAAGTTTTGTAAAAATATGATAATGAAACATGTGCTAGGATAGCGAATCCCCTTATATCAATATCCTTTAACCCCAAATTTATAAATTTGACAACACGATTCAATTATGAAGGTCAATATTCATAAATTGTTTAACAATCTCTCTTGAGTAGAACTAAACATAGTCTTACATGTGAACTGACTATATTTCTATGATGGAAGTGAATATACAAAAATGCATTAAAAATTTATGAATACTTGAAGATCACGTAAAGCATAACGGTATTTATAACTCCTATCAGACTCGACGACAATTGACACTATGTTTAACTTATTTTTCATCTTTTGAGGGTATAACAAACCACAAAACTAATACAACTATTGCACATATAATAATAGAGAAAAAAAATAAATCCATGTCAATCATTTAATAATTGAAAGCGTGTTTTGAATGTCAAAAATAAATAATATTTAAAAATTAAAAGTTCATTATACAAGTTTTATCGTAATTATGGTACAAAAATAATTTAGCCGAACATAATTTCGGAATTAGACAAATAAAATTGACAAGACATTACCAAGATTTTATGGCACTTGATTAATCCTGCTGAAAACTTCTTCTTTTTAATTCTCCGAACTGCTCAATTCAGCCCTTGTGTTCTAGTCAAATTAGAAGTCCAAGTAATTATTGAATTTTGATTCCAAGGCAAGTCCAATTGAGGCCCATTTAATTCCATTGCCTATCTAATGCAATTTTCTCTCCGGGGTTTCCACTTTCTCAACTAATGCAATTTAGTCCTTGAATTCACGAATTGTGCAACCAATGTCCTTCTCAAATTCTAACTTGTGAGATGTGATACTAAAATTATAGATTTCATTCGATTTTGTCCTTCTTCCTTTCCAATTGCTTCAAACGAGTCCATCGCTAAGGGAAAAAAAAAAGTATGACACTGTGAATAGTACGCAATTTTTCTATAGTAATAATGCACAAATCTACGAAATCAAGTAAATTACAAATAATTATATTAGTGGAAATGTTAATTACTTTCTTGCCTCAACTCAATCTCGTCTTTTTCTTGCCAGCACATTAAAAACCATTAAATTTTCAACTTTTTCGAAATATTATTGGGCCCCACGTCTGAATGATAGCAAACCGTACAATTATGTGGTTCATATGGGATTGACTTCTAAGTTGGTTAATGCACAAAATGACATTTTTGGCCCTACTTTTGCCAACTGGTTGAGTGATGGTAGGGGTAAGAATGGCATTGCCCAAGTAAAATGGACGATTTTACTTGGATTTTTTTGGATTGTCTAACATTTGAAATGATATGAACAGAAGTGAATATAGTTGCGTCCACCGAGTTGGGTTGAATAATGAGCAAAAATGTGAATAAAGAGAATTAATGGGGGCCAAACGGGATATATATGCCATTAGCTCAACTGCGATATTACTCACTTGAAGACCCAAACCATTATTATCTTCAACAAAGATGTTAAATAAAAACCCCGTTGCCTTTTTTTCTCTCATTCTCTCTTTTCTCTTAATCTTTGCTAATTTATTCCCAATTGGAACATCTGCGAGGAGCACAACCCTTGAGTTCCAGACTGGTAGATCCAGACTACTCTGTAAGTGCTTCACAAACTTTCTACTTACTTCTCATTAATTTCGTCTCGTCTAAAAAAGAACAATTTAATTGCTACTCTTTCATACATATTAGTTTTCTAGCTTTTATTGTTAGCATGGCCTGAGTTACTGAGCGCCTGATGCTCACTTGAGAAATTTTCTTTACCCTTTCTTATTTCTTTTCCTTGTGGCCTCTTTTCTGATTGTAGACGTATGGGAAACTAAGGGTAAGGTTAGCGGAAGCCACTCGTCAGATGCAAAACATGGATTAATCCCAGGTCCACCTCTTCCGTAATCAAGCCCAAGATGATGGATACGGTAGAATATATATTTGGAGATTATCTTCGAATGAGCTTGTTCCTATATTCCTGTCTTGACTTTAATCCTTAGGTGCGTTAGTACAGAAGGAATAAGAATGACGAAGAAATCAACCACTGTTTCACGTTTTGTCCTTTTTCGCCGGCAATATTATTTCTGTATGCACCAATCCGAGTGCCTGTTGGTCCCAAAACAATGTTTAAACCCAAAATTGATCAAGTAAACTTGCACAAAATTAAATAATTAACACAAAAAACTTTTCAACCATTAATGGATCCGGTTGTACTCACTTATTGAGCATGAAGGAAGTAGATTAGGTCATCTCGAGAGCTTGCACCAAATTTTGTACCAAATTTTGCACCAAACTAAAATTCATCTCTAATCATTATACCAAAATTTACATTAAATGAACAGTGTTTAATCATTTTTTTCTTATTTTTTTTCTTAATGATTTATTTATTTATTTTACAAATACATAAATTATTAAATAAATAATTACATCAAATTAATGAAAATATTAAATTCAATAATAATTATAAAAAAATAGTAAAATTAGTAGAAATACGAATTTTGATATTATGATATTATGGAATCGAAATATAACTGTAATTTTATTCTAGGAATTCTTATCCTTTTTTTAAAATAAACAGTGCACTTGTTTTTATATATCGTTTTCTTTAAATAAAACTAGATGAACGTAGGTATGTGGTTGTTTTGATATATTTCGTATTAACTTTAAATAATCGTGTTTGTTATATTTTAATTTTTTTTGTATTCTTATTTTAATTAATTAATTAATTATTATTTTTTACATTTAAAATTTATTTTAAATGTAAATAATAATAGTAATTATAATGAAAATTATTGTATTAAAAAATATATATCAGAAATGACATAAATATCCTTCATCAACCCCTTTCATAAATGGACAAAAGGGCAAACTTGACTTTGCATCATTTTGCATCCAAATGGTGTAAAGTTTGGTGCTCCATTGGAAACCATTTGCACCGAAATTTGGTTTTTTTTTTTTTGTGTGCAATAGTGCAATCATTGGAGATGCTCTTAGACTCTAATACTAGAAATCGAATTAAAAATGTTCAATACAATGTATGAATAATCGCATATTTCTTTGATCTCTCTAGCCTCCCCAAAATTAAAGAAGATTGTTCACCTTAATAAATAGATTAATCTTTTCTTTGTCCACACTAAGTATATATCACAAATCTTCTAAAGATTTACAAAGAAGTACCTAGAAAATTTTTTATAGATAAGCCAAAGCTGCGTACACTCGCTGTTTGTATAATAAGGGTTAATTTCCTTATAAAAGAGGCGGTCCAAAAGCCCTGCATCCAGCAACCACAATTCAGCCACGTCTAAGGTCCAGATGAAATCATTTAACAAAGCCAGAAGTGTCATTTCGTAAAACGCATTTTTACTACATTTTGGTCAAATGGTCAATCAGTGAGGCGTATGTTAACGATCTACACCTAGTTGAATTATTGACCAAATTCTAGCATCAAGAGTTGATGAATAATCATCATATAAGCTATTAAAGCTGCCATTTGATTTTGTTAAAATCACTAAATCAGATTTTTAGTAGATTTGAATAAAAATTGATGAAACGTGTGATTGAAAAATTGACAAAAATTGTAAATTCATGAAAAGTATGATTGAAAATGAATTTAAGAAAAAAAATGAAATACCGTTATATATGAGTTCAAGCTAGTAACTTCTTGTGAAATGAAATCTTGCAAAATAGACAAAACAACACTAGAAGAAAAAATTAATTCAAAAATGAAAAGACGCAATAAAAAATATATCGAAGATAAAGTTTATTTATTGTTGAGCATGAAAAAATAACTATTCAAATAAATATCATATAGAATTTGTATATATTATATTACATTAATTGCAATAAATAAGAAGTGCACTTCATAGAAATATATCATTTGTGGATTTGATCAAGATTTTTTAAGAATGAAAAATAAAAAATCCAAATATGATTAAACATTTTCTCATTTTATCTTTCTATACAACCTTCCTTCTTGTAATTTTCTCGTTGAATATTCTTCTATTTATGTATGTATGACACTGCAAGTAATAGCACCTTTTCTATATAGAAAATGCATGAATGATAGAAATCAAGTAAATTACAATTAATTATATGGATAATGCTACAGGTACCTGCTAGGTTACTTGCTCCTTTACCCGACCCTACCCATGCTCTCACATTGGAGGTGGGGTCGACACATTTTATGGAAGTGAGATTCGATCCCATGTGAAAGCACATGTGGGGTAGGATAATCTAAAGGGTACCAATGACTTTATCCTAATTATATTAGTGGAAATGTTAATTTCTTTCTTGCCTCAACTCGGTCAACTATTTTTCTTGCCAGCATATTATATATAATCAACCGCAATATTACCCACTTTAACACCCACACCATTATTATCTTCAATAAAGATGTTAAAGAAAAATCCTGTAATCTTTTTCTCTCTCCTTTTCTCTTTTCTCTTAATCTTTGCTAATTTATTTCCAATTGCAACCCCTGCATGGAGCCCAACCCTTGAGTTCCAGACCCGTGGTAGAGCCAAACTACTTTGTAAGCTCTTCACAAACTTTATGCTTGCTTCTCATTAATTTTGTCTCATCGAATAAAGAACAATTTAGTTGCTACTCTTTCATACGTGATTGTTTTCGAGATTTTCTTGTCAGTATGACTTGAGTTACGTAGTCTCTGAAACTAGCTCGAGATATTTTCTCTAACCCTTCTTATTTCTTTTCTTGTGCATTCTTTTCTGATTGTAGACATATGGGACAATAAGGGCGGGGTTTCTGGAAGCCACTCGTCAAATGCACCACAAGGAAGGGTCCCTAGGTCTCATCCATAATCAAGTGCAAGATGATGGATACAATAGAAAATATATTTGAAGATTATATAGACTTCGAATGAACTTGTTTTTATACTCCTGCCTTAACTTTAATCCTTAGATGCGTTAGAACAAAAGGAATAAGAATGACCAAGAAATCAATAATTGTTTCAGGTTATATCCTTTTTCGCCTACAATTTTATTTTTATATTCATCAATCCAAGTGCCTGTTAGTCCCAAATCAACGTTAAACGCAAAAATGATCAAGTAAACTTGCAAAAAAATAAAATAAAATAAAGAATTAACACGGGAAACTTTTCAACCACTAATAGGTCCAGATGTTCACTTTCATCTAAACGTTACTCACCTATTGAGCATCAACAAAGTAGATTAGAGTCTAATACTACAAATCGAATCAAGAATGTTGAGTACAATGTTAATTTTTAATCCTCTTATAAACACGTAAATGACACTTTTAAAATGTTAATTTTTCTGTTTCGTCTAGATTTATATACATTGGATGTCAATTACTAGTCAGAAATGTTGGATTGGCTATGCATTAAGTTTAAATATTACTGGAATAAATTTTCAGATTTTGTCCTCCTATTTAAAAGTGGAATAACTTGGGGTGCAGTGCATGTTTTAGAGTGAAATTAGTGGGGTTTGAAAGGTTTACGAGTCTTCTAATAGTAGTCTTTGAAATTACCTTAAAATGTGATGTAGGAGAGTCCGAGTCAGATGTCGAGTTGTCAGATAGCACGTTAATGGCGCTAAAATATCACGAATTAACGGATCGGCGCAAATATGGAAGTAATTTGTATTTTCGCTACGATTGTCAAAATCAAGTCCGTGACCCCAATTCGGAAAGCTTGTTTCGGGGCGCACGTTGTGGACACCCAACTCTACTCGGTGTGCATCGTTTTCGACTTCAAATTCAGCCATTTTCCCTTCCGAATCTCTATTTTAAGTTATTTTTTCTATTTTTGGTAATATTGCATTCGTAACTTAGGAAATGATTTTTTAACCCAATTTGGGCCAGATTTTTTGCAGGTTTCTTATTTTATTCTGTATTTTATTTTGGTGTGATTTTTGGGATTTTGCTATTTTTGGCAAAATTCTATTTTTAGCTATAAAGTCCGGCTTATGGACAAGATTTTGATTGTTTGATTAATAATAATTTTCAGTTGAATTTTAGATACATTTTCTCTATATTTTGGTGTTATTCTAGCATTTTTCTTGTGAATCATCTGCTTGACTAGCCTACAGGATAATCACTATCTTGCCTGGCGTTAGTTGGTATCAGAGCATCAACATATTTCTAGGTTGTTACTTCATCAGCTTTCAATAGTTGGTCGTGGTCGAGGTCGTCGTAGACAGGTTCCGAATGAGGAAATTTTGCACCAAGATTGTAACATTCAGGACGTGATGATTGAAGATTTGCAAAGACAAGTTGCAGAGTTAACCCAGTGTCTGGCGACGCAGGAATTTGGTAATCGTAAAGTGGAGAGTCAAGATTCCGATTCCAGTTTCGAAAATTCGTATCAGATCTATGCTCGATTCAGGGAGCATCATAGTCGAGGGTACCGTCAATGAGACCTCGGTTTCAGAGTAGATCTGCCCGAATTTTCTAGTACGTTACAGGCCGAAGGATTTGTTGACTCGTTGAATAAGGTGGAGCGAATTTTTTAGTATAAGGAGGTTCCAAAACATGTCAAGGTGAAACTGGTTGCCATTAAACTCAAGGGTCGAGCATTTGCATGGTAGAAGCAAATGAGGCGTTCACGAGATACACAGGGCAAGGCCAAGATTACTGATTGGGAGAAGATGAAGAAGAAGATGAAAGGTCATTTCCTTCATTTCGGCTACACCCAAACCTTGTTTCAGCGCCTTCATTTATTGAGGCAAGGTACGAGATCAGTTGAGGATTACATAGAGGAGTTCTATCAGTTGATAGCACAGAATGATTTATCTGTGACATAAGAACAGATGGTGGCACGATACATGAAAGGATTACGACAGCCCCTACAAGATGTCCTCAGCCTTTACGTGCTGTGGACCGTTTCAGAAGCATACCAGCGGGCACTAGCCGTGGAAAAGCAGCAGAATAGAAAACTAGTCTTCAGGAGCGAAAGTAGTCAGCCTTTTCGCCCTCAAGGACCCCATCCTGCTCCACAGCCAACGCGTGATAACTCTAATTCGGGTATTAAATGTTTTAGATGTGGAGAACAAGGTCATAGAGCAACTGATTGTAAAAAGCCGTTTAATCAAATAGGTAAAAATCTTTTGATTGAGGAAGACGTGATAGATGAAACTGAAGAGATGGGAGAGCCCGTATATGACGATGGTGAAGATGAAGGTATATTGTACGAGGATGGCCATGAGACCCTAGTTGTTTGTAAGAGTCTGTTGATTCCTAAAGACGATTTAGTGGATGATTGGTTGAGAACCAATATCTTCCATACAACATGCATCGTTGCAGACAAGGTCTATAAAATGATCATTGATAGTGGCAGTTGTGAGAATGTAGTGTCCGAGAAAGCTATCCAGAAATTGTAGTTGAAGACAGATTAACATCCCAGGCCATATAAATTGTCTTGGCTGAATAAAGGCAGTGAAGTAGCAGTGGATAAACGACGCCTCGTATCCTTCTCTATCGGCAGAAAGTATTTTGATAATGCTTGGTGTGATGTCGTATCTATGGATACTTGTCATGTACTGTTAGGTCGACCTTGGTAGTATGATCGCAACGTTGTTCATGATGGGAGGAGAAATACATATTCCCTTAGTATTAAAGGGAAGAAGATTGTGTTAGCACCTCGTCGGAATGAAACCACTATTACACAGATAACCAACAATAACAGCTTATTTTCTATGTCCAAATTTTTAATTGAGGTTGAGCATGAACATGTAGTATATGCCCTACTCCCTCGTGAAGATAATGTGACAAAAGAGGGCCCAGATTTACTAGTAGAAGTGCAGCAGCTACTTGGGGAGTTTTCTGATCTAATGCCAGGAGATCTCTCTCCGAGATTACCACCTATGAGGGATATTCAACATCAGATAGACCTTGTGCCGGGGACGAGCTTGCCTAATCGGCTAACTTATCGCCTCTATCCCAAGAAAGCTGAAGAACTATGCGGCAAGTAATAGAGTTGTTGGAAATGGGCTATATTCGTGAAAGCATGAGTCCGTGTGCAGTTCCTATCCTATTAGTGCCAAAGAAGGATGGTTCTTGATGCATGTGTGTTGATAGCAGGGCAATAAACAAGATTACAGTAAAGTACAAGTTTCTAATTCCCCGTCTGGATGACATTTTAGATCAACTATCTGGTTCTAAGGTTTTCTCAAAAATTGACCTTAAGAGCGGATATCACCAGATCAGAATTAGACCTGGAGATGAGTGGAAGACGGCGTTTAAAACACAGCAGGGGGTTGTATGAGTGGATGGTCATGCTTTTTGGATTGTCCAATGCACTTAGCACCTTTATGAGATATATGCACCAAGTTTTAAGGCCTTTATGGGAAAATTCGTGGTAGTGTATTTGACATTCTCATCTACAGTCCTACCTAGTCATCACACTTTGATCACCTTCGTACTGTTTTCAAAATGCTAAGGACCGAGCGCCTATTCGTCAATCAGAAAAAGTGTTCATTTTTCACTACTTCTGTAACTTTTTTGGGTTTTGTTGTGTCTACTGATGGTGTTCATGTAGATCAGTCTAAAATAGATGCAGTCCTGGAATGGCCCAAGTCGAAGACCTTACATGATGTCAGAAGTTTCCATGGGTTGGCGTCCTTCTATCGCCGATTTATCAGAAACTTCAGCACTCTGATTGCACCTATCACCGAGTGTCTCAAAGGGCGTGATTTCCAGTGGTCCGAAGAAGCAAAGACCAGTTTTCAGTTGGTCAAGCAAAAGATGACAGAGGCTCCAGATTTGGCACTTCCTGATTTCGAGAAGATGTTTGAGGTTAATTGTGATGCATCCGGGGTTAGCATTGGAGGTGTTTTGAGTCAGGAAGGCGCCCAATAGCCTTTTTCAGTGAGAAGCTATCAAGATCGAAGAAGAATTATTCCACCTATGATCTAGAATTCTATGCTATAATCCAGTCTTTGAAACATTAGTGTCATTACTTAGTGCAAAGGGAGTTCATTCTCATCACTGATCCGTTTTAGTAGACTGCAATGGGTCAGTTTCGAAATTTCTGTCCAGTATAGATGAAAAATATTTTCATGCTTTAAACATTATCGTCGAGACCCTAAATTTTGATATGTTGTACATTTCATATATTTTCGTCAACGTTTGCAGGGCTAAACATATTTTCCTTTCCATTGCTGCGCGACCCGTATTTGCTGATTTTCCTCCGGATGTTTTCTAAAATCAAGATTCACCATAATTGTCTAAGTTTATAAGGACAAACATCACTCATTACATTTTTTTTTATTCCAAACTCCAAAACATTTTCTTATTTGCAATTTATTTTAGTTAACACTAAAGAGGTCAAACTAAGAAGATTGAATTTTTTTACGCTTCGAGTTCAGAGAATTTGGAGCGTTACATTTGGCATCTTTAAAGTCAACTTTTAACTCAAGTTTTTTGTTTCTTAGTGCTGAAAAACTGTGCCTAAAGTAAGCTCGTCGCCTACCATATTCTAGAACATTAATAAATCCCCTATATTTATTCCCTAAGGAATTAAGCAACGCAACAACATTTTGATCATGAGATAACTTTCCATCACAATTAGAAAAGTCTTGAATAAGTTTTTAAACCTAGCAATGCTTTCTTCTAAATGGGTGGATGTATCAAATCTAAAGATGTAATAAATCGTAGGAGATAACACTTAAGTTTTAAGTGCCTTTAGTTTTACCTATTTTTTCTAATAATACTAGTCCATTGCCCGTACAATGCACGGGCTGAGTTATTTTGAAGGCAATGTTAGTGTTTTCAATGTATTGGATTCTCGTAGATAATATTTTCATTTCAATATTTGCTATTACAATAATGGGAAGGAATTGTTTGTAGTATGGATCTCGTAGCAATGTATATCCATTGAAATGCAACAAATAGGTCAATCAAATGAAAACTAATGCACAAAGATTACGACTTATTAAAAAATAGAACATCATGAAGGATAAATGATTTGATGAAGAAAACAAGGAGGAATAAGCTAGAGCAATGTAGGAAATCCTAAATTTATCTTCATATAATATATCATTCTTCTATTTTTCGTAATTCGTTAAGCTTTAGAAAATGCGATAAACTATTGGATCCTCTTCGCTTGAGAGGGCCATTACACTATTGTAATATCATTTCTGAGTGGAAACATTTTTAAGGGACTAAAAACCTTTATCTTTCTATGCTTAAAGAATATCAATTATAAGAATTGACGAGAAAAAATAATAATTATCTAACGAACAAGTACATGATATGTCATTTTCTTTTTCTGTGCCAGTCTATCTTACTTTATAATTTTTCATGCATAAAAGCATTAGCATTTTAATAAATGTCAAAATAATAGCAAGCCTCAAATGTCTACAATTTAAAGAAACGACAGAGAAAACGATGAATGATAAAATGATAAGTTCCTAAAAAGCTATGTCTGCATGTCCTTGTTTTATATCTTGTGTATGTGCATGTACTTCTTGGAGTGATTATATGAAAATTGTGTAGGTTATTTCTAATTCTAGTAGTAGATAATATTGCAATTTTGTTACTCATTTGAAAATTTATTATTTATATTATGTTTATTGCAAGTGAGACCTATATTCTCGTTAATATTTTATATTATGAATTTTTTGATATAGTCTGTTTTTATAATGAAGTATTTTTGCATTTTTAAATTCTTTTGAATTATGTAATTGATTTGCCTTGAGATTACACATCTCCTAAAACACCTTGCTAACCAATTGTGCCTTTCTATAAATTGCGAGAAGAAAACGGTAGTTAATTACCATTTGAATAATACCGAACTATAAGTGTGATTAAAGATGTGGAACCAATATATCTAAGAGCACAAGTCATTGGAGAGTGTAAGTATTTACTTATTCAACACACTCACTCATGTGCATGTAGGATTAATTTTTCATTTGAGGCCCTAGACGAGTACAATTTCAAAAGGAGGTGGTATTTAGTTTTAAACTTAGGACCTTTGCTTATGCTATATGAACCACTCTATCTAAAAATTTAAGCTCCTAGCGGAGAATACATATATTAATTTAAATTTATTTTTTATCAAAGGAAAGTATGTTCTCAAAATAATTTTTCCACTCAATGTGAGCAAAAAGACATAGATGCATTAATATATGTTTGATTGGTTTTTTCATTAATATAATTCTTAGTTAGACTCTTAAGTACTTAAAAAACCTGGAACCTTCATTTTAGTCCCAGTTGGTACTATATTTAAAATTTTACTCTACAACCTTAATCTTAGACACGCTTTTGCTTATGTAGATAAAAAAAAAAAAAAAAGATTGATGTATATTCATATTTGTTGTTGATTGGTTTTTCATAGAAAGATTTTATGCATGAATCAAAGTTGTATTCTCATGCAAGAGTTCTAGTTAGTGTAGTCACTCACTTCGGAGAGCAGTACTACACGAAAACAAAAGTTTTTTTACGTTGTTACCTGCTATTAAATGGCAAATTGAAGCATATTTTAGATTTTTGGCGAGTGTTGCCTCATTGGCCTAGTCGAACTAGACAGAGTTTAATCTGAAGTTGATGGGAATACGTATATGCATGATGAAGGATGATGTGAAGACTTCATTCAACACGTTTTCAGAATAATGATTGTAGTTGCAAGTTGTATTATGGCTACCTTACTTTGTTTACTGTTTTTATTAATTGATTGTGTACCTTTAAGTTAGCTTGTAAGCTTACTTGTATTTTGATATATAATCTTGTGAATGGTCAGTTGTAAGGGGTATCATATCAACAAAAATTTCAATCGATTATTGTTCAGTTATTCCTCTTCACCTCTTCCAAGCTCTCAGTTCATTTCCTTATTTGAAAATCAGAAAACGTTTTGTTCTTCTTGTTTCATTGTTGTTAATCTTCCAAAGGATTTTGGAAGTGTTTGTTTAAAGCTCATCATCATCCTTGATTAGAGCTAACAAGTAGTATCAGAGCTTAGATCATTGGAGAAGGGACCAGAGAGCTTGAGGAAGAAGAAGGAAGCAAACTAGAGTCTGTTCTGGAAGAAGCTAAAATACGATAAGCCAGAAAATCCGGTAAGCCTAAATCTAGTAAGTGAAAAGATTCCTTTCTAAATACGGTATTTCAATATACACTAAGCCAAAATCCGATAAGCCACTAAAATCCGGTATCTCAAAATTCGGTAATCCAATAAACACTATCCCCAAATTCGATAAGCTCATACCGTATCTCTAAATACGGTATTTACCCTCAAAATTCGGTAAGTCTCAAAAATCCAGTAAGCCTCATTTTCATCAAATCCGGTAACCTCATACCGTATCTCTAAATACGGTATGTCTTCAAAATTCGGTATTTTCTATTTCACCAAATCCAGTAAGTTCTGTAAAATCCGGTATTTTCCCCTGAATCCAGTATTTCAAAATCCAGTTCTTCATAATCAAAATGGCTGGTTCAAGCTCGTCTTCCTTACCTTTACCATCAGCTTTTCATGGTGATAGTTATGATTTTTGGTCGGTTAAAATGAAAGCATTTTTTATGGCACACGATTTATATGATGTGATTGAGCAAGGCTATGATAAACCTGAAGGTGAGGAAAATTACACTGCTGCTCAAGTAAAACAGCAAAAAGATCAATCTATGAAGAACATGAAAGCCTTGTCTTTCTTGTTCACGGCTATTTCAGAGGAGATTTTTCCTAGAATAGTGGCTGCAACTATAGCCAATGAAGTTTGGGATAAACTTGAAGAAGAGTTCAAAGGATCTGAGAAGGTCAGGGCTGTGAGATTACAAGTTTTGACAAGAGAGTTTGAAAACCTTAGAATGAAGGAGTTTGAGAAGGTTAAAGACTATACTTCAAGGGTTGTTGATGTTGTAAATCAGATCAAATTGAATGGGGAGAAGATGACAGACAAACGAATGGTTCAAAAGGTGTTGATCACTTTGCCTGAAAAATATGATGTTGTAACAACAGCCATTGAACATACAAAGGACTTGTCAAGCCTCACATTAACTGAGTTAACTGGTGCCTTATTGGCTTATGAACAAAGAGTTGCATCAAGGAATGAAAAAACGAATGAAAGTGTATTTGCAGCCAAACATAAACCTCAGCATTCCAGAAGTAATTTTGGAAATAAGCAGTTTGATGCAAGAAAAATGAGAGAATGAAGTTCTAGCAAACAAGGGATAAGTAGAGAAAGGCCAGACTCATATTCTCCATGTGGTGTCTGTGGTAAACCAGGACATGGAGATAAATTTTGTTGGAAAGCACACAAATACAGAGTATGCAATAAGGTTGGCCATCCTGAGAAGCATTGTTTCAGTAATAGATCAAATCAGACCCTAGTATATCATCAGCCCAGAAATCAGTATCAACAAGCTTCAATGACAAGTGAAAAGAAGCCAGATGATCATCTTTTC
Source organism: Osmanthus fragrans (assembly GCA_019395295.1). Classification (NCBI taxonomy): domain Eukaryota; kingdom Viridiplantae; phylum Streptophyta; class Magnoliopsida; order Lamiales; family Oleaceae; genus Osmanthus; species Osmanthus fragrans. The sequence continues at coordinate 25,564,582 of CM033351.1, read as the reverse complement.
TTGGCATTTCATATGTCAAACACAGTGGAAGCAAACTCTTGGTTCATAGATAGTGCTTGTACAAATCACATGACAAGCAAAGAAGAAATTTTCTGTGATTTGAATCCTGATTGCAAAGCCCAAATCAAAATGGAAAATGGTGAAGTTGTATCTGCCAAGGGAGTTGGAATAATAGCTGTTCAGACCAAGAAAAGGTATGAAGTATATTGACAATATTTTACTTGTACCTAGTTTAAGTTCAAATCTATTAAGTGTTGGACAGATGGTTCAAAATGGTTACTCACTATTCTATAAAGATAATTTGTGCCAAATACTTGATTCACATGATGTTGAAATTGCTTGTGTGACTATGAGGAATAAGAGTTTTAGTATTTATTGGCAAAATGTGATTGCAAATGCTACTATGGCTAATATTGATGAATCAAATCTGTGGCATAAAAGATATGGCCATTATAATTTTAAATCCTTAGCTTACCTACACTCTCAAGGTTTGGTAAGAGATTTTCCTGAAATTAATGAGCCAGGAGGAGTTTGTGAGGGTTGTAATTATGGGAAGATGCATAGAGAAGCATTTCCTACTAGTGGAGCATGGAGAGCAACTCAGAAATTGCAGTTAGTACACACTGATATCTGTGGACCTATGAGAACTCCATCATTGAGTCAAAATCTATATTTTGTACTATTTATTGATAATTGTACAAGGATGTGCTAGGTGTACTTTATGAAAAACAAATCAAATGTGTTTCACATTTTTAAGAAGTTCAAAGCATTGGTTGAAGGACAATTAGGTTGTAAAATTCAGATGTTAAGTTCTGATAATGGCAAAGAGTATACCTCGAAAATGTTTGATCAGTTTTGTGAAGAGCATGGTGTTCATCATCAACTTTCAGTACCATATACTTCACAGCAAAATGAAGTAGCTGAAAGGAAGAATAGATCAATTATGGAAATGGCCAGAAGCATGATGGGTGATAAGGAGTTACCAAAGAAATTTTGGGCAGAAGCTATGTATACTTCAGTATATTTGCATAACAGATTGTCTACCAAGGCTGTGAAGGGTAAGATACCTATTGAGGCTTGGACTGGTTTGAAACTTACTGCAAAACACCTCAAGGTGTTTGGATCTCTGTGTAATATACACATTCCAGATCACAAGAGGGGTAAACTGGACAACAAAGCTGTAAGAGGTATTTTTCTTGACTATAGCTCACAATCAAAAGGCTATAGAGTATATAATCTAGAGACTCAAAGCATTGTAGTCTCAAGAGATATCAAAGTTGATGAGAATGCTAAGTGGAAGTGGGAAGAAGTTGAATCTCAGCAACCTCAGTTTTCAGTACCTATTGTGCGTCAAAATGTTCTAGTGACAGAACCTCAAAGTCAGCAACCAGAGATGGAATCCAGTACTTCAAATGTTGGACCATCTGAATCTACCTCAAGTTCTAGTTCACCTCCTAGAGGTACTAGACCATTGAATGAAGTGTATGAAAGGTGTCATATGGTTATTGTAGAACCAAATAGCTATGATGAAGTTGCAAAACATCATGAATGGGTTAACGCAATGGAGGAGGAGATGAAAATTATTCAAAAGAATGAAACATGGTTGTTGGTGCCTAGACTATCCGGTAAGAAAGTGATTGGAGTTAAATGAATTTACAAAGCTAAGATGAATCCTGATGGTTCAATCTACAAGTATAAAACCAGATTAGTTGCCAAAGGATTTGCACAAGAATGTGGAGTTGATTACTTTGAAACATTTGCTCCAGTTGCAAGACATGATACTATCAGACTGTTAGTTGCATTGGCTGCTCAAAAGAGATGGAAAATTCACTAGCTTGACATCAAGTCAGCCTTTCTAAATGGAGAACTTGAAGAAGATGTGTTTGTAGAACAACCTGATGGTTTTATTTCAAAATCAGTACCTAATCATGTGTGCAAGTTAAGAAATGCTTTGTATGGCTTAAAGCAAACTCCAAGAGCTTGGTATAGCAGAATTGATGGCTATTTGTGTGGCAATGGTTTTCAAAAGAGTGAAAGTGAACATACTCTTTATGTGAAATCAGACTCTTATGAAAATGTCTTGATCATTTCTCTGTACGTGGATGACTTGTTAATCACTGGAAATGATGGAAAATTGATTCAATCATTTACGGTTGATCTTGAGGAGGAGTTTGAGATGACAAACTTAGGAGAAATGAAGTATTTTCTTGGAATTGAAATAGAGCAAAGATCTGATGGAATCTTTATGTCTCAACACAAATATACAACTGATATTTTGAGAAGGTTCAACATGTTGGATTGCAAGCCTGTGGATACACCTATAGCATTGAATACTAAGCTATCAAGAAATGATGGAGATCAGCTAACAAATGAACAGAACTTCAGAAGTCTTATTGGAAGCCTGTTGTATTTGACTTCAACTATACCAGATATGATGTATGCTGCAAGTTTGTTATCGAAATTTATGTCCAATCCTTCGCAAACATACTTTGCTACTGCCAAAAGAGTACTCAGATACATCAGAGGTACTCTCAAGCATGGCATTTACTATGAATGAGGAGTTGGATCAGATTTATTTGGCTACTCAGACAGTGATTGGGTTGGTTCAGTGGATGATATGAAGAGCACGTCTGGGTACTTCTTTTCTATGGGATCTGGTGCATTCTTTGGAATTCAAAGAAGCGGGACATTGTAGCTCAATCCACAGCAGAAGCAGAATATGTGGCTGCATCATCTGCTGTAAATCAGGCGGTTTGGTTAAGGAAAATTTTGGGTGATTTGCATCAAAACCAATCTGTTCCTACTTCAATTTTAGTTGATAATCAGTCAACTATTGCCTTGGCCAAAAATTTAGTCAATCATGGAAGAACAAAGCACATCAAAATCGGATTTCATGCCATCAGGGAAGCTGAAAAGGAAGGTGAAGTTCATTAGCATTATTGTCCAGCTCAAGTTCATTTGGCAGACCTATTCACTAAGCCACTTGCAAAGGTTCATTTTGAGGAGTTAAAGAATCAGATTGGAGTGTCAAATGGAAGCTTCAAGGAGGAGATTGAAGGATAATGTGAATACTTCATTCAACACGTTTTCAGAATAATGATTGTAGTTGCAAGTTGTATTATGGCTGCCTTACTTTGTTTACTGTTTTTACTGACTGATTGTGTACCTTTAAGTTAGCTTGTAAGCTTACTTATATTTTGATATATAATCATGTGAATGGTCAGTTGTAAGGGGTATCATAGCAACAAAAATTTCAATCGATTATTGTTCAGTTATTCCTCTTCACCTCTCCAAGCTCTCAGTTCATTTCCTTATTTGAAAATCAGAAAACGTTTTGTTCTTGTTTCATTGTTGTTAATCTTCAAAAGGATCTTGGAAGTGTTTGTTTAAAACTCATCATCATCCTTGATTAGAGCTAACACATGATGTTGTTTTAACTCTTTCTGCATCCTTTCAGTATCAAGAGGTTGGATAAACTATGTGGACTTCATCACTACAAGAATTTTATGTTTTCCCTACAAATATTTTTTGTAGAAAAAGGTAAGAATTTGTGGGGAAAAATCTTTGCAGACAAAACAATTTTGTAGGCACATTTGTGGAGCAAACATCGAGGAGATAGGTATAAGACGACAAATTTTTGAAATTTGTGGGCTGAAATTTTTCCCTACAAATCTTTTGGAGACAAATACAATTCGTAGCGTAAGTTTTTTCCCGACAAAATCATTCGTCTGCTAAAATTAATTTTGCCCACAAAACAATTTCGATTTTCCCTACAAATTATATTGTAGGCTAAAACGTATTTTTCCCTACAAATAAATTTTTGCGTGAAAAGAATATTTGTGGGCTAAACCTTGTATTTCTCTACAAACAAATTTTCGTTGGGAACATATTTATAAGGTACTTTGAAAAAATTCGTAGGGAAAAATTAAATTATTTTCATATATTTTATTTTTTATTTATATTGTAGTAATTTTTTTTAACCTTATTCAAAATAATATAAACATGCAAAAAGACAATAAATAAATTAAAACATGTAATGTATAACATTGAATTCAAAATATTTCACTAAAATACAAATAAAAATTATTCACCAAGTATGGTTACATCTAAATTTAAAATAATATAGAAAATATGCTCTGCATCTATTATTATGCACCTAAAAAATATAACTATTCATCTTCATGAATTAGATATGCAGTTGATCCTCCCCAAAGTTGTTCTCTTCATCCATAAACATGCTTTTGTTGGTCCAACAATCATCTCGCCTGCATAATTCAACATTACCAACTTCTCAATACATATGCTTTTTGCAAAATTATTTTTGAGCCTGTTTAGTATATCACAAAGAAAGGAGAAAAAAACATTGTCATCAAATTACCTGCCGTAACTCTTTTCTTCTAACCTCGTCCAGATATACATCTCATCAGGACATATCCAACAAATGTGTCAACACAGATATCAAGTTCGAGAATCTGAAATTTGAGGAATAATAGGATAGACTTTCAAAATATAGTGTTCTAGCAGAAAGACAAAAAAAATAAATCCAAAGCTACATCAAGTCAAAGAATACTTTTAATATGTAGTCTGTCTGAAGACTTGTCTTTTGTCCTTCCACATCAATTGCCTGTACAAATATGCTGGCGTTAGCACACTACGGTATTTAAGCTTAGCAACTCAGTGAAGATCATTGGTGAATTACGGAGAGATTCGTCACTCAAACTAATTTTAGCTGAATCCAATAGACTCGGGTATAAGTTATCACTTAAGCAAATTGACATTTGTAGTTATAACTTTAGCAAATTCACCTACAAATCATAACCCTGTGAGGTGCACTTCTTCAACTAAAGTCTTTCTTCCCTTCTTTTGGTTCTAACTATTCCTCATCACCTACGAAGCATCGTATAGTTTGCAAAATGATGTAACTGACCTTAAACTAAAATGCCAGTGTTCTCACACAAGCTAAGAAGCCTGGTAACATTCATAGATGAAAATGAAATTCATAAAATGAGTTATGTAATATATGTAGCCAAATTTTGTAAGTATATCTGAAATAATTGAGCAAGTGGAATGCAATAAGGATTTAATTCACATTGTCTCTATAGACATTTTAGATTCTTCTTGGATTGATAGTTTCACCTCTTATATAGTTGAGAAGCTTTACCGCAGCCTACAAATATCGTGGATACATGTGTGCATTCAACAAACATATACTATTGGTATCCAGAAAGAGCTCATTTATATATGACTCATACTTTGATTGGGGCTCTCTTCCTATGTATGGTGCACTTCTTCATCTAAAGTCCTTCCCTTCTTTTGGTTCTAACTATTCCTCATCACCTACCAAGCATTCTATAGTTTAATAAACCTAAAAAGCAATTTCAATGTTAGTTCAACGCTGAAGATTATAAAGTTAACTATTACAAAAAAATTTCTAACTAAAAATTTAATATTTAAGTTAAATAATAGGATATTCAAAATGAGGAACATGTTAATAAGCATTCAATCAAAACTAGAACCAAAAAGGGGATACATAGAACAAAGTTGGAACAAAGCCATAATATTTTCAATCAAATTGTCAATTTGTCATCACAAACGTTTTAGGGAGAGGAGAAGCTTCGCTGTCTTAGTTTACTTCGACTTGCCAAAGTAATTTTACCCATAGTCAAATCAAAATTTTCCCCATCTCTCTTCCCAGTTAGAGATATTCACATACTATAGAAAGTTGGCATTTCTCTCCAGATTTCATTTTATTAGAACTCAGGAGGAAATTGGGTCTAATAGTATTACATTAAATGGTAGAAAAAAATTATCAGCTTTCATCAATCCAAAGTGAGATGAGACCTTCATTATTAACATAATGTTCTGAAATTCAAGAAAAACATAAATCTGCAAATGAAATGTTCAATAATAACGAACAGGCAATGAGGTTAGTCTTACAAATTCAGGAGACTTGCTGTAATGAATTTTGTAGGCTTTCATCAACTTAAGGCTGTGTTCAGCATTGATTCTCCCACAGCGCTTAGATGTCCAAACCTTAATTTTATCGTAGATCTATGATATTCCTATAGATCTACCCCCTACAACACAATAAATGAACTGATAGCAACCCAATAATCGAATTTATAGCAACCACATAACCCAATTTGCATTTCACAATATTCCCCTGCAAATTAAAACTTGCATATATATCCAATGGTACATATTAAACAAATTCTTCAGACTTCAGAAACATCAATAGAAACACCTGATCTAATTAAACAAAAATGAAAAATTAATTAAAGAGTAAAACAAAGCTGATAGGCATACCTTGAAAACTGCTTGAAGAAGAACACAAAATCAGTAGTAGATTAAGCCGCAATTTATTGACCAAAAATCAATATTGTGGCGAATGAAGAGATTGGGAATTTGGGATTGCAACCATGGGATCCACAAGAAATTTTGAGGATAAGCAAATTTGAATTAATTAGGTTTTGGTAGACATCGATGATGAAATTACCGAAAAGTGGGAATAATTTTTGGGGAAAATTTCTAGAGGCACTAGGACATAGTGTGCGTATGTGATGGGTTTAGAGTTGGGGGAATGAGTTGAGATGGCCACCCTTCACAATGTTTTTGTTTAAATGGCCTTTGACCAAATTGTTTAAAAGAAAAGAAAATTTAATTATTTAAAATTATCAAATATCCATTTTACCCTTCCTTTGTAACCAAATAAATGATGAATTTGGGCCAAATTTATTTTTACCCGACCTGGTTAAACCCGACCCGGTCAAATGGGTTTGACCGGATCTAAAAAATTTAAATCAAATTTTTAAGGTTCAAAGACTTGAACCTTGGATCTCTAAGAGAAAAAGTATCATCCTCACCACTAGGACACTTAATAATGTTGTTTATTTTATTACAATAACTTATATATATATCTTAAAAATTAGAGCTAACTTTTCAAAATTCAAGGATTTGAACCTTGAACCTCTAAGAAAAATAAGTGCCCCTTCACCACTAGGACATTCAACAATGTTATTTATTTTATTGTAATAACTTATATATATATTGAAAAATTAAAGTCAAATTTTTAAGGTCAAAGGATTTGAACCTTCAACCTCTAAAAAAAATGATGATTTCCTCACCACTAGGACATTGACCAATATTGTTTATTTTATTGTAATAACCTATATATATATCTTAAAAAATTATAGCCAAATTTTCATATCCAAAGATTTGAACCTTCAACCTCTTAAAAAAATGATATTTCTTCACCACTAGGACATTGACCAATGTTGTTTATTTTATTGTAATAACCTATATATATATCTTAAAAAATTATAGCCAAATTTTCATGTCGAAGGATTTGAACCTTCAACCTCTTAAAAAAAAATGATGATTCCATCACCACTAGGACATTGATCAATATTATTTATTTTAATTCAATAACCTATATATAATCTTATAGTTCTGAATGTCTTAAAAAGTTAAAGTCAAATATTTCACTTTATTCATATTATGTATTATGTATTAAAAGATTAATTTTAATTAAGATGAATTGAATGTCTAACAAAATATATGACTTCAAATTATATAAATAGTTAGTGACATTTAACTTAAAATTTTTAATTTTATTTCAAATAATTTTTATATTTATTTATAATTTTTAAGTAATGACCAACTAATCCAACTACTAGATTTTTTGTTTTTTTCCATTTCATTCCCTACGTAAATTTTTTATGGCGTGCAAAATATACTTTTTATATACTCTAAAAGACATAATTGTCGTTTCATATGCTCTAAAACGATATATAACTAAAAGTCATTCCATATATTTAAAGTATACTTTCAAAATTCGAGTTATGTTATTATTTAAAATTCAACCATTAACCCAAAACCTAAAGGTCATTCCATATATTTTAAATTTTTTTCTAGTTTTTTCGATCAAAATATTAACTTACTTTAATTAATTAGTATAAATTTTTCAAAAAGTAAAAAATATTTATTTAACTATCATGAATCAGAATTTCAGATTATATAATTTAATTATAATAAAAAGATTGAATAACCGAATTTATAAATTATATAAACAATTGTTAGTTATGTAAAATTTTAAATTGACAATTGTATAATATAATTGTTCGATTAGAAACATGTTATAAAATTGTAAATAAAACTAACCATTTATTAAATAACATAACAACTTTCATATTGTTTTAGTACAAATTTGATGAGTTCGAAATCGTTCCGATTCAAATCATAACTACGACGACATAACTATCGTTTCTTTTCATAAAAAATGATAATTATATCATTCTGATTAAAAATAGCGATTCGACCATCCACAGCCACTCGCCATGCCTTTAACATACACAGGGCAATCGAAAGAGATCATCAAGCGGGTTGATACCACTCGAATGGCTTAGAAAGAGCGAGCGAATATACTTGTTATCAGAATAGTTCGAAAGTGGTACATAATCATAGGAACACAAATGTTTCCGTAGCTTCTTTAGAGTGAGATCGAACCCACTTGATGACTTATTTCGATCATCCTAAATATATCAGATACATGTCTCGTGATCGTGGAAGGTCGAATCATCATTTTTAACAGAAACGATATAATTATCGTTTTATATAAATTATAACGATATATAAATCGTTTTAATTAAGATTAAAACTAAAATGATATCAATGTCGTCAAAATTGTACTGAAACAATAATGACATCGTTATGTATCAAACCCACGAAATAATATAACGACTTTCATATCATTTTAGTACAAATTTGATGAATTTGAAATCGTTCCAATTCAAATTATAACTACAACGACATAGATGTCGTTTCTTTTAATAGAAAACGATAATTATATCGCTATAGCTAAAAACAACGATTCGATCGTCCATAGTCACCCGTCATACTTTCAACATACATATGATGATCGGACAAGGTCATCAAACGAGTTGATACCACTCGAATGGCTTAGAAAGAGCGAACGAAGATACTTTCTATCTGAATAGTTCGAAAGTGATACACAATCATGGGAATATAAATGTTTCCATAGTTTCTTTTAAGTGGGATCGAACCCACTTGATATCGTTACAATATAAAAATTACACTATTTTTCAAAGACTACCACAATAAGTTTGAAATCATTCTTGGAGCAAATAACGACTTACATATCATTACAATAGAAAAAATTGATTTTTTACACCATAACGACATTTAAATCGTTATCTTGTTTCGATAACGACTTCCATATCGTTACAATATAAAAATTACACTGTTTTCCAAAGACTACCATAACGAGTTTGAAATCGTTCTTGGAGCAAATAACGACTTACATATCGTTACAATAGAAAAAAATGACTTTTTTCACCATAACGACATTTAAATCGTTATCGTGCTTCAATAACGACTTACTTATCGTTACAATATAAAGACTACGCTATTTTTCAGAGACTATTATAACGAGTTTGAAATCGTTCCTGGAGCAAATAACGACTTATATATCGTTTCAATAGGAAAAATTGACTTTTTGAACCATAACGACAATGACATCGTTCCCGAAAGACATAGCGACCTCCATATCGTTGCAGTGTAAATAATAAGGAAAGCGACATTTATATCGTTTCTTTACATAGAAAACAATAAGTATATCGTTATGGGTAGTAAGGTGTTCTTGAGCATTCACAATCATTCGACATACCTTCGACATATGTATGATGACCGAAAGAGGGTATTAAGTGGACTGATAACACTTGAATGGCTTAGAACGGGCCAACAGAGATACGTTTTTTATATCGAAACTAGTCCAATATGTTGAACTACTATAGAAATACAAATGTTCCTCAAGTTTCTTTGGAACGTGATTAAACTCGCTCGACAACCTATTTCGGTTATCATATACATATGTCGAAAGTATGTCAAATGATCGTGGATGCTCAAGAACGCCTTACTACGCATAACGATATACTTATCGTTTTCTATGTAAAAAAACGATATAAATGTCGTTTTCATTATTATTTACACTGTAACGATATGGAGGTCGTTATGTCTTTCGGGAACGATGTCATTGTCGTTATGGTTCAAAAAGTCAGTTTTTCCTATTGAAACGATATATAAGTCGTTATTTGCTCCAGGAACGATTTCAAACTCGTTATAGTAGTCTCTGAAAAATAGTGTAGTCTTTATATTGTAACGATATGTAAGTCGTTATTGAAGCAAGATAACGATTTAAATGTCGTTATGGTGGAAAAAGTCATTTTTTTCTATTGTAACGATATGTAAGTCGTTATTTACTCCAGGAACGATTTCGAACTCGTTATGGACGTCGTTGAAAAATACTGTAATTTTTATATTGTAACGATATTGAGGTCGTTATCGAAGCACTATAACGATATCAATGCCGTTATGGTTAAAAAAAGTCATTTTTTACGGTAACGATATGTATGTCGTTATTTGCTACAGGAACGATTTCGAACTCGTTATGGACGTCGTTGAAAAAAAGTGTAGTTTTTATATTGTAACGATATTGAAGTCGTTATCGAAGCACTATAACGATATCAATATCGTTATAGTTCACAAAGTCACTTTTTTACGGTAAAGATATGTATGTCGTTATTTGTTACAGGAACGATTTCGAACTCGTTATGGACGTCGTTGAAAAACAGTGTAGTTTTTATATTATAACGATATGGAGGTCGTTATTGAAACACGATAACGATTTAAATGTCGTTATGGTTCGAAAAGTCACTTTTTTATACGATAACGATATGTATGTCGTTATTTGCTCTAGAAACGATTTCGAACTCGTTATGGTAGTTTTGAAAAAACAGTGTAGTTTTTATATTGTAACGATATGGAAGTCGTTATCGAAGCACGATAACGATTTCAATATCGTTATGGTGGAAAAAATCACTTTTTCCTATTGTAACGATATGTATGTCGTTATTTGCTCCAATAACGATTTCAGCAATAAAAAATGACTTTAAGTTGAGATGAAGTTTCATAAAAGTTAATAAATGTTCCATCTGTATACATTACATTGTATTTTGGATTTAGCTAAATAATCATATGTTAAAATCATTACAATCTACGAATATTTCAACAAAGTTGTCATGGTTACCATCGTTGTCTGTTTGAACATGTTGCTCCTCGCTATTCTTATTTGCAATTTGTTCTCCTTCCTCTATTATTAATAAACACCCTTCATCACCAAGATCTTCTTCAATTTCAACTTCATTCGAAAGGGTTATACAGAGAAAAGTTTCTTTACAAACAGATAGAAACCACTTCACATTGTTGTCACAATCAATTATGGTTGGAGCAGCTGGGACTTTAGACATTATAGGGACAAGAGATGAAATCTTCATTTTGTACACCCTCGTAGCGACGTTCAACACCTCTTTGATTTTATCATATGAAATAGTTTTCGCAACAAGAATAGGAGTTGTTTTTCCTTTGTCATTCTTTGCATATTTTCATTTCCATACACCGTCAATCGACTGTTCATATTCAACTGGATAACAAATTGATATCCATACCATATTAGCTGTGTCCATAACTGTAAGTCAATATAAAAATTTCATCAACCTGTCTTTATAAGTTATTCTAAAGTCATTATGAAACAAAAATCTAATAAAACACATATGCTTGAACAAAGTCGTTATGTACAAAATAGACCCAACTTACATTTTCCAACTTATGGTACAACAATGAAGGAATAGCCAAACATGCATTTGCTAACTCACATTTCATTTCGAACATAGTACAAAACTGATAACGATATAGAAGTCGTTATGGACTTCCGAAAACGACGTGTAAGTCGTTATGCAGATAATAAAATCAAAATTGTGTTTTACGGTATAAAAATAAAAAGAATAGCCAAACATGCATTTTTCAACTTACATTTCACTTCAATTAATGCAAATAACTGGTAATGAGAAAATGGGTTGAAAACTAACCCATATCAAAACTCTAATGTAATGTTAAATTGAAATCAAAATCATTGTTCACAAATAAACACCCCAATCATGTATACAACATGGAGAAATTATTGACAAAAAATAGAGAAAGAAAGTAACCCAAAAATTTAGAATTCACAACATCCTCTTCTTCTCCAATTGCTAATCACTAATGTTGCAAGATTTTACTACTCACTTCAACTAAATAAGTGTTTAAGGGAAAGATAATGTAGAGTTTATGATTTTTTTAAGTAGAGCAAAAAGATGAAGAGAAAATGAAAGAGAGCATTTACCTGTGGAACCCGATTGTTGGAGAAGAAGGGTGAAATGGAAATTGAAAGGAGAATTAAGGCAATAATGTCTTTTTGTATACAAGGACATTTTAGACATTAACAAATTACATTTTCCCCTTTTCATATATTTAGGCCTTCTAACTAAAAAATTTAGTTGGTGGTCTTTTTAAACAAAAACTTAGTTTGACTAGGCTCATTAAATGAAAACCCCTTTAGAGTTAGAGGGTATATCGTGGGTTTTTAACCCTGTTGGAGAGTGGGTTATCCTTTTTAGATTTAGGCTTTTGTTATTTTGGATTTTGTCTGGGAAAGAAAAAAAAAATTGTAGGCACAAGGCACCCTACTATTGCAAAACTTGAAATAAATCATATTTTTGCGGGAAAAAGTAAACTTCGCCTACAAATCTTAATTTGTCAACGAAAATTTTGTAAGGAAAAGCTAAATTTCTTCTAGCCCTACAAAACATATTTTTGGCGGGGAAAAGTAAACTTCACATACAAATCTTAATTTGTCAATGGAAATTTTGTAGGGAAAAACTAAATTTCTTATAGTGCATTCTCCTTCTTTTGGCCATTCTAGGTCATTTGATTGATTTTTTCTTATATTGTAGTGTTGACTCGTGCCTGTAGCTTTCATTTAAATAGCTTTATTTGTAAGTCCTATGCATATATAGTATTTTAAGGGTTCAACACTTGCATATTTCTCTCTTTATTAACTTTCATCTGACTTTTTTGCCTAGTTTAATATATTCTAAAGATGCAGTGGAAAAATGTCGAGTGACTAATTTTCTTTTTCCCACGAATGCAATGCTTCAATTATGCTGTGCAATAATGAAGAAGATGATTCTACTTGAAGTAGGTATCTCAAGTGTTATTGTAGTTATATTTCTGAAATTTAAATTCTCAAAACATATCATATATATATATATATATATATATATATATATATATATATATATCTATTTGTTGCTTTGTTCTAACAACAAAATTTTTTTTTGTGTGGGAAATGCTGGAACAAAAAAAGGTTATGGTTAATGATTGTTGCCTAAAATTTTATGTTGGATATGCAGGCACTTGCATTTGTTTTTTTTTTTTTTTTTTTTTTTTTTGGTTCCTTTTTCGAAAATTAGTATTGAACTTGGGCAATTATTCTTGAAATATAATCCTTCAAGAATGCTAGAAATCAAAAAGCTAGGTCTCTCAGTTTTGGATGTCAATAACTCAATTTGTTTTGATACTAGCTCTTATGATTGGGGCATATCTACTTTATAAGTGCATTTTTTGCTGCTTACGTCACTGGATCTTGAAGTATGTTGTTGCAGGAAACTATCTAATTTCTTACTCATAACCATATATTGGGCCTACAATATTTACCTATTGAATTTCCCAATGGTGCCGATTAAGACCAATCTTATTCCTCGAATCATCCATATTCTATATTGTTGGAGTTGATCAGGAGTCATTATTAGCCATAGTTCAACTTTCAGTTAGATAGGCGACGATGACTTTGGAAGAAAGTATAATTTTTAAGGATTGACCTGTTATCTACATGGAGTTCCACGATCATAGTTCTTTCTAGAAAAGAAGGTCTCATTGGCTATCTTAGCATTCTTACTTGAAGGTGCTTCCTCTTATCGTAACTTTTCTATCTTTATAATTTAAGTCGAGCCAACCTTAACGGTTAAGTTGCAATTATATTTGAATTTCCTGTAAATAAGTTGGTGCATAATATTCTGGATCTTCATTTTTTAATACACTTCCTATAACACGGTAGAGCCATCTCGCTTAATGTATGTTTTTCAATAAAGTTTACTAGTAAGATGCTCGGCCTCTTCCAATATTTGAGCATACTCATACTGATAATTAGTTGTGATGATCTCATTTTATTACCAAATTATGACTTGGTTGCAAGTTGTATTTTTTTCTTTTTTTTATAAAATAAAAAAAATAAAATAAAATAAAAAAACCTTTGAGATCATGTTGGTTTCACTTAAAAATTACGTCATGCAGGTGTGCTTTGATGGCCTTAGATATGCTGCTGCATTTATTGGCAGAGAGCTTATATTTTCTCCAATGACTTCTTCCCCATTTTGAGTTGGAAGGCCTTGTTTAATTGTGCATTTATTGGTTGTCTGTTCCTTTTCGAATCTTATTATGAAGATAATGTTTCTTAATTATTATGTCCTTTTAAGATTTTGCTTGGAGCACTACAAGATTATTTTAAGTAATACAGCATCTTTATTTTACATTTTGCGCCTTGGATGGATGTGGAAACCATTGTTTCTTTCCATCTCTAGAATCATCTTATGAATATGTTGGGTTGTCAAGTAATATGGTTTTCTTACGAGTACCTATTATGATGGGCTCTCAAGGAACCTCTTCAAAAATTAAATACTAAGATATAAAAATATAATTGTTTTACTAAGGGCCTGTTTGATAAAAGTTTATTTTCGATGAAAAAAAAAATCAACTTCCACTTTTGTGGTATTTGATAGGGTATATTTTCTTGACAATTCTTTTCCTTGCACTTGCCACATGTCCACGTTTTCCACCATTTTGGTAGAAATTCATTTTCCACCTTCTGCTCCAATTTATTTTTTTATTAATTTATTTTTGCAATTGGAACATATTTTAGACTCAGTGGTAAAAAAATTTATCCATTTAATTAACAAATTGCATGAAAAATAAGCTAAATGAAATTTTAATTTTTCTTTTTTTTTTTTTACTTTTTGGCAATCCTAACAAATTTTATCCCCAATTGTAAAAATATATATCCCAAAAATTAAAAATTTGCATGAAAAACAAAGTCAAACGGATTAGGTGAAAAATTATACCAATCAAACACAATTAATTGCAATTTTCGGTAAAACAAATTCATGGCAATTCAATTCTCTGTCATTCGATTTTTTTCACTCAAATTTCACATTTGTAATCAAACGGACCCTAACTGTTTCCACAAGCTGGAAATATAAATAATTAACAACTTCATGAGTTTCCTTGTTCGGTTGAAGTTTCATTTGGCTCAATTTCCACTGAATGTCAGCTGCAAGCCACGTCCTTTATCTTTAATATTTGACACATTGATACCCAGGTCGCACCTATAAAATTTCATAAGAAAATAAATAAATTAGTTTGTGTTGCTACAAGTATTGAAAGTTGATTTTTCTCATAATTAATTTATACTATACATACTCCAAGTTTATAAAGATTGTTTCACCCTTTTATCTAAATTGAACAAATCACATTCTTTCATCTCAAATATGTGACAAATCTCATACCTGGTATAATTAATTTGAAGTGTACATTAACATTGTAATTTTTTTTTGTTTTTATCTTAATCTTCTTTCTTTCTGTATTCTCCGAAGATGGCTCAATTATTATGTAATGATAAGAATACTTACAAGAGTAAAGTAGGAGAAACCCCAAACAGAATTAGGAATTGAAATGAATGAGTATCACGTTGTTGTTGGGTGGATGTTCTTCTTCATCTACGCCTCTCAAAATCTAAGGCATTTCCTCTACTATCTGATTCTGGATATGGCGCGAGCGACTGACAAAATTTATGCAAAATCTATAAGGCACTTGAAGCAATTTTCATAACAGTGATTATTTTAACACACCAACTAACCTAAAAGGAAAAAAGAGATTATATAATTAATTGAAAAATAAAGAAATTTAACCGAATACTTACGGTAATCATTTAATGGAGAAATCTTTGTTATTATTTAACAAAATCATAGGAGAACCTCATGCAGACTCTTTATCCATTAGTAACAAAAATTAATTAAACCCACCCAGTAACAATATTTAGAACATACACTAACTAGAATTAATGAAAAGTAAAGTCAATATACTTACTGCAAAACGAGGATAAGTTTTTTCCCACTCAGAATCAAAATCGCTTTCTTCCCGGAATCTCTTTGTCAACAACGGACATTTCCGAATACTTAATTTTTGTAATTTGGTGAGTCGTTGCATAGCTTCTTTAGAGGGCAGATGCCTAAGCTTTTGACACTTCCGTAGTGTCAATTCTCGAAGAGATGACAAATTCCCAAACCAATTGGGTAATGCTTCCATTTCAAATTTATTTATTGTCAACTTTTCTAGGGAAGTGAGATGCTGAAGCTGATATGGTAAAGAGACCCAATCCGCTTGACCTATTAACTGTAATTTCTCAAGGGAGTTTATGTGTTCGATACCGTCAAAAAAATCTTGAAATGAATTGAACTGCACTGAATTTGAGAATCCCCCAATCTCCAATTCTATTAAGCTGTTATGGCATCCAATCCCACTCAATGTAGGAAACGAAGTGAGATTACTGCATTTAGACACAATCAGAGACCGTAGAGATCCCATCTCTCTCATTTCAGGAAGCGAAGTGAGATTTGGGCATTGACGTACAGATAGAAGCTGTAGAGACTTACTACACTCTAGCATTTCATTTGGCAGGTTGCTCAACTCATAGCAATTACTAATTATTAAGCTCTGAAGTGAAAGGAGGCCCTCTTGTCCATTTTGATATGGAATTGATTGCAGATTTCTACAATAATTTATTGACAATGTCTTAAGAGAATGGAGGCTGCCTAGGTCATAGGGTAATTCCCTCAATTCATGACAACTCCAAATTTCCATCACTTTAAGATAAGCCCCGCTGCCCCTCAAGTGGGGAACATGAGCCAACTTATCACAAAAAGCTATATGCAAATATTCAAGGCAAGGAAATACCTGCATTCTACCCATTTGTGCTTCTTCCCACTCTGCTAGGTTCGGCATACTCTGTATTGAAAACCTTTTAAGTGACGGGAATGATACTCTTGTCTCTTGGCCATCGTTGCTGCTAGTTGAGCCGCAATCACTCTCTCCATAGAATGATGATCTTATCGATGTTACGCTACTCAGACCATACAATGTTAGATACTTGAGGAGTGGTAGGTGGCCAAGCATTGGGATTTCTTCGCATTCGAAACAATTTCTAATTTGGATCTCGATCAATTTATCAAATGTCACCAGACGGCCACCAATGTCTTTATATATTCCCATATTTCTAGTCCAAAATGGAAAGTTTTTACCTTGGAATCCTTCAATGGTTAGGCTTTTTAGCTTTTCATGAGGTTGCAGCCCTTCAAGTACACTCTCATCATTGCGGTTACTTTCTGTGGAATCCATTGGCACTCTCCATTGAAAGTGTAGCTCATAAATGTTTAACTTTCCAGCTATATCTGCACGCTTGGCTACTGTTATGCCGCTCACCAATTCCAGTTGCTCTATTTTTAGCGTGCCCTTGAGATTTTTCAACTTTCCTAGCTCATCGATTCGACAACCTACCTTGTCACTCGCACAAAATAATGGTAATGTTTGAAGGCAAGATAAACTTCCGATTTTAGGTGGCATCTCGAAATTACCATCATAAAAACAGAGATGCTTTAAACGAATCAAGAATTGCAGATCTCTAGGAAGGCTTAGAAGCCCTCGATATAGGCCTATAATCCTCAAGGTTTGCAAATTGTAGAGCTTACAAACAGATTCTGGCAGAGTAGTGAGATAATTATTGGACACATCAAGATATCTCAAATGTTTCAACGTGCCAATTGATGTTGGCAATTCTTCAATATTTGCATCACATAGCTTTAGAGAATGCAAATGCTTGAAGTACGGCAAAACTTCATCTGGTACGCATCTTCTCAAGAACAATGTGCGGAGATAACCGGCTGTCTCTTTTATGTTCTTGCATGTTTCCTCTCCAATTGACTCTATTGCAAGGTGTCTAACTTGAGGAATGTCATCAGCAGTGCGACCCTCCTCCATATTCATGAAACTTTCTGATTTCGAAACTAAACATGCAAGATCGTGGACAAGATCGTGCATCTTGCAGCTTATGATATTGCCATAACTGTCCTTTTCGGGCTCTTGGAAGAAGAAATTTTGCAACAAAATATTAAAAAATCCATTGCCTGTAGTTTCCATCTCATTCTTTTGATTATTCGGAAGAAATCCTTCCGCCATCCAAAGCTGGATTAAGTCTTCTCTATCCATGACTGAATCCTTGATAAATATTGAACAATAGGAAAAACATTTTTTCACTGATGAAGAAGGTAAGCGATCATAGCTTATCTTTAAGACTTGCAATACACCCTTCTCACCCTCTTCAAGATTTGAAAGCCCATTCCGTAGAATTGAATCCCACTCTTCTATTTCCTTTCCTTGCAAAACTCTTCCCACCATATTTGCTGCTAGAGGTAGACCTCTGCATTTGCCAGCAATCTCCTGCCCAGTAATCTCAAAATGTTTAGGTACTTTTTTATCTTGAAATGTCCTTGCTCTGATTATGGACCAGCATTCATCATCTGTTAATGACCTCAAACTCCATGGACGATCGATAGTGTTCACAAATGATGCCATCTTTTCTTCACGTGTGGTGACGATGATGAAATTTCCTTTGTTGGAGCTGACTTCCACCATAGTATTTTTGAATTCTTCCCAAACTATTGTTTCTACGTTCCATAAATCATCGAGAACAAGCAAGTACCTTTTGTCTTTTATTTCCTTTGCAATCCCTTGAACAACAGCTTCCATGCTATCTCGATCAGATTTTTCATTCAATAACAATTCCAGGATCTTTCGAAAAAGCGTCATCTGATCAAAATTTTCTGATACGCAGACCCAAATCCTTTCGTCGAAATGGCTTTGTGCACGAGGGTGTTTGAGGATCTTGCGTGCTAAAGTTGTCTTTCCAATCCCTCCCATTCCGACTATGGGAAGGACTGAAAGGACATTATTGATTGAGCTGGTTATGGTCTCTAGAATTTCTGATTCATCAATTTCTCTTCCAATGACAATTGGACCAACAGTGAAGCTGATAGTTTCTATGATAAGAGGCTTTGCAAGAGGATAATCTTTGACTCTGTTGAGGCCAAGGTTATCAGCTTCGTTGTTTATCCTTTCGAATTTGGCATTTATGTCCTTGATTTTGTGAGCCATCTCCCGTTGAAATGTCAAAGTGGTATTAGTACAGCAAGGGATGTTCAAGCACCGCTTTGGCTTAATCTCGTCCTGGGTCTCTATTGTACGACTCAAATCTTCATATTTGATCTCGTCCAAAACAATGTCGGCATCATATGCAGCATCCTCGAGGTCCTTGAGCCAGCTTTTAACATCCTCGTCGGTGATGTCGCGCCTTCCAGCACCTTCCAAGAATTGGTTGACCTTTACCAAGTGTTTTTTTAGGTTTGCTAGTTCGTTCTTGTAACCACGCAGAAGATTGACTTCTGCAGCAGCAACAGCAAACAACTTCTCCAGTATAAACTTTACGCCTTCAATAGCCACAGCTTCCATTTTTTCTTGCTTTGGAAATTTGATGGGAGTGATTGATTGATTTTGAGAGGTAGAGAAAGGGAGAGGTGGATACAAATTGCAAGGTGGAGTTGTTTGTGGTGTAAATGATTTTTTTCTCTGTTTAAAAAGGGTATACAAATTCTTTAAGCATCTTTAAAGTGAACTTAAACCATTAATCACTTCATCCCCTTCCGTTAGCATAAAGTAATGAATTATGATATACTTAAACCATTAGTCACTACATTCACTTTCATTAGCATAAACTAAAGAATTATGATACTTTTGACGACCATTAAAACATAACTCTATTTTCTCAAACTTATTTTCAATAACACATACTCACAACAAAATATTTTACGTATAAATCCATTACTTTTTTCCTACTTTTTAACCATACATAAAAAATTTAAAAAAATTACTATTTCAAAACAAATTTTTCCCAAAAAAATAAATAAATCATAAATCATTTTAATATTTTCAAACTGGATCTTAAACCATTAGTCACTGTTTCATCTTCCATTAACATAAAGTAAAGAATTATGATACTTAAATTATTAGTCACTACATCCACTTCCATTAGCATACATGCAGTGACGCTGGTAGTTAATTATCAAAGAGAAATGTGAAACTTAATTGAAGTGTAGGACAAAGGTGTACATTTAGATTGGGCCAGATAAGCTAATAGCAATCTGAACTTTGTTTTGTCATGCTGTGAAATTTAATTATTGTTGCTACTTGGAGTTCATATGGGATTTTTCTTTTATATATATAAACATGGTATAGAATTTGAGCTTTTCATTCATAACAAGTTTGGCTTGACGCTGCTCATCGTGTCACGTCTATGACGAAGACTTGCTAGTGGGCAAGAAAATGATTCATTTTACTCGAAGTCTTAGTCGTCCTCATGAAGGTTATCAAATCACATTTGTCTATGACAAAGACTTGTTAGTGGGCAAGAAAATTATTCATTTTACTCAAAAGTCTTGGTCGTCCTCATCAAGGTTATCAAATCACAGTTGTCTATGACAAAGACTTGCTAGTGGGCAAGAAAATTATTCATCACATTTGTCTTTGACAAAGACTTGTTAGTGGGCAAGAAAATTATTCATTTTACTCAAAAGTCTTGGTCGTCCTCATCAAGGTTATCAAATCACAGTTGTCTATGACAAAGACTTGCTAGTGGGCAAGAAAATTATTCATCACATTTGTCTTTGACAAAGACTTGTTAGTGGGCAAGAAAATTATTCATTTTACTCAAAAGTCTTGGTCGACCTCATCAAGGTTATCAAATCACAGTTGTCTATGACAAAGACTTGTTAGTGGGCAAGAAAATAATTCATTTTACTCAAAGTCTTAGTCGTCCTCATGAAGGTTATCAAATCACAGTTGTCTATGACAAAGACTTGCTAGTGGGCAAGAAAATGATTCATTTTACTCAAAAGTCTTAGTCGTCCTCATCAAGGTTGACAGGAAGACGACCATAATTCATTTTTACTAGTTTTTCTCTACACGTCATTTTTAACTTCTTGTTCTATGGTATTAATGTGATTCAAATTACCTTTTACTTACGGCTCATATATATTTATCTATTGAATGGCTTTGAATTTTCACCGATTTAACTCTTATATTGGTCCAACTAAAGCCTAACATGTCTTATATATATGTTGCTCTTGACATAGTCGTTTTGTGTGTGATTTTTGTATGACATTAGAGAAAACGTAGATGTCTCTTCTTGTTGAAAAACGGCTACCTTTGAGGCATGAAAATTCAGTGGCTTTCTTTATGTGTTTGGCCTCCTCTTTGTGTCTTCTTCCATTATCTTTCTCATGCTTTTGTGGCTTACAAATCAATACAGTTATCTTGTCCTTCGTGAGTGGGACTGAGAAACAATTGAGGTAAATATATTGGTTGTGGGTCGGAACTATTTGGATTGGTTGTTTGGCGAGAAAGGTAATGTGAAATTGAACCCGGGAATCACCATTTCGAAGATCTTGGAGCTACCTTGATCCAATTTTCCCTTATAATCTCATATTATCGTATGAGATCTCAGACGAAGGTAGACGCTAAAAGGTTTATTACCTTTACAACTTCACAAAAAGAATATCAAGAAATAAAAATAATGGGATTAAAGTGTATCGACTTCAAACCTTAGGTTTCAAAGGGTTTCAAAGATTGCAAAATATACAAGAATACCAAAAATTATATCAAAGCATCCTAGATAATCAACTGAATCCCCAAGAGTCAACAACAGAGAGAACTAAGTTCACTAGGAACTGTTCATAATCAGAATGTGTTATCACAACTCAATAAGAAATAAGAACATGTCCCTAAGAATTGTCAAAGTCAAGAATATCAAGTAGTTTCATGCTCTAACATGGATGTATTAACACAATTGTAAAACAAAAAAACACTATAATTGACCCACAGTCACTTTGATCTGGAGTATTAATGTGATACACAAGTTATGAAGAATTGAACAATAGAATAGAATGAGGGGAAAATATTTACAACATTCACCATCAATTGGATTAAAGACATTGCTTGCGCAGAATGTAATTTAAGAACGTGTTTGGCAAATAGAAATATATCTTACAAAATAATACATCAGACAACAATTTAATTTCTTTTTTATTTAATACTATTTACTATTATTTAATTCATGGTACTTGTTGTCGATTTTATATCCCACAAGTGTTTACAAGAAAAAAAAGCGGACCTATGAGTCCTAATATCGTTTCCAATGGAACTACTATTTAACAATTGGCTCAATTGTTCCTAACTTGAATTTGGTAGAAAACAAATAAAATAGTCCTTTTTTTGTGATTTTCTATTCTAATATACTAACACAAGTAAAAGTGATTTTTTTAATATGATGGTTTAAGTATTAGGATTCATGAGTTCACCATAATTATCCCCTAGATCTCAATCACCAAGTTTTATATAATTAATTAATTATGTTTATCCGGTCAAATTCTTCTAATGTATTCAATTTACCTCTCTCGAGTTCTCATTGAGCATATTTAACTAATTCAATTACATATCTCTATGTGAATCAATCTTAGTTAAGCACAATTATTAGTTCTAAGAATTAATGTAACGATCGCAATAACTAGCTAAGTATCTCTACGTTTTAAACTAATTACCGACTTTTACTACGTTGTCTAAATAAATAATCCGTATCTCTATATAATTATTGTTCACGAAATCAATGAATTAGTGGCCAATTAATCCAAACATTAAGAATATAAGTAAAAACAATCTACAAAATCTATCTAAGGTTTAAAACTTTTTAATAAAAAGTAAGGTTTAAAACTAGGTTACAATCATTCATCCTAACTAAATACTTAATGAATTTCTATACAAAATAATAATAATAAATAAATAAAAATCTTGAATTATTTTCTTCTTTATGCTGTCGTCCCCTCTTTTCTGTATGCGCATCCTCTTATTTCCAAACTGGCCGCCAGCTTTTTCTCTTTTAAAAGGAGTCTCCTTCCTTGAATTTCATTCCCAATCAAGGGTGGACCCCAAAACATGATCCAGTGGAAACGAGACAAAATTGTATAAAAATTATGGGTTAAAACTTAAATTATGGACTAAAAAATTTTGGAGACGACTTTGAAAATGTTAAATATATGAAGGGCCTAGCGAGTATAATTACACCCATAGGCCCTTCACAGGTCCACCCCTGTACGCAATCCAATTAATCAATTTGATTCTAACTGAAATTTTTTCCTGCCAATTGGCTTTCACTTTCCAAGGCTCAATTAATACATATTTTATCTTCAAGTCCTCAATTCTTTCAAAAGATGCTCTTTAATCCTTGAGTCCTATTATTTTACAATTGAGTCCCCTTCTTCAAAAATCATAATAGTTGACCAAATGCTTTATTAATATTTTCAATTGATCTCTTGCAATCTAGTTAATCTTCAATTGCTTCAAATCAACTCCAATTAAGCTCCAAATAACCTCTTTTCATATAAATTGTATCCAAGTTGGAATTGTCCTACAATTTACATATTTTACACAAATTAAGTAGATGATCACTCCATTTATATATAATTAAATAAGAATAGGAGTCCGAATACGTGCATAAAATGCACTTATCTGTACTAAACATACCAGAAATTATTTGGTTGTACGAAGGTAAGATTTCTTTCGAATTTCATTTCAATTGACTCGGTAATATACTAATTGTATTTGTATTGAGATTTTATTTCTTTAGGTTCTTGATTCATGGTACAAAAGACACACAAGAAGTTTTGAATTATTTCAATAACTAAAGACAATAAACTTTTTACTCTTCTTGTCGAAGAGGATAAGATTTTACATTAAACTATATTTTTTATATTTTGCTGCTTTTTTTTTTTTTTTAATATAACTCAAGTATCCAAGATTTACCCTACTGATCCTAAGGAGTGACGATCTTCTCCCTTGGTTCATCACTCAGGTAAATCAATTGTGATCACAGCTTATAAACATTTGGGGCGGACATTCAAAAAGTGGTTCTCCTTCCTGTGGACCCCCCTTTACGACGTGCGCACGAAATCCCCAAAGAAGCGACAAAGCACACCATAACTTCTGCTTCTACAGGACATTTGTCTTCAAACACAAATGATGTTTTCCAGTTATCGCAGGATTCGAATTTTCGATGCTCTATTTAGAACCCTCCCGTTTTACCATTGCACCATGCCCGTGGATGCTGCTTTAATTTAAGTCAATAGTGAGTAGATTATAGAAAAATGTCACATCTATTTCATTTGTCGATGTCACAAATATATGGATTGCAACGAACAGAGCTATAATATATAAGACAATTAGCAAGGTAAATACAAAGATAGATAATACAAATTTTGAATGAGGTTTTTATAGATTCTGATATCTCTTATTGTTATCAATTAAACTCCGCAATGTTCCATTTTTACATATTATTTTGGCCAAAAAAAAAAAAATTGTTTTGTGTGAAGATAAAGGTATCTTTGTAATTGTACCCTTTAATATAATCGTAAACGCAAAACAGCATGGTTCCCCATGCCCTCACCAAAATTCCCATTTTCAAGTTTCTTCTTTATTTTGCCTTTGTAATCAAGAAATTATATTTGATTTACCGCTATATATATGCAGTGACGCTGGTAGTTAATTATCAAAGATGAAATGTGAAACTTAATTGAAGTGTAGCACAAAGGTGTACATTTAGATTGGACCAGATAAGCTAATAGCAATCCAAACTTTGTTTTGTTATGCTGTGGAATTTAATTATTGTTGCTACTTGGAGTTCATATGGGATTTTTCTTTTATATATATAAACATGGTATAGAATTTGAGCTTTTCATTCATAACAAGTTTGGCTTGACGCTGCGCATCGTGTCACGTGTGGAGAGGTGGGCGGTTCTGATATCGATTCTCTAGACTCAAAAGCTTCCCACACGAGCCCTTTTCTCTTTTTCGTTTTTCGTTTTTTAAGTAGTTTACCACTAAAACTTAAAAGAATTGTGGGTCTTGATGTCTCGTGGCATAGCAATGTCAGGCCTTTCATTTTTCTTCATAGGTCGAGACAAAAAATTAACTCGACAATGAAATAACGATATAAAAATATATAATCAACTATAAACATATAAAAAATAAAGTTTATTTATTGTTGAGCATGAAAAAAATGACTATTCCAAGAAATATCATAGAGAATTTGTGTATATTATATTATATTACATTAATTGTAGTAAACAAGAAGTGCATTTCAAAGAAATAGCCATCAAGGATTGATGTAACATTTTGTTTGCAAGGTAAGTAGAGAGTCAATGTAAATTTCTACTTGGATTTCATTACAAGCAGCCTCTTTTGAATTTTTTTCCCCCCATCAAATCACATTTGTCTATGACGAAGACTTGCTAGTGGGCAAGAAAATGATTCATTTTACTCGAAGACTTAGTCGTCCTCATCAAGGTTGACAGGAAGACGACCATAATTCATTTTTACTAGTTTTTCTCTAGTCGTCATTTTTAACTTCTTGTTCCATGGTATTAATGTGATTCAAATTACCTTTTGACCCATAGATAATATTTGATTCAAACAAATCCTATATCAAGCATTTTTAATTTTTTTCCTAAAATAATTGAAACTCCATTAGCACGAGCAAGTGAAAGATATTCTGAACTTTTAAAGGTTTAAGTTCCAGAGACAGATGGAGAGGGGGCTAAGTAGGTCTGTAGCCCAGTCCCTCCCCCAGCCCATTAAGGCAAAAAGAATTTTTTATGTAAAAAAAAAAAAAAAAAAAAAAAAATTGTGTAAATTTTTTTTTTTTCCGCGTATTAGCCCGATCAGAAATTTTGTTACCCGATCTCGGATCCAATCCTATATCCGTCCCTAGGTTTAACAATACAAATAAGAGGGACTTTTGATCTTTTAATTATGTATGTATGACACTACAAGTAGTAACGCAAGTTTTCTACAGTGATAATGCATGAATCAAAGAAATCAAGTAAATTGCAAATAATTATGTTAGTGGAAGTCAAGTATTTTTCTTGCCAGCATATTATATATACAATAATGATGTTTGTCCAGGCTCAAAGACAGGAAACAGAAATACAAACTGACTTGGCAGCTACTGGTTAATATTTGATTTTTTTTTTTTTTTTCAAACTGTCCAACCATGTTCTGACGTGTGTCCCTCCTGTTTTTGAATCTGTTTTGTTGGGTTTTGATACCCAATAATTTCGGGTGATGATGTAAACTCGATTTTATATTCAGTCGGCTTTAACCAAATTGACTGATCGGTATATCGACATCATTAATGAAACGACCCAACTCCTTTCCGTTTGGACCACTCGAAGCAGCCTAATTTATTATAGTTGCTCATGGCTCAACTCATTTACTTGGATGGCTAAATTGTGTTACCCATCTTGAGTGACTCATTTATTCTTAGTGATTGGACCTTACCTATGTTAATTGGGCCAACCTTATTCTACCTTGACTTACCTTAATTAGACTTAATCTATCCCTATTTACCTTGTACCGCCCCTCTCTATTCTTACTACGTGAGTCGCCTCCCCTCTCTCTCTTTGTAAGACTTGCTGTGATCTTGATTTCTTCCCTTTCTTCAACATTTGTGGCTAGTGTCTTAGTGACATTGATTCCTTTGTGATTTTTCTAGTGGGAATATCAAGAAGCAACCGTAGTGGGAGTCGGAGTTGAGTTTTTGGGTTGGTTCCTTGGTGGTGTCGATTGGAGGAGAAACTGAGCCTGTAATCCACGTTGAAAAAGAGATTAATTCTCACAATTGGTATCAGAGTGAGGTAGGTGGTGGATTTCCGGCCAAATTCTAACCAGAAACGCGGCAGAAACCAGAAACCGAATCTGCCCAGATTTTTGTGCGAAAACCGAACCTGCAAACGCGATTTCCTGCCAAACCAGAAAGAATTTGGTGAAACGGACACCGGGGTTGGGTCGTGCAGGTGGAGGAGCTCCTGGGTGAGCTGCGCGTCTGAGTTTCGGCTACCGGCGGCGGCGCGTGAGGCACGCCGGTCGATTCCGGTGGAGGTTCATTCTGACAGAATCTTTATTTTGTTATTTCTAACACTCCTGTGTTGTTAGTTTTCGATTTCAGGTACTGTAGAAAAAGTTGGATGATTTTGCCCTTGGTGGAGTGCCGATCGAAACTTCTGAACATTTACTGAATTACTTTAGGCCAAGATTGCGGTCCTAAAGCAGTAAATTCGTATCTCTCCGATTTACGGACCTCAGAAGTGGTCCGCTCTGGTAAATTGGCTGAAACCTTTACATTATTGCATTAGCAAATCATCGTGTGGGGTGATCACATAGGTTTGGGGGTTGCCATTATTTGGTAACCATTGTTTGTTGCTAGAACCTAGGATTACCTGTTTAATTTCTAAGTGAAATTATTTGTTTATCGTCGTTAGCTTAATTTGTTGAACGTTGTTGCGTTATCTCATATCTTTTTAGAATTGTACCCAAGCTTCCTATTCTAGTTTCTTCCCTTGACCTGAGAACGTGATTCTCACGGAATCCTGGGGTTCTAGAATAGCGTATTATTGTGAAATCATAGGAATCTTGTTACTTGGTGTAATCTGTGTGACCTGTGACTTTTACAAGTTTGAGTTTATGTTTTGTGCATTTTTTGGTAAGATGTCGACACATTACTTTGAATTGAGTATCTTTAATGGTAAAGGAGATTTTTCTATTTGGCAACAAAAAATGAAAGGTATTCTTGTTCAACAAAAGGTTTCTAAAACTATTGATGATTCTTTTTCTGAAACCTTGACTGTTGTAGAAAAAGAGAATTTGGACGAATTGGCATATACTTCTATTATTTTACACTTGTCTGATGCAGTTTTAAGAAAAGTTGGTAAATTAAAAACCATCAAAGAACTTTGGGAAAAGTTGGAGAGTTTATATTTGCTCAAATCTACTCCTAATAAGTTATATCTGCTTGAACGCTTTTTCATTTTTAAAATCGATCCTTCAAAGGACCTTGATGACAATTTGGATATTTTTAACAAATTTGTTCAAGATATCGTTAACTTTAATGAAAAGGTGTCTGAAACTTATAAAGTTATAATCCTGCTTAACTCTATGTCTGATTCATATAGAGAGGTTAAGAATGCCATTAAGTATGGTAGGGATACCTTAACACCTGAGATTGTCATAGATTCCATTAAGAGTAAAGAAATGGAAATTAAGGCTGAAAAAGAAGATAAGATGAATGGTGAGTTACACGTGATGAGGAGTAGAATGAAATTTAAGCAAATGAATTTGGGTAGAGCTCAAGATAATAGTGATTCGAGTGATGATAGTGGTAAGAAGAAGAGAAAGGGATGGGACAAGTCTAGTGTTAGAAGGTGTTATAGTTGTGGTAGAATTGGACACTTTATTAGGGACTGTCCCAAAAATAAGGATAAACAGAAGGGTAGGATGAGAGATAAGGCGAATGTGGCTATGGAGTCGAGTGATGACCCTAGTGAGGTTTATTGAGTGTAAACCTAGTTACTGCATTGCATCTGTGTGTAATCCTTTCTGCATGTGTGTGAGTGGTTGATTCTGTTGCATGTCGTATGTTACGCTTTCAATGTGTTTGATGTGTGTAATTGCATGAATCAATGTGACTCGTATACTTGGTGTATGTGTTAGCATGCATAGTAGGTTGGTGATGCATTAGCAGTAAGTGAGTGTGTGTGAGTGTTGGATGTCTATTGGTGAGGTGGAGTATAGATGCCTAGGGGTACATTGTGGTTTGTACCGGGAATGTGGAGTGTGACATTTGGATCACGAGTGGAGATGTGATCAAATGTCTGGAATCCTTTATCAGAAAGAGACCCTGATCAGGTGAAGTGTGAGAGAGGACACTTCTATAACTTCTGTTAAGTGGAGCCCCATTATCCACGTAGTTTGGAAGAAGTGATGAGGTGATAAAGGATTATCCCAAGAACTTAGGATCTATTGTGACTTACCAGTTAGACATGTGTTGAGTGATTAGTCTAGTGAGCATGGTGGAGCGATGAGTGGAGATATGTGTTCTCGAGGTGGGAGTAACACAGAATGGGATAGGATAAGTGTGGTGAGATCTTTTCGTGGGGTCATTTATGCATTTGTTGCATGTGTTGACCGTGTGTTGATTAACTTGGTGTTAATATGTTGTTCTGTGTGAACGTGTTTGAAAAGGATCTGTATGTGTTATCCTATAGTATATCGGCATCGTATGTTTTATTTGCTCTTAACTGTCACTGTGATTATCTGCTTCTACTTGGGTGTTTTTTGACCTTAGCCTTGGTGAGTATATGGAGCATATATGGTATGTGTTTCAAGTTGAAAACACGAGGTAAAATCTGTTAAACCAATTTTATTGGTTACCTTGATTGTGCAAGTATAAACTGTGTGTTTTTATTTGCTTGCATGTTTATTGGGAATCAAGGTGGAGATTATTGGGTTTTGATACCCAATAATCCCCGGCGATGATGTAAACTCGATTTTATATTCAGTCGGCTTTAGCCAAAATGACTGATCGGTATATCGATACCATTAATGGAACGACCCAACTCCTTTCCGTTTGGGCCACTCGAAGCAGCTTAGTTTATTAGAGTTGCTCGTGGCTCAACCCATTTACTTGGATGGCTAAATTATGTTACCCATCTTGAGTGACCCATTTATTCTTAGTGATTGGACCTTACCTATGTTAATTGGGCCAACCCTATTCTACCTTGACTTACCTTAATTGGACTTAACCTATCCCTATTTACCTTGGACCACCCCTCTCTATTCTTACTACGTGAGTCGCCTCCCCTCTCTCTCTTTGTGAGACTCGCTGTGATCTTGATTTCTTCCATTTCTTCAACCTTTGTGGCTAGTGTCTTTGTGAAATTGATTTCTTTGTGGTTTCTCTAGTGAGAATATCAAGAAGCAACCGTAGTGGGAGTCCGAGTTGAGTTTTTGGATTGGTTCCTTGGTGGTGTCGATTGGAGGAGAAACTGAGCCCGGAATCCACGTTGAAAAGAAGATTAATTCTCACATGTTTTTTAGCATGTTTGTGTAGCATGATTGATATATATATAGTCTTTTAGCATGTTTGTGTAGCATGATTGTTCTATATATATATATATATATATATATATATATATATCAACTGCGATATTACCCAAACCATTTTCATCTTCAACAAAGATGTTAAATAAAAATCCTGTTATCTTTTTCTTTCTCCTTTTCTCTTTTTTCCTAATCTTTGCTAATTTATTTCCAATTGCAGCACCTGCAAGGAGCACAACCCTTGTGTTCCAGACCAGTGGTAGATCCAGACTACTTGGTTAGTGCTTCACAAACTTTCTGCTTACTTCTCATTAGTTTTGTCTCATATAATAAAGAACAATTTAGTTGCTATTCTTTCATATGTGTTTGCTTTCGAGCTTTTCTTGTAATTCTTTTCTGATTGTAGACATGTGGGACACTAAGCGTCGGGTTGTTGGAAGCCCCTCACCACACGCAAAATCATCAACCCCGTTGCCGGGTCCAGGAGTACCGTCTCTTCCATAATCAAGTCCAAGATGAATGGATTATGGATACAGTAGATCATATATTTTTGGAGATTATAAGACTTCAAATGAGCTTGCTTTTTACTCATGTCTTAACTTTAATCCTTTAGTTTATTAGTACAAAAGGAATAAGAATGACCAAGAAATCAATAAAAACTGTTTCAGGTTTTGTCCTTTTTTCCCTTCAAGTTTCTCTTCATATGCACCAATCCGTGTGCCTAATTTCAGTAGAAAATGAAGTTTGTGGTAGTTCTGATAACTATAGCTGAGGTACACAATTAACATCTGATCACCACGTGATTCTTTTACTATCAAAAGGACTAAGGAGTTCGACCGGGGATTTAAATGTTACAAAATGAAAGCTTTAGGACTGTATTCGACAAAAAAAGGCCGAGAACCTAAATACTACATTTGGCAGAAGATGGAATTTTAGCTGTCATATTCTCCAGAAATTACATGATGGCATGCACAATATAACTTCGCTTCATCATATCACCACAAAACGAGTCTTACTAGACAAAGAGCTGAAACTACTAAAATCAATATTAATATTCTGATACTAACAATCACCTGAAAAAACCATCTAGTTTCCTTCTCCTTCTCCTTTTCCCAATTTTATTGTTTAATATCAACTGGGACAGATTTAATAGATCAAATCTTTTTGAAAGTGATAATTAACAACATGGGCATTGTTCAACCATGAGAATAGCAGTGAACTGAAAAGACAATACAGTAGTTGCATTATGAGAGTAAACAGAGAATGTCATCTCACATTCCTGCTGTGGATACCTGCTTTAATGTATTAGCAATCTCTTCTGCTTTTGCATCTCCATTCACGTTGGCGACAAGCTGACTTTCTTTTGGAACTACATCGTCTCTCAGGTAGCTTCCTGCAGTTCTGAGCAAATCCTCGGATCCTTTCTCAATGACCCCTTTTAGAATAATGGTTTTATGGGTGCCGGAGATCAATTCTTCGTAATCTGTGTCTCCGGTTTCACCAAGTATCACGTACATATTTGCCACATTCAATCGCCACCGGACAAAGAGGTACCTATAGATAGCGTTAACCAGGAGGAAAAACAAAGAACAAAATCCAAGAACTCTTTAAAACGTGATTCTAGTTCAAGAACAATGCTGGATATACTGAATTTTGTGAAGTGCAAGATAGCGCATGGTTGTAATCCAATACCGAAGACACATACCATTTAAGAGAAATTGCAGTTGAAGAATTCTATTATTTGCAATATTTAGATGTCCTTTAACCTATAAAATTTACCTGAGAGCCTATGAGCAAGATGCAAGGAGAGGAATAGCTAGCATTCTTGTGGAGTTTCTGCAATACATCAAATGGCAATGAAGTCCTCGAATCCTGAGCTTCTGCTTCATATCATCCACTTTTTTCGCCTGTAAAAAACAAATGTCAATCTATCCTGCCCAAAACCATATGTACTTACCGTAAAACTTATTTGTGTGTATGGTAGGGAGGATAGAGATAGTAATGAACAATATCCAGAAAAGAAAATGAACATCTAGTTCTTTATGCAATCTAGTCATTCGACATTAGGTATCAAATATGCACTAAATGTACTTTACTGGGATCCTTTATTAAGTAGGATAGGCAATGAGAATTGCTCGATTTTGCATCCTCTTCAATGACCTCAACAGATTTCGCATCACCTACTGATGTATTCATTAGCTTCCAAATGATATTTTTCAAACCATCAGAACCCCACCGATAATCAATATGTGATGCATAATCTGGATCCAAACAAGGTTTTCCACTGTCTTCAGAGTAATACACTTCACTACCACTACCACAAATTAAAGCATCAAAATCATTCACATTGATATTCCTTGACAACAAAAATTCAGTCAATTCTGATATAGGCATAGCTGTCGATACTGCAAATCCCGTTAATCTTGCATTTTGTGCATCTAATTTAATGGCCTTAAAAAGATTTTGTATTATATGAATCATCTTTTTTTTCAGGTGCTCCATTGATATCATAGCAATCAATTGCTATAACAATCAATTTACGACGCCGCCTCAACATTGGATATTTGCTCAAGATATTGTCAGTCGGCCGTATACCGTCAACTTTGGAATCTTGTGTCCCCTTTTCCTGCCTTTTCATTTTACTCATGACGAGCTTAACTCGATCTTGCACGTCGGGGTTTTCCCCAACCGCAGCCACATCTAGTGATTCATTTAGCGAAGTTCTCTCGCCATCAATGGATAGCCTTAGAGACATGTCTTGCACGTCTTTAAGAGAATCATTCAGGGATTCCTCTGCTTCCAGGTCATCTGCTGATGTGTCAGTTTTCCACTGAGGGTGCCTCACCCGACACGATGCAACCCTTGTCAAGTATGTTCGGCAATGTTCAGGCCATGAAAACAGATGTATGTTCTTCCAGCCATTCCTTCTGCACTCATGCCACAAGTTCTTTTTCGACACTAACTTCAGCAGCGCATCAGCGATTGCTTGCTGATCATGAGGGTCCACAAGCAGCCCATTGTTCAATGCCTACATTATATAAAAAAATTTGATCAAATGACAATTTCATATTTTTATTTCACCACTCTTTTCCACTCATCTAAGAACTAAAGAAAGGGATTAGATGCCTCAAGACTATGTATAGTTCAACAAGGAGTCACTTTACCCGATGAATATCGACTGGACCACCATTCTTAGTTGCCACCATTGGGAGTCCATGCGCTGCAGCCTATAGTATTTCAGACTCAGATTTCAAAAACTAATTCTACCAAAAAATGAAGTATTAAAAAATCAGTTGACTGAAATAACCTCAATCAAGGTAAGTCCAAAGGGCTCGATGAAAGCTGGGTTAATGAAAACTCCCTGGGTCATTTTCAATTAAAAATTAAATTTCATACTAAAGTATAGCTGTAAAATTCAAATTGAAAAGAGCACGACATTAGTAAACCTTTGTTTTGGCAGCCAGCCGGTAAATGTTTGGAACGTCGCTTTGCTTGTGATGTTTTGGGAAAGCTACTTGCCCATAGAGGTCATATGTATCAACTAGCTTTAGCACTGTAGTTAGCACATTTTCACTTCCAGCAGACATCTCGTCTATATCGTCCCTATTCCCCATTATAAGAGTCTACACAAAAGGGCATTGGTTTAAAAATTTAGTTGTGTTCTCTGTGCCCATGGACGCATAAGAGATTATAAGCATGTTTTTTATTAAGCTTCATTGCTCTACTTACAAGATTAGCAAGCTCTTGTAACAGGCGGCATTCTCCAAAAGCTTTAACAAGAGTGGTTATGTTTTCTTTGGATCTGGTCTTGACAATGCCAAAATCATTGGCTTGTGAGGATTCGTTAAAAAGCGCATCACCTGAAGAAACGAATGGTTTATAATTTCGAAAGTCGAAATGTGTTAAGGAATGGGAAATCAAGAAGGCTCAGGTGCTTACTTCTGACCATATAGCCGGGACAGCTGTGGGGTAGTCACTGTTTGTTAGCCCTGCAACGTCCCCATCAGCTTCTGCATTATCTTCTTGAACCTCAACATTGCTGAAGTCCATCCCAGGAGGAATAACCTACAAAATAATTTCGCAAAAATACTGATTCTTAGTGTTTAAAAGATGGGCTGTAAATATATGTAACAATAGATTGAGGTGGCAAAAAACTGCAATCAGCGCCAAATTTATTCAGAACAACTCTTAGTTTGTCGCACCTTTCACCCTATTTTTATTGAGAATAAGTCAGTAAATTCACTACAATTCATTTATTGCTCAGAATCACATTAACTACAACAATAGCACATTTATCAGTTCAAAATTTTGAGAGCCTTGCTTACCGCCATTCTAGGCATAAACCGACCATGGCAATTGACCCCACGTCTTATACGTGCCCTCAAAACTTTCTCGAGTTTTACATCGAATCCATCGTGTTAGGTATTTTTGTGATGCCCAAACAACCCCCTAGGCGATGATGAAAAACCGTGACCCGTTTCGTTTCATAGGCTTTAAGCCCGGGATTGAAATATGAATTAACGATCCACACCACAATTGTAGTAACCCAATTAAGTTGGGTATTTCGAGGGAATCGGCCCATTAGGGCTAGGTGCTCAATACCTAATCAAAAGGATGGACTTGGTAGTTAGAGATATACACTATCCCTAATTTTTGGTAACTTACCTTATCCCTTTTGATTCCAATCCCGTAAGATTTGGTATGAAATATTGGAAATTCGTTTTCCCCCTTCCCTACCTATAAAAGAGACCTAAAAACCCTACCTTTAGCAACCCAACAAACCAGAAAATGTCCCTTGCTTTGTGCTCTTGAGAAACTCATTGCTTTGTGTCTTTGAAGCTCTCTTTTCTTGCCTTTGTGTGCCCATATACTTTGTGTATATCTTGGACTCCGAAAATCAGTTGTTGGTGTTACCTTTGTGGTGTTGGATCGTGGTTTTCTGAGCCTAGCAAAAGGGGATTATTGTTTTCTTCGTTCTTCACCTTTCTTGCCACTTTTCTTGATTGTTTGGATTGATTCTTGTGTATTTAATTGTGTTTGTTGCTTACATATTGATTTGTTCACGTGTAGGAGCATTAAAACACTCACAAATTGGTATCAGAGCTGGTTGAATCGACCAAACAGATCAGAAACCGGAACTGCAGGAAAAAACGTGAAGAACAGGAAGAAAATTCAAAAAAACCGAACCTGCAATCTCGATTTCTGGACAAACCAGAAACCTTTTGGACAAACGGACACCGGATTCGGGACGTGCAGGCGGAGGAGATTCAGGACCACCGGCGCGTCGGTCAACGCCGGCGGCGCGTGGGGAAGACGGCGTCGGCGCGTGCGGCTCACGCCGGAGGATTCCGGGGAAGTTTCCAAAAGACAGAATCTTCAATTTTTTATTTCTAACATTGCTGTGTTGTTAGTTTTCGATTTCAGGTCCTGTAGAAAAAGTTGGACGATTTTGCCCCTGGTGGATCGCTGGTCAGAACTTCTGAATATTTACTGAATTACTTTAGGCCAAGATTGCGGCCCTAAAGCAGTAAATTCGCATCTCTCCAATTTACGGACCTCAGAAGTGGTCCGCTCTGGTAAATTGGCTGAAATCTTTACATTATCGCACTAGCAGATCATCGTGTGGGGTGATCACATAGGTTTGGGGGTTGTCATTGCTTGGTAACTATTGATTGTTGCTAGAACCTAGGATTACCTGTTTAATTTCTAAGTGAAATTATTTGTTTATCGTCGTTAGCTTAATTTGTTGAACGTTGTTGCGTTATCTCATATCATTTTAGAATTGTACCCGAGCCTCCTATTCTAGTTTCTTCCCTTGACCTGAGAACCTGATTCTCACGGAATCCTGGGGTTCTAGAATAGAGTATTACTGTGAAACCATAGGAATTTTGTTACTCTGTGTAATCTGTGTGACCTGTGACTTTTACAAGTTTGAATTTGTGTTCTGTGCATTTTTTGGTAAGATGTCGGCACATCACTTTGATTTGGGTATCTTTAATGGTAAAGGGGACTTTTCTATTTGGCAACAAAAAATGAAAGGTATTCTTGTTCAACAAAAAGTTTCAAAAGCTATTGATGATTCTTTTTCTGCAACCTTAACTGCTGAAGAAAAAGAAAATTTGGATGAATTGGCATATACTTCTATTATTTTACACCTGTCTGATGCTGTTTTAAGAAAAGTTGGTAAGTTAAAAACTACCAAAGAACTTTGGGAAAAATTGGAGGAACTTTATGTGTCAAGGTCTACTCCAAACAAACTTTTTCTACTCGAAAGCTTTTTTAGTTTCAAAATTGATTCTTCAAAAGACCTTGATGACAATTTGGATGTTTTCAATAAACTTGTGCAAGACATCACTAACTATGGTGAAAAAGTATCTGAAGAATATAAGGCTATTATTTTGTTGAATACTATTCCCGACACCTATAGAGATGTTAAAAATGCTATTAAATATGGGAGAGATACTTTAACCCCTGAAATTGTCATAGACTCGTTAAGAAGTAAAGATATGGAAATGCGAGCCGAGAGAGTCGAGAGAAAAAATGGTGAGGTCCATGTGATGAAAGGTAGGTCTCAGTCTAGGACTCGTGATAACCAAAGTGGATATGCATTTGGTGGTAAAAAGAAAAATAGGAGTTTATCTAGGCCAAAAGGTAAACCTAAAGGTAGGAAATGTTATGGGTGCGGTAAAATTGGACATTTCATTAAAGATTGTTATGCTGAGAAAAACAAACCAAAGGAAAAGGTTCTAGATGAGGCTAATGTTGTTACTTCTTCTAATGAACACTGTGAAGTTTATGTGTTATTGAACTCTGATCCTACTGAAGTAAATTTGACAATGAAATCACACGTGCATGAATGGATACTTGATTCTGGTGCATCATTCCATGTTTCATCACATAAAACTTGGTTTGAAAATTTGCAAGAGTCTGAAAGTGGTCATGCTATTTTATGCAATAATGATGCATATAAAATTGTTGGAATTGGTGATATCACGTTAAAATTTGACACTGGTTATGTGGTTAAATTACATGGAGTCAGATATATTCCTGAAATGGCTAGGAATCTTATTTCAGTAGGAGCTTTAGAAACTGATGGGTTCTCTGGTAAAATTGGAAACAGCATGTTAAAAATGATTAAGGGTTCTCTTGTCACATTTAAAGGTATTAAAAGAAACGGTATCGATGTGACCAATGCTGAGACTGTTAACAATTTTGTTTCCTCTATAAATTTGACAAACACTGATGATACACACAAGTGGCACAATAGATTAGCTCACATAAGTATTAAAGGACTTAAACTGCTAAATGATAAAGGTGTATTTGGAAAAGACTGTGTGTCTAATATGCCTTTCTGTGACCACTGTGTGCTTGGTAAACATCATAGGTTATCTTTCTCATCTGGCACACATAAGACCTCTAAAGTTTTGGAATACATTCATACAGATTTATGGGGGCCTGCTACCAATCCTACAATGGGTGGTAATAGATATGTTTTGTCCATAATTGATGATTATTCCCGTAGAGTATGGGTTTATCTGTTAAAGGATAAAACTGAAACTTTTAATGCTTTCAAAATATGGAAATTGCAAGTTGAAACTCAAACTGGCAAAAAGGTAAAATATCTAAGAACTGATAATGGCCTAGAATTCTGTAATAGAGATTTTGATGATATGTGTGCAAAATGTGGAATTACTAGACATAAAAATGTTCCTTACACACCTCAACAGAACGGGGTGGCTGAACGTATGAATCGTACTTTACTTGACAAAGTTAGATGTATGATGTTGAGTTCTGGTATTCCTAAATCGTTTTGGGGTGAAGCTGTTGTAACTGCATGTTATTTGATTAATATGACACCTTCTACTGCATTAAATGGTGATACTCCGTATGAAAAATGGTATGGTAAATGTGCTGACTATACTATGTTGAAAATTTTTGGCTGTGCTGCTTTCTCTCATCAAAATGAGGGAAAATTAGAACCTAGAGCTAGGAAATGTGTTTTCTTAGGATACCCCGAAGGAGTTAAAGGGTATAGGCTTTGGGATAGAAGTCAACCTGGAGTTAAGATCATCGTAAGTCGTGATGTTACATTTAATGAGTCTGATATGCCGTGTCTAAAATTGGAGAATGACACTTTGAGAGAAAAATAGCAAGAAAACACTAGTGAGGAATCCCGAGAGGATATAAGACCTGTAAGTGTTCAAACCCCCACCACCTTAATTGAGGTGGAGCATCAAAATCCTGAGTTAGAAAATGGTCAGGATGAAAATACTGAGAGAGATGAGATTGTAGAGGAATACCAAGGAGAACAAAACCCCTTAGCTGATTACCATTTAGCTAGAGACAGAGTTAGGAGAACTCATAGGGTGCCTCAAAGATTAGAATCTGATTTTGAGCTTGCTTATACTAGTTATGAAGAACTAGTGGATAGGGAACCAAACACGTATGAAGAAGCCTTGAGGAGTGAACAATCTGAGAATTGGGTGAAAGCTATGAAAGAAGAAATAAATTCCCTCGATAAAAATCAAACATGGGAGTTAGTCCCAAGACCTAAAGACAAGTCTATTGTTGGGTGTAAATGGGTTTTTAAAGTTAAGGAGAGAATTACCAAAGGAGAGGATTTAAGGTTTAAGGCTAGACTTGTAGCCAAAGGTTACACACAAAAGGAAGGGATAAATTATAATGAAATCTTTTCTCCAGTTGTTAAGTATACCACAATTAGGACTATGCTTGCATTAGTTGCGCATTATAATTGGGAACTTGAACAACTTGATGTTAAAACTGCTTTTCTGCATGGTGAACTTGATGAAAATATTTTTATGGATCAACCTAAGGGTTTTGAAAATAAACAAAAGCCTAATCATGTGTGTTTTCTAAAACGCTCTCTGTATGGTTTAAAACAATCTCCTAGACAGTGGTACAAACGTTTTGATTCATTTATTCAAACAGTTGGTTTTAAAAGGAGTGATTTTGATCATTGCTTGTACTATCAAGGCAGTATAAATGATAACTATGTGTTTCTGTTGTTATACGTGGATGATATGCTTTTGATTGGTCCCAACTTAAAGTTGTTAAAGGATATAAAAACTACTTTGAGTAATGAATTTGGTATGAAAGACCTAGGAAATGCTAAAAGGATCTTATGCATGGAGATTAAAAGAGATAGATCAAATTCATTGTTGCTTTTGCATCAAGCTCCATACATTATGAAAATCTTGAAAAAGTTTGGCATGAATGAATGTAAACCTGTTTCATTGCCTTTGGGCAATCACTTTGTGTTATCTAAGGAACAATCACCTGCTAATGAAGAGGAAGAGGAATATATGAAAAATGTTCCATATTCGAATGCCATTGGTTCTGTGATGTATTTAATGGTGTGTACTAGACCTGATTTAGCTTTTACTGTTAGTACACTTAGCAGGTATATGTCAAACCATGGTCCCACGCATTGGGAAGCTTTGAAATGGTTGTTTAAATATTTGAAAGGAACATGCAATGTTGGCTTAATATATAAGTCTAGTACTAAAGGAGTAAAATTGAAAGGCTTTACTGATGCTAATTATGCTGGTGATAGAGATAATAGGAAATCTACATCTTCCTATGTGTTTACTTTGTGTGAATCATGTATTAGTTGGAAATCACAACTTCAACATGTTGTTGCATTATCCACTACTGAATCTGAATATATTGCTGCTACTGAAGCCTTTAAAGAATCTATGTGGTTTAAAGGTATGTTAAATGAACTAGGTGTTCTTGATAATGATGTGACAATATATTCTGATAGTCAATCTGCTATTCACTTATGCAAAAATCCTGTCTTTCATGAACGTACTAAACATATAGATGTTAGATTGCATTTCATTAGAGATATGGTTTCTCAAGAACTGGTAAAACTTGAGAAAATCCTTTCAGAGTACAATCCTGCAGATATAGGAACTAAGGTGCTCCCACTGGTAAAGTTTAGAAGTTGCCTTGATCTTCTAAACATTGGTACAAACTTGTAAGTCTCTTTCCTTAAGGTGTTTTGTTATCTTATCTGACTTGCAGGTTGTTCTAGCATCAAGGTGGAGGTTGTTAGGTATTTTTGTGATGCCCAAACAACCCCCTAGGGGATGATGAAAAACCGTGACCCGTTTCGTTTCATAGGCTTTAAGCCCGGGATTGAAATATGAATTAACGATCCACACCACAATTGTAGTAACCCAATTAAGTTGGGTATTTCGAGGGAATCGGCCCATTAGGGCTAGGTGCTCAATACCTAATCAAAAGGATGGACTTAGTAGTTAGAGATATACACTATCCCTAATTTTTGGTAACTTACCTTATCCCTTTTGATTCCAATCCCGTAAGATTTGGTATGAAATATTGGAAATTCGTTTTCCCCCTTCCCTACCTATAAAAGAGACCTAAAAACCCTACCTTTAGCAACCCAACAAACCAGAAAACGTCCCTTGCTTTGTGCTCTTGAGAAACTCATTGCTTTGTGTCTTTGAAGCTCTCTTTTCTTGCCTTTGTGTGCACATATACTTTGTGTATATCTTGGACTCCGAAAATCAGTTGTTGGTGTTACCTTTGTGGTGTTGGATCGTGGTTTTCTGAGCCTAGCAAAAGGGGATTATTGTTTTCTTCGTTCTTCACCTTTCTTGCCACTTTTCTTGATTGTTTGGATTGATTCTTGTGTATTTAATTGTGTTTGTTGCTTACATATTGATTTGTTCACGTGTAGGAGCATTAAAACACTCACACATCGTACAGACCCCATTGTTCTTCAATCTCCTGCTTAGTGCTCGTGATAACAAGCTCTGCAGTATCTAAAGAAAGTTCTTCAGCTTCTATCCTCCTCATAATCCGGTATGTTGAATTAATATCCTCTTTCGATTGTCTTCCCTGCTTTAAAAGTTGTTCTAGCTTGTTTCTGCCCAACGAGTGTCCCGTTAAAACCATTGGGACATTTAATGCACCCGAAAGGAGAGCAGCCGCATCACCTGCATCTGCATAATGGCCATGGATAACATATGGCCAGACGGGCTGACCTCCACCGATTTGTTCGCCCAAAGCCTTCGACATATTAATAATGTGACCCAATGCTCCATCGACAAACTCCTGCACATGAGGCCACAATAGTTCTTTCGGAAGATACTTGTCCTGAGGGCCAAAGGGTATTCTTACAATGTAGGCCCCACTGCTTTCCCCGAGATCAGCACCATCCGCATCCTCTGAACCCATAGTAAGCATCTCTGTCGGTTCACCATAACTCCAATCCACTTCAGGCGAGGAAACTTGTCTCGTGAACAGATCGACCCTATATACACCCGGCATCTTAGCCAGTGCTCGTGCAAGTTCTACAACATACTTAATCTGAAATTTAATAAAAGAAAGTTAAAATCAATGATTAAACATTTATTTAATCATTATTTATCCCACAGGAAGTGCTTTACAATACCTGACCTCCAGTATCAGAATCACGACCTAGCTCCATATTTTCCCCACGGACTAATCCATGTAAACTGATTGAGATTAGCAGCTTTAGTAAGAAACTATATGTTCGTTTCATACCCCCTATATCAGGAAATTTAATGCCTAAACTAACCTATTAGTGATAACTAAGATATAATTTGATTTAATCACAATGAGGAAAAAAATCTAGACTCGTATAGTCGTATTAATGGTAACTAAATTCC
Source organism: Osmanthus fragrans (assembly GCA_019395295.1). Classification (NCBI taxonomy): domain Eukaryota; kingdom Viridiplantae; phylum Streptophyta; class Magnoliopsida; order Lamiales; family Oleaceae; genus Osmanthus; species Osmanthus fragrans. The sequence goes on along the minus strand of CM033351.1, from coordinate 25,522,805 downwards.
AAATTCTTTATGTGAATGTGAAAAATTACGTTGAGATATATTGTACCTCATGAGGAGAATATAAAGGTTCTTCGTGTGCAGGTGAACAAATTACATTGAGATAGACATACCTCATGAGGACGATATAAAGCTTCTTCTCCTTTTTACTGTCTGACCATACTTCTATGTTGGAGAAGTTCCGTTGGAAATTTTTCCGTGGACTGTCGACCCCAACCTCTGCCAGACCATCTCCTTTCTCTCCTTCAGACAAATCTTCAGACATGTCCTCAGTCACATCCTTGAGCCCTTGTTCTCGTTCCCATCTCCAGTATGCTAACCTTTGGAAATTGTCCAATTCCAACTACCAAAAGATAAAGTATAATGTTATTTTTATGATTCAGTTGGATATGCACTTGGAAGCCGGCTAAATAAAATCTAAACAAGTGACGCGATTCTCCGTAAAGTATCATTTTCACGAGACTTACAAGGACCAGCACAAAATAAACTATAAAATTCGAAGGAAGTTCTAATAAAAAACAGCTACCTATACGGAAATCAAGATATGAGGAAGCATCAATTGAATGGTTTTCCATTCATGCAAAATCAAAAATTGACTAACGTATTATCCATTTATGCACATTTTTTAATATGCATTTGAAGATATGATTATTGATAATAAACCATAGAATTTACATTTCTAATCCATGCTTCATTTGCTGATTCAAAGACCATATATATATACAAAAAGATGCAATTTTTAATTATTTGCAGCATATTTTTTGAATTAAATTGTGAGATTTCATTACCTATTAGCTCCCACATAAAGCACACACTACCGAAATAAAAAACAGAGGGAAGGGAGAGACACCCAAACAAGAAAAAGTGCAATTTTCACTCTATCCACCCCACGCCACCCCACGCCACCCCAACCCATCTCCAACCCAGAGAAAATCAACAGATTGATATAAAAAAACCCAGCTCGGAAAAATCAAGAATCCCATTTGATGGAAAAATATTGTTCAAACCAATAAACAAGTGTGTAGAATGAAAGAGGAAATCGGAGCCAAAATGTTGGCCCATGCGACCGCATGGGCAAACCTGCCATGCGGTCGCATGGCTATCACAGAGGCTAAAATTCCCGGATGCAAGTACCCTATGCGGTCGCATAGGTTTACTCTATGCGACCGCATAGAGTTAAAAACTAGCCGTTAGGTAGTTTTTCAAGATCCGATTTTGATGACTTTTGGAGGGAACATTGCATCTTTTCATGGTTTTTTGGCACCAATTCGTGGAGTATTGATCAAGGCCTATAAATAGGTGATGAGATGATCAATACAAACAACAACAAACAAATGACATATATTCTTTCATTCCACAAAGAAGAAACAAAGTCTTCTTCATCCATATTCAATTTCCCTTTGTGTTCTTGAAGTTTTGGAGAATTCCACAAGTGCTTAAGTGGTGAATTCTCTACAAGGCTTGATTAATCCTTCGAACCATTTGTCGAAAAACCCTTTGAGCACCATTATTCAACCGAGAGGGGGCAAATATCGTTTGAGGACAATGATATAATGTCGTGTTTGAGCCTTCATGTTCGTGGTGATCTTGTTCTTTATTTCATCTTCATGTGATTCTATTTCTATGGTTTCTTCTCCAACCCTTGGTGGTGTTGATATTTTCCTAACAATCTCAAACGATATTTGGCGATGGAGAATGGAACTACAATGGAGACGATCAAGTTTGATGATTCAAGATCTTGTTTGTTTGGGCGTTTGATGGGACAAACTCCACAAAGAAATCTGGAAATTTTTTTTTGAGAGAAATTATGTTCAATTTTTGTGAACACAAAGGTATGTTTTGTGAATATATTATGCACATTACCAATAATCTTAAGATGTATATTGCTGTGCATTATATATTCCGTTTTAGTGCATAATCAGTTTTAAAATTCTGTGTAGAATCACTGTATGCACGCTTACCATAAATAGGGTTGGCATATGATCTAAAATGCATATTAATGTCAAAAAAATGTTTTAAATCGCTGCCAAACAAAGTTAAAAATGCAAACAAAAGAAAAAATCGTGCAGACTTAATTCGTATGATTGAATCGCTGCCAACCATTAACATGGAAATGTGTGCATTAACATGTTTTATATGACAGGAATTTGCATGCATATTACATTGGAATGCATAATAATAATAATTTCAGTTTGAAATTGGATTCAAAAGTTCTGTCATTGATTGAGGAATCATGGTTGCCAAATTCAGTTTTCCTCTTCGATTATTTGGCAACGGTGCATGGCGTCTTTTCACCTTTATGCCCTTTGCATGCATAATGGAAATTTGGTAAACTCCTTTATTTATTCAAATAAATGGAAGTTGTGGCATGAAAGCAGATTGGAAACTCTATTGCATCCCTTCTGGTTGTCTACTCCCAATCGAAAACTCGCAAAGGCACTTCCTTGTCAGCCATGGAAGGGATAAATTGAAATTAATAGTTTGCAAGAATAAATATAATTTATGTTGTATTTATGTGCATATTATATTATATATTTGTAATGGAAATCATGCAATTTGGGTAACCTGAATTAATCAATAACCTGACTGCAATTTTTTTTTTTTTTTTTTCTTTATGATAATGATAATTTTGTGCAAATGGTTTTTTGACACGACAATTTGAAACGCGGTTTGAAAACTGGTTGCATATGTGCACGTGTCTTCTTGATTCCATTTTGCATTGCCTCTCACATCGTTGGAAAGTGTCTTTCTATTTGAAAATGTATGAATTTCTTAAGGCAGTTTCGAAAGATTCACAAGGGCAATTAACATATTACAGGTATAGGCATTTTAAATAAGCCTGGAGCCTTAATTATGTTTTATGAAATGTCATTTGTATAAGTGGAGATATTAACTGACATATGAAACGTGAATTCCAAATAGTGAATTTATTTGGTGAATCCATGCAAGGGTTTGGATTTCGGATAGACCTTTTGGTCAAAATGACATAATTGGTTAAGTTTTCATAGCTTGTTGAAAATTACATTAACTTTGATGATAGCCAATTCTATGAAATTATGTGAGATGATTTTATTATGTTTGCATTATAGTATGACAAAATGAGATTTTGTAATGAAAATTAAGCCACTTAATTACTTGGAATTGTTGGAAAATTGTGTAGAATATTATGAAATATTCTATGATCAATTTGGATGGGAGAGTGTCTTTTCATATGATATATCATGACTTTTGGTGTGATTATTTTCCAATGGATGTGTTTCTTCATTGAGATTAATTCCCAGAGAAGTGTTCTTTCGTAGAGTACAAGTCTTTTGAGAACACAACTTTTCTATATGCTATTTTGTAAAAATGATAAGTTGTACTCATTGAATTTGATTTCAATCAGGGAACCAATTGAGTTGGTCTATGCTTGGAAAAGCATTGTTGGTCTATGAGATGACCTTGATCAAAATTGTGTGTGATCAAAATTAAAGATAGTTGGATTGAAGTACATTGTGACTTAACGATCACTATCAAAAGTACTTAGACTTTCACGGATATTATCCAAGTCATAAATGAATTGAACTATGAAAGAGTTAATGAGCTCTAAGTTCAAGTATAACCCTAAATGTGTGGGTTAATATTAATGCTTGTAAACTTTTATGAAAAGTTCAAGACTTGTGGATGCAACATTACTATATTGCATATATATTCCTGATTGAGGAATTGTGGGGGTAACTTAGTTTAAAAGTCACATTTCTTTATACCTTTTAATCATAGAAATATATCTATGAAGGAGAAATGATAGAAAATCATTATACAATTATAAGGATGATATACACTGAGTAAAAAGGATTGACTAGTGTAATAATTTAATGGAAATCCTCCAACCGTGCTTGGACATAAATAAAACTTTAGATAAAGCTAGTGAGAAGCATATAGCTTCAGAAAAGGATTTCTTGATTGTGACAAGTAGTATCTATTAAATGAATCGATCATTGGCTAGCCAAATTTAATTAGATACTAAGTCACATGAAATGAAAGTCTAGACATATGAGTTTTAGACGTGACTTTACAAGAAAATTATCAAAATGGAATAATTTCCATAAAGATTTAGCGGACCTATAACTAAACCACTAAATAGAGATTTTGTGGTGTCTACTTTGAGTAGGATGGGGTTGAAACTCCTAAACTAAAAGATCCACCAATGACGGCAACCCTACCTGTCATTACTCAAAAGGTAATCCACGGGTTCAAAGGGTAACAACAAGTCATTCGACATGTGGATAGTTGCAGCATTATAAAATCCGCAATAATCATATCTTAAGTAAATAATGTTGGTTGTTACTGAATTGAGGGTTGAGTTCAAGCTCTTAATGAAGTTCAGTGTTAAACACAAGCATTTCTAAAAGTAACAAAGATGCTGGAAGAACTTCACCTAGACGAACCTTGAGGTGGTGCCGCCTCAATAGAGAGTTGGAGTTTCTCTCTTAAAGGTTTGTTGAAAAGGATGAGCGCAAGGCCATAAAAGCGCTAAGCGAGTTTGAGAAACTTGAGAACACGTAATACTTATGTGTGTGTTCTTACCGGTATTGTCACATGGAATAACTGGTTCAAAACTTCATGCTACCTTTGATTCCGACTTTACTTTGTTTAAATTACACTATGGTTAGATTCAAATCGAAAGATATCTAATCCTTATGCATGAGTATTGTATATTTTGAATGTAAGAGTTTATTGGATTTTGAACAAGTGGGAGATTGATGGAAAAATGTTGTTCAAACCAATAAACAAGTGTGTAGAATGAAAGAGGAAATCGGAGCCAAAATGTCGCATGGGCAAACCTGCCATGCGGTCGCATGGCTATCACAGAGGCTAAAATTCCAATTTTTTAGATCCAATTGTTCTTATTCTTCTTCTTTATATATAGACAGAAATGAAATTGGAGCTTCAAATGCAACCATTTTTGTTTAGTTAGAGCTTTAAATACAAGATTAACATGTGTGCGTATGTGTATACCTGTGACTTTGTGCTGTGTGTGTGTGCGTGTGAAGGAGGGAAAGAGAGAACCGCATGGCAGTTAAATGTGGGACCCAGTGACACGTAGAAAGGTATATTGAATGTGGTACATACACTCTGCAACAATGTGTTTGTGAGAATTGAAAGATTGTAATGTAAATGGACCATGCTATGTGTACACAATAGTGTACACAATAGCTTACACCCCTCTCACATGGGAGAGGGGTCCACACATAATAAAATATTCGTGGGTTCCTCTTCATGTGAGAGGGGTGTAGGCTATTGTGTACATCATGAGGTGTACACATAGCATAATTCAATGTAAATACATGTATCTGGTATTTCATATTTGCATTTTAAGGTTGTCCGGTTCTCAATGCGAGGAGGGAGGTTTGGGAAATTCTTCTGTTGTATCCAGATAATTCATTATTCCCATGATGGGAAATTTACCACCAAAATAAATAAATATCTCATGGCCAAATTGGAGTGAGGAAATGGTGGGAAAGAAAAGCCTACTTAGAGCATGTTTCTTCTTAATTAAAATTTGATTTTAATTTAAATCAAAGTCAAACAATTAATATTAACCACATCTTTCATGGACCCCACAACTTTTTAACCACACATTTTAAAAATTTCTATCACAATCTACTAAAAAATTTAATTTTAATTCCCACCAAACATTCTCTAATAATAAAGTTTTTAGAATATTCCTCAATTTTATTTATTTTTTTTGGTCATCTTCATACACAAGGTCAAGTAGAAAGGAAAAGCCAAGTTACTTTCAAAGAAGAGGGAGTTGAGATTATTGTCCCTATTTGATCGTCTTATTGACTTTTTTCAATACGCTAACTAGAGCTCACATAGTGAGTTGTCCACATTTTTATTGGCTGGACAATCAAATAGTCAAATAGAGACAACAAATCTCAATTCGGAGTGAAAATTGAGCAAAGTGGTGGCAAGAGAAGATAGGGTGGAATGGATTATATACTAGTGAAAAGACACGATTACTTGTTTGGCACTTATATTTAATCAGTCAAAACGCTATTAATCCACATATTTTTAATGAGATTGAGAAATAACATTAATTAATTACTTATTTATACTTATTTATAATTTAAACAAATTATAAACAATTCAAAAACATGTTTAAGACTTGATACTTAAAACAGGCGTGTTTAAAAGAAAATTTCAAGAGGTTTGATAACCTAGTAATTATAAAAAATATTGATAAATTTTTTTTTTTTATCTAGTCAATCAATTAATTTACCAATAGGTTTTCCATCAATGTAATGTGAAATATTTCTGCTCTTTTTATTTAATTGTATGGTCATTATCAAAATAGTTGGCCACGAAAGTTTAAGGGTAACATCTAAAATCAAATCTTGATAAATGTGTTAGTGACGTATAAGAATAGTTTTCTTTTCTAATTTTCCGTCTCTATATAAATAATCATAACAAGCTTCACTAAAGTTTGAAATTAATACAATGCTACACCAAAAATTGTGAAAATTTTATGTTAAGATACAACAAAAACGACATCTATATCCTAATATGAACATGTGGAATAATTTTCTTTTCTTATTTTCCGTCTCGATTTACAAACTTCACTAAAGTTTGAAATTAATACAATGCTACACCGAAAATTGTGAAAATTTTATGTTAAGATATAACAAAAACGACATGTACATCCTAATATGAACATGTGGTTTTTTTTTTATTTTTATCTAATCATAGGAATTATGGGTTTAGACTCTTTTAATTCAATAGAAAATAAACAAGTTAGAAGGAGAAATGGGAAATGTCACATGACTCGATCTTTAATTCAATAGAAAATAAACAAGTTAGAAGGAGAAATGGGAAATGTCACATGACTCGATCTTTAATTCAATAGAAAATAAACAAGTTAGAAGGAGAAATGGGAAATGTCACATGACTCGATCTTGCTACTTGTGTACACATGATCAATTTGTTCCCTTTTTAATTTCTAAGACGTTTAATAATTTTCCGAAATTAACTAAGAAAGAATTTTCTAAGCCCTATAGCATACTAGTCCACTTTTACCTGAACAAAATAAACCTTACTTTATGAATTATAATTATAGGTTCTAAGCACTATCCTAATTAAATAGCTCTTGATCATTTGTATATTGTTAAAGAAATCCTTTATTTTGTATTATGTATGTGATTGGCGATAACTTATCATAAAAAATCCAAGACTGTTTGTAAGAAATAAAAAGAGATATTTATTTGTCAATAATAACGAGTTTTAGTTGTCATGAAAAAAGAAAATACGCATGATTAGGTATAGTTATGACTATCATAAAATGTTTTCCACGACAAGTTTTAGCCCTTGAGAAAAGAAGACTAAATAAAAATAGTCCGTCCACGAAAATCTTACTTATTTGTCACACTTTTCGATACTTAGTATAGTTATCATGAGTAACTAGATAGAGAACTTTCGCAAGCGATTTTAGTGGCTAAACATTAGAATGAAAAAGACTCAAAATACAAAGAAAAAGACAGAGCGGGTGAAGGGAAGATGTTATATAATTTTTATTTTATTGTTTTTTTAGTATGTAGAAAAGGTGATAAGAAGTGCTTTTTGAAAGAAAATATTGTTCTTGCTGGTATTTAATTTCACAAGAACTGTATAAGATTTTGTGGGAAATTTTGAACGACTCTATTACATATTTATTTCTTTAAAGATATTAGAGTACACATTTATTTATTTAATTTTAATATTCAATACCATGCACGTTAGACTTATTTTTCATTAAAAGTTTCATAAATAATTTGCAAATAGATGTGAATTCTAACTATAATTTTTTTTTTTTATAAATGTAGTCACTAATTTAGGAGTAATGTTATGTAGCATTAGCAGCTATCTATGTGACATCAGTAATGAGATAGTAATTGGGTCACATATCCATACGTTCAATTGAATTTATTATTTAATAACATTGTACCATCACATTATGCATAAAATGCTGTATATCACTTGTGATATAGACTTATTCCTAAATAAAATTGAATAAAGGTATTTTTTTTTTTTAACCAAATCTGTCACAAAATCCCTTTTCCTCTTCATAAAGCATACATATGCCAAATATGTTTCGACGAGATCAAAAGGTCTTGATTTATTCAAAAGTACATGGCATGTATGTTAACACCTAAACCCTCATGCATGAATAAAGGCCCTTAGTTTTGCAAAGCTAAGTGTGCCCACCCTGCTAGTAGCGGATCCAGAAATATTATATAGAGTACGAAATAATGTTAGAGTAACAAAATATACATATATTAATTGTATATTAAAAATAATAAATCAAGGTAAAAAAAAAATCATAAATATTGCGAGTAGGGGCGGAGGGAGGGGGGCAAGTGTGGCCCAACACATTTTTTTTTCTCAAGTAAAAACGTTTCTTATAAAATTTTGTTTTTATATATCAGTCTAGTATAAAAGGAATTTTATCCCCTTAAATCCGTCATTGGTTGTAAGGTGATCGTCATCCCATCAGTGCACCTCATCCGCGTAGGAATGTGTGATTGGCAAGTAGTATGTGGTAGCAAAATTCCGATATATCCAAATACTTGTAATCACAATTCACAACCATCAACTAAAACTTTATCTTATATCCTTGCCACCATTGCCTTAAATGCACTAAACCTTCCCCACACAAGTACCTTACCCCATGCATAAGAAGTTGCAATAATTCTGTGACATCTACACACATGATGCCCCAGGCATGCAAACAAAAGGAGACGAACTTGCATTTGTGATGTTTTTGTCTTTCATCCACCACCTTAGGTACACCTAGTCATAATAAGGAAAGAGGAAATCAATTTGTATACAATAGAAATCTTTTTTTTCACATGACTGTGCTTTTTAGATGCTACTAGTGTTTGTGTGTGTGAACGTTTTAGCATTGTTTTTGCACCAAGCGAACTGATTGGACTATGTCTTGTCAGAAACAGAAGTATACAAACACCATGAATTATTGTTCGATAATTAATTGTATAGGATTGGACAATACTAAACATTTTTTTTTTTTTTTTTTATGACCGTGAATGTCCGGGCCAACTTACGCTCACCTCGACTAATCCACGGAACCCTGAAGTTTACAGTCGAATACTTATCTCAGTGGCCCTAAAAGGACTCGAACTGATGATCACTGGGGAGCAAATGGACAATACTGAACATGATAGGGAGTAGATAGCATTTGAGATGTAAACTCACTCGACAAGCACAATATTTGATGGAAATGAAACGAGGGCTTTGTTGCGGAATAAAAATCTCAATAAATTGAGCCCATTCATATACTTCTTATTTGATCTAATCTTCTCTTATTATTTTCAAGAAAATTAAGTTTGTGTGTTAAAATGGAAACTAGGATAAATTTGAATAGAAAAATTATACAAAACACCTGCTTTTGTGAAAAAGAGATAAAATATCACATTTTTATTCTTAATCGTGATTACCACTTTTAATCAAATATTTATAAAATTCACTGCATCTTTATTAGGATAAGTTTTGGTGCACATAATTTTTGTTACATATATAAAGGTATCCGTACACTCAAATGGGAGGAGGCTCACTGCGAGTGTGCCCCACCCCAGTGTGAGTGTATGAATACCTTTATGTACCAAAAATTATGTAAATCAAGCATAACCCTCTTTATTAAACCACGATTTTTTAAATCTCCTTTTCTTCGTTCATCATTTCAAATATTATCCAAAAAAAAAAATGATAAAAGATCACATTTTCATTCTTAATCATGATTAACCCTTTAAATCAAATATTTATAAAATTTATCCCATCTTTATTAAACCACAATTTTTAAATCCCCTTTTTTCCCTTCGTCATTTGAAAAATTATCCAATAATTCCAAAAACACCAAATCCTAAACATTCCCATATTAAAAATATCAAACACCACTACCACCAATATTGCCATCACCACCACCTCCACCAACACAACCGATGAAGCCACCATCTCGAGTTTTGGATATGAAATTCTAGTATGATATATATCTGAAATTCTAGATTAGATCCAAAAAATATTGTTTTTTTTCTTTGATTCGTAGATATTGATTTCATATGTATTTACATCTGAAATTCTATATATAATTCAATTTAGATATTGAAAATTTAGAAATTTAGGAATTTTTTTAGTATATTTCACATTTAACAGGATCACAATGTATCTAGGATTGCATAGTATTTTGATTTCGTGTCTTTGTCGCAACCGACAAATAATCCACAAAATGTAGACTGTTCGGATCCATTAAGGTGTCATAAAGAGGGTTCAACACCTTCTCCGATTCGATTGACCACTTCCTGCCCCAATTCCTTCCAGGTATGTGAATTAGGGGGGATGTCCTTGCTCAAAAAGTGAAAGTGGGTTTTCAGAACTTGGCCCACTTTATCTTCAAGCACTTCCCTGGAATCCCCCGGTTCCAGTTGGGGAATGCCCAAATGGCAAATGGTTATCAATTCCTCCAAGTTTTGAGCCTCGTTCGGTTTTCTTCAACTTGCTTGAGTTTTAATTAAATTCTAAATAGTTTTTAAAGATATTTTGGCATAAAAACCCAAAAAAAAGAAAAAAAGAAGGGATTTTCACATTTGATAAAATTTAATTTAATTATTGTGTAATTAAGTAATTAATTCTCATAAGATCGACAATTCGGACTCGTTTGTCCACTTCATTATTTTTACGCGATTCATATGTTTTCGGTACACACTTTTTAACGAAGAATAAGGCGACGTCATTTTTAAAAGTTTAATGGCTAAAATTCGATCACCTCAAATTTTGGTGAGCAATCAAACATATTTTTTAAAATTAAATGAGCAACCGAAGACATTTCCAAAGTTTAGTACGCAATAAAAGATGCTTTAAGTTTTTAGCGATCAAAATTCGATCACCACAAAGTTCAATGAGCAATTAAAAATATTTTCCAAAGTTTAGTAAGTAATAAAAAATGTAGCAATTTGTGATTAGTGTGATAGAACTTACCGTTAACCACGTCACTAATTCGGTTAAAAGTTTGTAACGAATGTAATTTGAGTAAGTTATGTTCTCTTAAACTTCATGGAGTATATGAAGACACAAACATAACTTCAGTGCCCATTGGGACAATTAATTCGAGATTTCTCCAGCAAAGAGAATTGGGACCAATTTTTCGGCATCAGAGGCAGCGACGATTCATTCGAATGGTATGCCGAGTGGCCTCAACTGCGAGACATACTGGAAACCCACCTCTTATTTTCAGCTCTACCATCGGAATCCTCTACTACAGGCGAAGGAGATGCGCAGCCTGTGGTGCCGGAGGAAGTTCAGATTTTGGTTCCGGGATGTGGGAATTTAAAACTTTCCGAACATTTATATGACTTGGGGATTAGGGACATTACAAATGTGGATTTATCTAGTGGTTATTTAGGATATGTTGAGGAATGTGAGGGTTCGGCCGGAGATGAAGTGGCGCACCATGGACATGAATAGAAATTATAGAATACAGGTTTGCTCAATGTTTGTAATAGCATGCACATGAGTACATTTTGACCTCTAATTTGCTTCAATTTAAAAATCATTAACATCTTGAGAATAGTTGAAAGTAGAAACTATTAGATTGTTATGAATTAAATATTATATGACCATTTAAAATTTTAATGATTTCAAAAAGTTGGAATGAACTTTAGGAGGATTTATCACATTTTGTGGGAAGTGTTTGCCTTTGTGACAATTGTTGATGAAATCGCGCATATAGCTGTTCAAAGTCTTAATACAGTTCTCTGCTAATCATTTGTTCAAAGACTCAACATTTACAGCATTAATTCCTTAATCATCGTTGGCACAAATACTCAGTAATTACATCAGTTATTCCCACAATATGAGTGCTTAGAACTTCTCAACTACAGGACAGATCAACTAGAAGCTAAAATGACAGTCTTTCACAACTAGAAGTGTGCCTTAAGTACAGATGTTAACCTGTGTTGTAGGTGTTTTAGGGGTGTGAAACTCAGTAGAAAGAAGTACTAAACTTCAAAACTTGACTTTCAAGTTGACCAGAAAGAAATGTAGCGATATGAGTTGTGGAGCGAGCATCTTGGCCTCAAAAGTCAAATGAAATTACTTGCATATATGCAAGTATGAGATTTTCTTGTTTGTTTGTTTGTTTTTTTTTTTTTTTTGATAAGCACATAAGTCAAATCATTCATGGCACAGTATGAAACTCGATTCTTGGAGTAAAGTCTTCTTGCTTCGAGTTGTATGAATGATGGTTTCCTTTAATTTTTCCTTCCTCCTTTTAATTACCGTGGTTGTCAATTCCTTACTTTTCAGAACTTATGCTGGATGAAACTGTTCTCCCGTTTTGATAACCTCTCTCTTGTCTTTGAAAATCCAATTTCAGCGGGTATTATTCATAGTTTATGATATGTTTAGAGAATCAATAGGACGGAAATAAATTAGCAAGTATAAACTACTGCCAACTGTCTTCTGTTGGATGTTACCTGCAAAATATCCATTCATGTATCTACTCATAGTGATGTACCCTTTACTCCCCTGAAGGATGTAGTTGCCTAGGAATCAATCGCTTGCTAAATTTCATTAATCTTTTTTTCTTTTTTTTTTTTTGGGGGGGGGGGGGGGGGGGGGGGGGGGGGGGGGGGGGGGGGGGGGGGGGGGGGGGGGGGGGGGGGGGGGGGGGGGGGGGTGAAGGTTCTAATATGGCTTCTTCTTATGGATTTTCTTTCTTCATTGGCTACCACTACTTTCTTATGGAACCAATTTTAGCTGTACTTTTGACAACTCTCATTTGTTATCTGCTCCTATTTTCTAACAGTTGTGACTTCAATTCAGTTTGTTGATGAGGGTTTTGATGCAATTCTTGACAAAGGAGGATTGGATGCTTTGATGGAACCAAAGCTTGGCCCTGGATTAGGAAATGAGTATTTATTAGAGGTGCCAGAATGACTTTCATGTCTCTCTTACAAAATGTGCTTTAAATTTATTTTCATTAATATATGATATGTTCCCAAACTTGACTTGTGGCATTGCACATTTTATGTATTACAGGGTGAAACGGGGTACTAAAAGTTGGGGGAAAGTTTATTTGTCTTACCTTAGCAGAAAGTCATGTACTAGGTATTGTTCATTTTGATTACATTTGACCTCAGTTCTATCCCAGCTTGTTCTTTGTATATATCCTATGAATATATCATTATTTATTGCTGTTTACTAATGTATTCATACTCTATACTTAACATCACTAGCATTGCGAAGAGAGTTAATGTTCTTCTTTACATGAATTTCTTGCAGAACTACTTTTCCCCAAGTTTCGTTGATTGGAAAATGAGTCTTCATGCTATTTCTCAAAAACCATCTAGAAATCATAAACCACAACTACAAACATTTATGGTGATTTCTGAGAAAGATATTTCTACTGTAGTTTCTCAGATGCAATCATTCATGGATCAATAATCTACTGAGTATTCTGGAAATCAGGTAGAATTTGTTCCAAGTCTCTCCTCTTCTCTGCTCTTTCATATAAATTATAATTGAGTAATTTGCTTTAAACATTTTTCTTTTTCTAAAAAGAAGTTTCCAGTTAATGTTTAAACTAAATAAACATTTATGTGCACATCATTTATAAAATATGAAACATAACAAGAAATTCCTTAAGCAGTTTTACTATTTTTTTGAAAGCTCAATTTGATCTTTTGACATGCTTCAGGCTCACGAATTATTTAAAACAGTTGAAAGAGAAAATGAAGATCGCTCAGAGTACTCCCAGGGTTCTGATACATTTCACTAACTAGAAGACCTGAAACTGGGGAGTAAAGGAAACCTAGAAGAGCTTAATCCGGGTCATAGGGTACAGCTAACTTTAGGTGAACCTGGATTACCCCGTTTCTTGTATAAAGCTGTATTCCTTGATGCTCGGCAAGAGTCTGGACCTTTCACTTATCATTGTGGATTTTCCTTTTTCCAAAGGTTAGTTGTGTTTTCTTGGTGCCTATATGATATATGTACAACTTGAGGATTATTCAGTTTTTGAGTTGATCTTGAGCAATTACTATTCTTCTAAAAGACAATTATTTCCTTATGTCTTGGTGGTGGGGCAATAAATGGAGGGGGGGAGAGGGTATCCTTTGTGTCACTTTATTTATCCACCACTTCTCTATGTTTCGCCTGGGGCAGAAATGTGTTATTTTCCTCCAGATTTAAAGTTTTATAAATTGTGTCCTGTTATGCGTACTAGCTTGCCTATCTTTTTCATGTATAAAAAGTTTGTCTTTCAAATAACTAAAGTATTTCTATTATTGTGACATGCAAGCTAAGAAGCACGAATTCACATACGTAATTCGAATACGATACGATACGGGTACGTCGATATAATTTTTTTTAATGATAGATTAGCAACCTTGAGTAGTCTAACACCTTCAAGAGTATCAAATAAGTCTTCGAAAATGTCCCACATTTTGAATAGAGATTTAATACTATTATCTATTTTCAATAATAAAAATATATTTGTTAGTATCAATACGATTTTACTTGTGTTAAAAGATTTAATTCAATTAAATTAAAACTCTAGTTGTGTATTTTCAACAAGTTGTCTATTAAATAATTTTTTTTGTCAATCTATAGCCAATAGTAATAAGTTTAAAAATATTTCAAATGTCAATCTATAGCCAATAGTAATGAGTTTTCAAATATTTCAAAACCAATAAAACTCTTTACGTGTCCTAACATATTTGATATGTATCAGAAATAAATAAAAATATAAAATAATTAAAAAATACATATGTGATACATATCGAAAATTTTAAAAATATAAAATAATTCAAAAAATATATATCTGATACGTATCGGAGAGTATCCAAGCTTGGATACGTATCGGAGACGGGTATATAATGAGTTTACAAATATTTGTGCTTCTTAGCATGCAAGTACAATTTACAATAATTGATGTTTTTGTGGTTAGAGAGATTGATGGTGTCCACTTTTTAAGCCTTTTCTTATATATATTGCATTATTTTATTTATTTCATTGAAACAGGTTTCTGACTGAAGTTTATATTCAGACAAGAGTTCATGAATGGCTATTTTCATCAGAAGAAGGTCAATGGCTAGTTGTTGAAATCTCAAAGGCTGCTCGTTTGGTGATGTACTTATTTCTGCTCTTTGATCACTTCTCCTTTAGAAATCAATACCTTTGTCTTGTTTGCTATTTGTTCTTTAGGGTCTAATATAATAATATCTTTTGACTTCAGATTTTGTTGAACTCCAGTAATTGAAATGGTTCCATGGATGATATCCAGGTGCTATTCTTGTTTATTTTTTGTGCTGAAGGATGATCTGTCATGAAAACATATTTCAACGAACTAAATTGCCTATTATGTTCATATTTTCAGAAGGATCTCTTTCCTTTGGCAAAGCAACAGGCACCAAAAGACTGTGACAATGGAGCTCAAATTCCGTATGCATCAATGACAACTCACTTTCGCTTGTCTTTCAAATTAGGATGCACAATCTTTTCTTTTTGTTCACAATAGTATATGCATATTTACCTTGTGATTTTCCAATTCGTATTATCCATTTACTAGTACCTTTCAACCATGTTCTATTCTTTCTTTCTCATCAGCCACTGTCCTTTTGTCGATTTCTATGTGTGTGGTTGGTATATTGGTTGTTTATGCAAGTTTTCTTAGTCTAGATGTTGGTAAAAGACCTGTGGACAAACTTTGCATTTGTGATTATAGCACCATGCATCTAGTGTAGAAATAATCCTCTCATGCATTATGAGCAAGAGATATTCAATTTAAGAAAATTAGTCAGTCATCCAAGTAAGAATATGCTATCAGTATATTCCATTACCCAGGAGCATATGTATCTCAGCCTCTTAGTAAATATTCTACATGTTCAATGATCAAGAAGTCACCTTTTTCTTAAGCAGTTAGTTAATTTGCAGTAAGGGGTGGCAATGTAATAAGTAAAGAAATTCAACTATTCAAGTTTGATCTATAAAATGACTCATATAGCTTAAATAATTTGATAAATTTCCTCTAAATATCCTAACCTAGCTTTTGTTTGACAACCATTAAAACAACTCTTTTTTTTTTCTCAAACTCATTTTCAACCACATATTCTCACAATAAAATATTTTGCACGTAAATCCAAAATTTTTCGTACTTTTTAACCACACATTCTCTAAAAAATCACTATTCTGAAACTCATTTTCCCCAAAATAACTTTTTTTAATGGTTGTCGAACAAGGGCTTAAATTATTAAATATTGAAAAATAATTTTTATATATGAAGAATTTAAAAATTATTATTAAAATAATAAAACAATAGGTGATGAAATTTACTTTAAAATTTTAACGTACGGAAATTGAGTTCTTTCAGTCTTTTAATGTTATTTGTTTGCTTATAAGTACTGGATTTTCATCATTTAATTTATAAGGTCAGGCCAATATTTGCACATCCTAAGAAAAACGGTCTATTTGTATTCCGAAGAAGCAATATTAATGATGAGAAATGATTTTAAAATCTATTAACCAAATAAATTGATTAGGAATAAAAAGAATAAAGTCAACTGAGATGACCAATAGAAAACTGAGGGAGAAATACTTTTTGGATACGGTTTAGAATTGTGGAGTCAATTTAGTTCATTCGTATTCGGTCTTTTCATCAATGTGAAATTTGAGTTTCATTCATTTTCTCGTCATATGTTGCCAATGCTTTGGTACAACCAAAGATGCTTTTGTTATCTGACATCTGTACCAGTGAACATGATTTCTTAGTAAATCAGAAAGTCTTCTAATTAGTGGATGCACTTTGTCTATCTTTCTAAGAAATACTGAAATGCAATCATTGCATTTTATATGTTAAATTCCGTATCCTCTTGTAAGTGTATATCTATAAGCCCAATAACTCAATTGAAGTAACTACTGGGTCTTGCATCTTGTATCATGGCCACAAGCTTTATTTACTTGTCAAATTCTTATTCGAGTGTCAAATTGGTTAAACTTGCTGTTTAATATTCATGAACTTGTGATTTTGTATGTAAATTTTTATGTCAATGATTTTTTACAAGAATGTTATTTGGACAAATTATGATACTTAGTAACCTAGATTTTTGTTTAATTTCCACTTAAAGGCTTGTATGTCTATAGTTGACAAATTGTTTATGCATTGTAAGTGGGACTTTTGAAGAAAATGGTGATTTGTGTTCTAAAATATTTGTATAATATATTGTTGAATTCGTGTATCTTGTTATGTAATTTTTAGTATTTCTTTGCAAAGTTTTACATTGATGACACACTGTTAGTAAGTTCATCTATTTTTATTGCTTTCTCTAGGCTACATCCACCTTGACTGGTCCAATTATTGTGGATGATGTGATCTATGAAAAGATAAATAATGATCTTAGTCGTCACATTCCATTTAATGATGTCATGATTCACTGCCTTATTTTTCAAAGAAGTGAGCGTTTGGTGCATTCTGAAACTCTTCTACTAAGAGGGAGCTGTTGAAATTCAAGCTGATATAGAGAAAAAGAAAAGGCAATCAACTTCCAAGGACGTGAGAAAAGGAAATCAGAAAACAGTTGGTTCTCATGCAGCGGAGTTTTTTAGTAGGGGTCTGATCTCTACTCTTCTTGTTGATTAACTTATAATTCTAACATTAATTTGTTAAGAATCAGATGATTATGCCTTGAATTTTGATTTTTCATATGTTAGTATTTTACTAGAGGATCAATTTTTTTCCAGATTTTTTCTTTAATTTTAGGCCGTTTGTATAAATCATTTTCAATAGTAACATGTTTTCCGTTTCTATGCCACAGCATGTAGTACCAGCTGTAATTGGTCTTGGAGTAGGACTACTTCCCATGTTTCTCGAGAAGTGTCTACCTTTTCTAAAGATTGAGGTAGAATGTTATTTTTATTCAGTTATTGCAAAATCGTGATCTGAACCTGCTCAAGTTGTGCCTTAAGATGAAGTGCACCCCCATTTAAGATCATTATTGAGGCATAGGCTTACGCCTAACTGGATATGCCGCTTAAGGAGTTTGTGATGTATTGTTACTTTCTTTCAAAGCTCCTTGTGGCCTGGCTCCTTAGTCGCGCCTCAAAAATATTCAAAACACAAGAAATGACAAAAATAACCAGTTTTAAAAGATAATATTTAGAAACAAGACAAATACGCTCTCTATATTAAAAACTCTCCAATTTTATACAAGGCTTTACAAATCTTTAGTTGTCCCCAAGGTTTAAAAAGGCGAAACTAAGTACTGAGGCGGTTTTTGTTTATGAGGCGAGGCGTAAGCCGCACAAAAAAACAAAAAATTTAAGTAAAATAATTATAAAATAATACAAAAAATAAAAGTTGGAGCATATAGTAAATAAGATATATAGCTATTAGCATATTGAGATATAGTTCACCAAAAGAAAGAAGATGTTTAGCAAATAAATAATAATAATAAAGCATTACAGAAGTTAGAAATCACTTCATTTGCAATGAAAAAAAGAAGCATCTTAAACTTAAAAAAATGCCTAATTGTCCGCAATATCATCACTGTTACTAGCATCGTCAATGGAATCGTCATCATATCTAATTTCCCCATCATCTTCCTCTTCACTACTCTCAATTTCTACAAAATCATCTTCCTCATCCACCAGCAATGTGACATTTTCCTTTCCTATAAATTCAATAAAAAGCAATTTGTTAATATACTTTTATAAATAAAAGCAAATTTGAATTATAAAAGTATGAGTACCTTTTTGTGAAAAGTTCTTTTTCTAATAGGTTGACTTTGTGTATGCGTAGAACTTTCAATTCCCTTTGATTGTGACAAATTTAGACTCGAGCCATCATCATTTACATCGCATGTGTTTGAAGGAGCTCCAATAACGTGATCTGCAATCCATTCATCATCGGATGGGATGGAACTTCCTTTATAATCAAAGGATCTTCACCCTCTTTAAGTGACTTCAATCGCCTATGTCGATCTTTGAGCTTCTTGTTATAATTGATGTAAACCAAAGTATGCAATCTCTTTGTTGTCAAATGATTCCTTCTCTTAGTATGCACTAAATTAAATGTACTCCAATTGCGCTCACATGCAAAAGATGAGCAAGTAAGACTTAAAACTCTCGTTGCAAACTTAGTTAGTTCTGGAGTACCAACGCCAAATTGAGTCCACCAAGCAACTAGATCAAAATTAAGAATAAAATTTTACATGCAACTTTGCAACTATTAAGTATAGGCTAATCAAATTGGGTATGTAATGTATAAAAATGTATTTATTAATAATTTAATACATACCAGGAAACCGTTTGTTGAAAGTTAATTTTGATGGTTCGAGACCAAAGAAATTCTGTTTTTCAACAAATTGGTCTAACTGGAGATCTGCATTCTCCCCTTCAGTTGGATCAGAAATGAGTCTCACCATACAATTATACAAACCAGCCATAACTTCAGAATGCCTTGAAAAATTATCAGTATATTGACAACGAGGATTCAAATAATAAGCAGCAGCATGTAGGTCTCGATGCAATTGAAACTCCCACTTCTCATCTATGATATTCCAAATTTCCTTGTACGCAGCTTCATCGTCACCCAAATTTTTCGCTATTTGTTCCTTTGCATTATCCATAGCTCCATAAATAAATCTCATTGCTGACATTTGTTCAGAATCAACAAGTCTTAAAACACTAACTAGCGGATTTGTGGTCTTCAAATCATATGCAACACTTGGCCAAAAAAATTTATCCTTCAAAATGATTCCCCTAACATGTTTCCCTTCCGCTTTCCTAGCCCACGTAGAATTTACCCACTACCCGAAGTGAACATAGCTCGTAGTAAGTTTCTCCACTCATAGATCCTTTGTAAAGTTAAGTACGCTGTACCAAATCTTGTAGCATTATTCTAAATTATTAAAAGCATTATACAAACAAAACTTATTTTGTCTGTGTTTAATGGGGATTAAAATCAATTTTTTGGTAAACTTTGGTAAAAGTTGATAGAATATTTGGTTGAAATGTTTTGGATCTTATATAATATGTAGTTAAAATTAATTGCTGATTTTAATTTAGATTAAAATCTAAATTTTAATTTCTACCAAACTGGGGCTTTGAAATAGTCAACCACTTGCTCAAGTTGTGATATAAAACAAAACATTTATTATTATTATTATATTAAGCCCTTGTTTGAGCCCATTTTTGGGCAAAATGTACATTTTTGAATAGTATTTTATTAGAGATTGTGTGGTTAAAAAATAAGGAAAATATTTTGATTTATGTGTAATATTACCTTATTGGAGAATGTGTGGTTGAAAATGAATTTAAAAAAAAAATGAGTTTTTGAAATAATGGGGGCCAAACATAGGCTAAATTTTA
Source organism: Osmanthus fragrans (assembly GCA_019395295.1). NCBI lineage: Eukaryota > Viridiplantae > Streptophyta > Magnoliopsida > Lamiales > Oleaceae > Osmanthus > Osmanthus fragrans. The sequence goes on along the minus strand of CM033351.1, from coordinate 25,502,414 downwards.
TTCAACCGAACTATAAATTTAATGGACATTAATTAATAGTGAAACACTAATTTTGATTTCTTTGCTGTCTTTTTGCATGTTAAACTTTGAATTGTTGTAACATGAATTTTGAAAATTGTTTATAGTTGAAAACTAGTTTAATTTTGTATCTTTTTTTATTTGACTTATTTTAATGTTTGGAGACAAGGCGTCTCAAAATGCCCAGGGAGGCTTAAGCTTCTCCTCACAAGCTGATTTAGAATTTTTAAACTTTGGTATCAAAGATTTTACTCACTTGTCTCTTACCATGTTAATTCTCAATTTTATAGGTGGTCGAGTTAGATGCCGTGGTTCTAGATGTTGCAAGAGACTATTTGGGCTTTGGAGAAGATAAACATTTGAAGTTAATATACCCGTTTCTCTCATTCACTTCCATCATGCATTATTTTTTATTTTACAAAATCCATCATCTTCAAATTTGAATTAGTTCGAATTTCTCTTCTATATCTTTCCTTTCCTATTGGGCAGTTGTTGTAATTGCTGATTAAGCAGAAAAATCAGTTAAGGAAGCTAAACAGCATTCACACCTACTCATCACCTTAATCAAATTCAATTTTGTTAGCAAATTAACAAGAACTATATATGCATTGAACGATACACTTGTTAATAATAGGTGAGATGTATGACACAATATGAAGTAGCGATCCAATACAAAAAGAACACAAGAAATTTGGCAGAGGAATGGGAAATTTATTATAATGTAGAAAGAATACAAGTGTTGTGTTTCTAACTTAATTCTAACTTGTACAAAGTCGCATGAAAGCCATACATTTCGTGGACTATATATAGGACCCAAAAGAATATATTATGGTTGGAAAGAGGATAAGAAAATGAGCCAAAAATAAGGAAACAATATTTTTCCGGACATATAAGGCGCTTGAGCGGCAGCCTCGCGGGATACGAGTGCCGCAGCTCGAGCGCCAAGTAGGCTGCAGGCGAGCGGGAGTGTAGGCACCTCCAATGGCGCTGAGTTTCAGGATAAATCTCACTTTTTGACCTCTTTAACACCTTCAACTAAAACACCACTTCACAACGGAATTTGGTTACAATATTAACAAATTTCTTGTATTTTTGTTCAGGTACATATAACTGATGGGATTAAGTTTGTTAGGGAGATTGCGAATTTTGAGAATGCTATGCATCGAATACAGCTTGTGGTAATGAGAATGCTACGTCCAATGAAAATTTTTCTAGTGGAAGTAGCGTTGAAGTACAAGCAGATGGAAAGAGCTGCAACAAAATTGACATACTTATTATTGATGTAGACTCTTCAGACTCGAGGTAAATATGTGACTTCTACTCAAATTGCTAGCATAACTTTAGCTATATATTTTTACAACTTTCTAATGTATTTCACCTGATCCTCTTGTTGTACGGCTCTGGTTTGACGTGTCCTGCTTCAGAATTCATCTTTTCTTTTGAATGTTAAAAATTCACTCACTGAGGAAGGTCTATTTGTCATTAATTTGGTCTTGAGGTCCTCGGCTATTAAGGATAAAGTTTTTTTCAACTGCAAAAGGTGAGAAAGGAACTATCTCGGAAGACATATATATGGGTTGCTTAATTCAACATCATAATGATCATTGTTTCATTGTTCATTGTTTCTGCGAAATGTATCCTTTTTTATGTGATACCAATTTGTGGTGTTTCCATGAATGTTTTCCAGGAATTTAGCAACCTTTTCTCCCTTCAGCTTGAGGAAGACCTGAATGAAGTTATATTTGCACTCAAGGATTCTCCCATTGAAGAAAATCAATTTTCTGAAGCTTGTGATACCCTCGCAAGATTATTAGAGCTCGAAAAACCCAAGTGGAGTGGAACCATCATAGATGGCACAAAACTAATCAAACGGCTAAGATGGTGAGGGAAATCGGTGTTCTGACTGAATTTGTGAATTTCCCTTAGAATTCAAGTCTCCATAGGATTTGTGGGAGATAGTGAGAAGCTCATTTGGTTGGCAATGGTAGCCATGCATGGAGGAGTATTTTTGTGCTGTTTGGTTGTTATTACTCTTTCTTGTTTGTTTGGTAGGATGGATTATATGGTGCTAGATGCGAGAAAAATAAGGCTAAAATTTTGTCTTTGTTAAATTGTAATATTAGTTGAAAGATTAAAATGATGTGCAAATAAACATTAACTCCTGCAATTAGGGAATTCGTTTTTCAAGTCAAGGACATTTAAAGCTTCATTAGATGAGCAACCTGAATTGTGCATGGGTAAACTTGATGACTATGTTGCACAGATATGAACACGGAGATGTGACATCGACACGTCATTTTAAAAATGCATCACATGATATTGGCTACACGTTAATTAAATTCTTTATGAGTGTAGATTTATTTATTCGATCTTTATGTTAATACTTTCATTTTTGTTTTTGTTCATGAAATCTTTTAAATCTATGAATGAATATTTGTTATATTAAATAAATTTTAAGTTCAAATATATGTTACACTACTCGGGAAGAAAATATATATATATAGTACGTCTTGAAGTGTCCAAGGAGCGTTGGAGACCAACATGACACACAACACATTTTGAATATGGACAGCTGTACAAGTAGGGGTGTTCATGCATCATAGCTTGATGATATGCTGACACATGTTTACAGTTGAAGTTTAGGCTCATTTTCTGCTATATATGAAACTCTTGTTATTTGACATCTTTGTATTTTAAAGTATCCCTCTTTAACACATGAAATATAGTTTCAACTACTCATTCAATAGATATTAGCTTTATGTATTCATGATATAAACTTTATATCGAGAGAAATTGTTTGGTGTGATGTGGCAATTAAATTGAAAAAAATTGTAATGTTCTACTCCATATGAACCACATATTACAATAATCACATCTTGACGAATATCAACTCCTTAGGAGAAACGATGGAAAAATATAACTTGAGGAAACACCATCTGATACCAATGGATTGGGATGCCTAACTCTCTAGCACCTAGAGACGTTAATATTCTTGAACTTATCCATGAGAACAAGTCTGTTGTATTCTCAGAAATGTGAATTTTCTCGAGCAACAGTTCACCCGAAGAAACCTATTTCTTGATCATGTGAAACCTCACATCTATATGCTTGGTCCTTCCATGATACGCTTGGTTCTTTGCTAAATAAATGGCATCCTAGGTGTCACATTTCAACTGAACTCCACCTTGTTAAACATCCAACTCCTTGACCATTCTTGTAAGCCACAAAGATTCCTTGGCGGCCTCATCCACTGCCATATACTTTGCCTCAGTCTTAAATAGTGCCTCTGCTCCTCACTCTACTCCACTCTGACATCGGTTTATTTATTTTAATATACATGTGTTCGACTCTATATGAGTCACATATTACAACAAACTTTGTAATATCTTCTCATCCCAGAGAGTATGATTCTATTCATATTGGTTGGATAAAAGGGTGCATACGAAGAAGTAGTTATGCGCCTTTGTAAAAAATCCTCGGGTGCTATATTTCCATCTTGACAGAACAGACCCACAAACACCACTCGCACGTACCTGTACAAGTTAATTTGGTTCAATGTTAATTCTTGGTCTAGTAAGTTGTATTCTTGATCAACAAGTAGGCAGTTCTGTGGCGCTATACGTTTTTTGTCTTAGAATATTCTCATTTCACTTTCTTTTTGTGCAATTACTTGGTATCGATCCAGACACTCAATCGAATACTTGGATAGAGAAGACATGATAGGAGCACATATGGTGGGTGGTGTTGATGCTTTCATAAAGTTGCCTAAAGGCTGGCAGTTCTTGAACTCGGCATTGGAGCTAATATCACTCAAAACTCGAGACAGTAGGAAATCTGTTTGAGCTTCCTTTGCAAGACTGTTGAGAGGTCTCTCTGCTTCGTCTCTTTATCACAACATTTCACTGAACTGACGAAATAAAAACTGGTTTCACCACTAAATTCCAACATTTGTTATTTTGAGTTCGATCAGGAAGTGGCAAACTCGTTGAATGCTAACTTGCAAACGTCCCGTCCGACTTGCAAGTGTTGAGCATGTCGCCAACATTCATCCTGAACCAGGATCGAACTCTCCATGTGATTCATGCAGAATATATCCAGCTTTGTTGGAAGTATAGAAGAAATACTGATATTAAAAATAAGCTCCATGACAACCTTGAAATTGCATTACAAATATATGACGTTGCCCTTGAGCAATTATATAGTTGAATCTGCATATGGAATAGTTACAACAAAAATTGAAGCAGAGAATAATATGTGCTAAACTGTATAAGATCAGAAATAACCCTCAAAAAGAATTTGAGAAAACAAGGTAAGAATATGAACTACACATACACTACAGAGACCTAATTGAATTAAAAATTCCATCTATTTGACAATTCTCAAAACTTCATATTTCCACACCTCTGGTTCGTTCAGGGTTCCTTTCACCTTGGGGTATGGTTCAGGTGATGTAAATTAATTAGGTTTACTCTTCCTTTTCGAAATCTGAAGAGGTGCCAGCAATTGTCTGAATCTCGAGAAGGGACGTGAAATGCAAATATAGCATTATCCATCAACAATGAACTGGTCTTCTTGATTATCTCCTTCGACCCGTGCATCACCATGAACCATACCATTTACATGGTGCAAGTTCTGCATCATCTGGGACAAATAATGACCGCTAGCTCCCGTGTGATCAGAAAGCGCTGTGGGCTGACTAGGCCACTGTGAAACAATTCCAAGTAACTGATTAGTAAGATTCTGTTGTTCATTAAGTATTCGAGCTTGAATCTGGCCCATTTCTGCTCGGTGTTGAGTTAACATCTCATCGATCCTCTTCTTCCATTCTGATCTCCTCCGACCCAGTTTCTCTTCCCATTCCCGCTCATTTTTCAACCCTTCCTCTCTTCTTCGCTGTCTCTCTTCACTCTCCCTCTCCATAGCTTCCCATTCTTGAATTCTCTGCCGCCTCAAATTCTTCTTAGCTTTCTCCCTCTCTTCTCGATCTTTATCCATTTCTTCCAATTTCCTCTCATATTCCCGCTCAACTCCCATGCGAAGATGCTCTCTTCGCTGTCTCTCCCGCTCTCTCTCCACCTCGCGCTGCTCGAATCGAGTTTCCATCTCCCTCAAGCTCCCTAACTGATTAACAAGAAACCCCCATGCCCTCTTCTCCAACCCTTTCGACACCTTTATTTTCCTTGTATCTGATCCACTCGGCTCTATATCTTCACAAACAAATCCATCATCTCCATCTTCTCTCATCGGGATATCACTTTTATTGCCTCCATTATAATTCTCTTCACCCTCCTCCGCATCATAGTCAAACTCCAAATCCATGACCCCATTCTCAACCCCATCAATCCCAGCTGCAAAATCCCCCTCTGCCGTTTGACCCAAATGCCCAAATTGCACTATATCCATCCCATGACCGCTCCCCTCGAACCCTCCACTATTTTCATTCACCTCCCCCCCAACCATCATCGAATCATTACCACTAAACATCAATGCCACATCCCCAAACACCTCCTTGTATCTAAGAAAATTCGACCAATGTGTCACCCCCTCCATCCAATCGAATTCCTCACCTCCCGAGCCTCCTCCCACCAATGATTCAGGCTTCTTAATCTTCTGCTTCACCAAGGCATACTGGTGCCTCATGTTCTGCACTTTGGTTGACACATCTTTCCAAGTCCATTGCCACGGGTACGTGGCCGGGTCCCGGACATGGTGCACTGAATTCACATGTAAAGCAATGGGCTTGTATTTTTTCTCTCGAGTTTTCATCTTAACCAAAGTCCCATTACGCACCATCTCACCATACTTGTCTATTAAAGTCCTTTCCTCTGCCTCAGTCCACTTCTTTCTTCGGGGTTGAGGCATCATTACTTATACAACTACAATAGTTCTATACTCATCCAACCAAATAACTAAACACTGAATAAAATTTCAAGAACTAAGATCAAGATTCTTTACCCTAACTTAAGCTTGTATATGCAGATTCCTCTATAGGTATGAAAAATCAAGAAAATGGTTAAGAACTGACCTTAAGAAAATTGGCTTTGATGGGGTCTTGAAATTGGATTGAACTGAAATGGCCCCCGGTGTGAGGGTGAAGTTCGGGAGGAAGAATATCGGGAAAGTTGGGTGAAGAATTTGTGATGAGCGAGAAAGTGGACTATGCTTTCATCGATGAGGGGAAAAGTAAATTAATTTATTTTCAGTGGCAAATATGGAAAATAAATTTTGTGTCCAAACGTTTGAGTGGTTGAGTTAATTTCACAAATAATCACTGAAGTTTAAGTCAATTTTAAAAAATTGTCACTAAAATATTTTGGTGACCTATTTAGTCAATAAAGTTAAAATAATGTTATATTATTAATCAAACCTTTAAAGGCATTCATTCCAAATCCAACGCTAGTCTGTTAAATCTTGTTCATGTCATGAATATACGAATAAATAAAATAAAAAAAAAAACGAAGAATTGCAAATCATTTTTTCTTTCGCGGACTTTACCCAAAATTTTCATTTCTGTCATTCACAATCTCAAATCTTTCATTTTATAGCAGCATAGGGACCATTAGTTGATCCCAAAAATAATTTTGACCACTATAAACTATTTCAATAAGGATAAAATGGTAAAATACATACACAAAATATGTCAATAATTAAATTTAAAAAACCAAAAAAGAAAAGGAAACCATCTTCTCTCCACTCAAGTTAAAATAGTAAACGAAAAAACTATAACAGAACTAACACAAGAGGATCGTTGAAAGGAAATCGGTCGCTTTAATGGCCGTTAATCCCACATAAAGGATTGATTGCTAATACACTGGATACAGGGTTGATCAGATTGGTGGATTGATCAATTATACTCTACTATTCAACTTTAGTGACTAAACTGGTCACAAAAATTTTGTAATGACTGATTTGAATTTTTTCTTGAACTTCAATGACCATTAATAAAAATTAACTCTATATGGTTCGAGCATGACTAAATTAGTAATTTTACTTCGATTGACCACCAAACTATTTAAGTTAAATAGTATAATTTACTAGTGAATTTAATCCTCAATTTCTTGAACACTGCATATAAATTTCTTTACCGGTAGCTAATTAGCACAATGTGCTGACATGGAAGTGTCATGGTGCATCGTCCTTTGTCTGAGTTGTGCTGGGGGCATAGCACCGTGTACAATCCCCTCACAATAAGGGGTGAGGTTCGTGATTATTTTAATCGCGGATCCCACCCCCTATTAGGGGGTGCTGTGCACGGTGCAGTACAACCGACTTTTCCCTCATTTGTCTAGGCTAGCCTTGAGCCGTGTTTTGAGTAAGTATAACATGATGGAGTCCACTTTTGAAATTGAAACTTTAAATGTAGGGTTTGAGGTAATTTTCATTTATAACCACACAATGCAAATACATACATACATACATACATATATATATATATATATATATATAAAAAGATCCATAGGCTTGGCAGAAAATAAGTGTGGAATAGAAGCAATAATAACGGATAAGACCCAACAATTAAGAAAAGGGCCAGTCCGTTGCATGGAGCAGATAAGGCCCTGGTGTCAAACAGTCAAGTCGACCCACTGACAGTCCTACTTTCATTCCTTTAAGTTCTACAAATGGGCTCTCCCATTTCTACAAGGAAAAGATGTATTTATATTTCAATTATTTTGAGGGTTAGGCCAGCTGATGACACCGACGATACTACAAGAAAAATGATATTTTACAATTAATATTTTAACAATCAAATCAATTTGGTTGTTAAAAATTGTTTTCAACGACTAAATATTAAGTTTCGTAGTAGAAAATGGATGATGAATATCAAATTTTAAATTAGTTGAAAATATCTTATAACGACCACAAAATAGTTGTTAATTCTATATTTTCTACGACCAATTTGCGCCAAATCAAAAATTCCCTCCAAAATGTCTGTTCATATTTAACATCAACGTAATTAGTAGTTAAAAACACAAAAAATATACCAAACATTCAACGACCATAATGTCTGGTCGTTAATAGAGCAAAACAACAACTAATTCTATTTTGTTGTTGAAATTAAAGGAAAATTCGACATTCAACAACTACTTCTTCAATAGTCGTTAACGATGACATTTCAACGATCAATTATTTTAGTCGTTTAAAGTTTATGACAACCTGATTATAAATTCTAATTTGGCGTCAAAATATTTTTCAACATTTAACGACTAGCACTATGTAATCGTTGAAGGTGACATAGTCAAAAGTATTTTAAAAAAAAATTCAAATCGACTTTGTCCTTCTATAACTATGTATTTTGGTTGCTCCATTCCATTTAAATAAAAATAAAATAAAACGAAATGTGTGCTTTGAACGCACCCTGCTCCAACTTAACCGTGGCACAGGGAATACATGGAAGAAAAGCCCTAACAGGACAGTACACAAAATGATCTAGAACAACATCTTAACATTACGATCTTTGTTATTTCCCTTCACTTCTTATAATTGTTTATGGTTGTGGGTATGATTTACTTTTTAGTATGAATGAATGTGTAAAAGTTATGGAGCCATGAATGTTATTGTTGACAGCCACATTTTTCGTTATTTTAATATTTTGAATGTTAATATAAATGTTGTACAACTACTTCTTTCATTGTTGAAGCGAATGGTAACTAAATTTTCGTTGCTTCAACGATATTTTATCGTCAAAAGTAATTAATACAATGATAAATTAAGCAGTTGTTGAAATAAAATTAATTGATTGTCAATATTAATTTTTAACGACTATTTCTTTCGTTGTTGAAATGAAAGGCAACTAAAATTTGGTTGCATTCATTTCATTTTAACGACAAAAATAGTTGATACAACAACCAAACAAATGATTGTAGAAAAAAAAAATTGACTCTCAATACAAATATTTTACAACCAATTATTTAGTTGCTGGAATAATATATTTAACGATCAAACGTATTTTAGTTAATGAATACATTCGTCAACACATCTTTTCCAACAAAGGAATGACCAACTGCTTTTGGTCATTGAATGTGTTCAACAACCAAAAATGTATATTCTACGACCATCTGTGTGGTTGTTGAATTGTGATACTTCATCTAGTGCAAAGAGATAATACCATGTGGAAAGGGATGTTTTTAGCCATTAATATAAAAGTTAATAATTAATCAACTGACATAATAATATTAACAAATTTTGGAATTTTTCGAGACACTGATAAAGCAATAACAATTTCAAGTTATGTTAAGATTCTATAGATCAAAATTCAATGAAATTAATTAAATAAATAATAATAATAATAATAATTATTATTATTATTATTATTTTTGGTAGGCACTTAAAGGTTGTACTCAGATGAGGAAAAAAAGTTTAAATTTGATGGTGGATCCAAATATCTTCAAGATCTATAAAGGATTAGGGTTCTCCCCGTATATGTTTTAACTTTAAATTAAGGGTGGTCATATTGCAATCACAATTTTTATTTGATACACCACATTTTAATTGTAGTTAAACTCTTCAATCTTTGCTTACTGTAGCAATCATTTTCTTAATTTTTTGGTCGAATTCTTATCTTCAACCTTCCACTAATTCACTACAACAGAGCTTGCTTTTTATCGTAAAAAGTGATTTACGGCATACAGACGCATGCGGTATAAAGTCATGCCTTAAAAAACAAGAACCGCCATTAATGAACTAGTTATAGCATGCAACTTAACCTTTTACGGCATGAGTCTACATGCCATAAAAAGATAATAATTTTTATGGCAAACATTTTTGCATGTCGTAAATGTTCTCTCAATTTTTTCTTACACACCGTAAAAATTATGAAATTTTATATGGTATACTTTTTTGTACGCCGTAAAGGTTCATTTATTTATTTATTTATTTTTAAATTATTTTTTGATAACCATTAAACCAATAATAATTAAAGAACATAATTCTCGACGTCAACACATGTATAATCACTTTTTCCATAATTTCAATAAATAAAACCAATACAAATGTTGAAATGCTATGTTAATTTAGATAATTACTAGGAACATCATTAGCCCACTCAAATAGTTGATATCAGTATCCAAAAGTATAGACTACTACTACAAAAATAAGTAATTAAAATAGTACAAAATAATCGATAGACATCGATTTTGATAAATTCGATCAACAATTTTGCTATCCCAAAAATAATGAACTCCCTGCACATCACAAAATAAATTAGGGTATAGTTATTAAATTAAAGTGAGCACGCAAATGACAAATAATATCAAAACATTAAAAGCAAAGAGAAAACAAGTAAATCATACATTTGTTGTGCATACGGCTAATCCATATTGATGAACCTAATTGGCCACACAATTGTACTTCCTACTGCATCTTCAAAAAGTAATAGCACATGTGTAAGACGATATAAGGTAAGATTATCAATCACTTCATTAATCCAAACTCTCCAACATTCATCATCAAGGGGTACATGATGCACTAGATCACAAGGATTTGTTTATGCGATTTCACCATTTGCAACAACATCAGCTTCCCCAAGCTAACGTAACAATTTGCATTTCTTACTCTGAAGGTTATCTAAACCATTTGAGCTTCTATGACTATGCCGTGAAATTCATATCAAAGTACTATTTGTTAATTTGTATATAGAAAAGAATATGAAATATAGAATACCATTTAGTAATGATAGTTTCCCACTTACATTTTCTTTTTCAACACTTTTACTCTTTAGTTGAAACAAAACTTTTAATTCTTTAATTTCATCTCTCAACTCTTGTTCTTGAGTTTGCAAGTTCTAACTATGCACCAAAGCATTCAACTTTGAAGGAGTTGCACCGAAGCCAAGCCCTCTTACCCATCCTTGACGTTCTGGACCAAGTATTCTTGCAACACCATCATCTTTGAGAGAATGTTTACTTGGAGAGGTAACTGCTTCCGAACAAGCTTTTATTTTTTTCTGATATCAAGAAATACATTAATGGTTTAAAGTAACGCAAATATAAATTTTGTATTACAAAAAAAAAAAAAAAAAAAAAACCAATATTGTTACCAATGTTTCCCCAGTTGATTCATTAATTGATTCACCATTTTTTTGCATATGTCCTCGAATATAAATATCATCTCTCATAATGGAATCAGGGTCATCACTTTCAACATGCTGCAATTGGTTTAACAATTGTCATGCGTTTTCTACAACGTGATTTATTCCGCAAGTGTACTGTGTTAAGTTTTGCAATATAATATGGAGTTAAGAGTGTCGAACCCACAGGGATTGTAAATTAATTCCACTAAGTACTATAATTATGTAGCTTTTATTTTAACTAGACAATTGAATGGTTATATAATTGTTTTAAACTAAATTAACGTGAGTATTTGAGACCAATGTGATGAATGCAAATTATCAAGTTGAGAAAGCCTAGGGAATTATTTCACCTTACTCTCAATTATGATTCAATGATTTCCAATTATTCCAACAGATTTCCCTTATTTAAAGGCAAGAATCCTAATATAATTCTCTTCCTTCTCTCGACTGCCGGCTAGAATTAAATCCTAAATTTCAATTTCAATATCTCTATTCCAAATTAAAACCTAGAATTTACAAAAATTTCGATTCTTTTATGGAGTAAGTCTCATAGATTTTACACCTTCTCTCGAAATTCATAAAACCTACGTCGTGTCAATCCTATAATCACGCCTAAATTCCCTTCTCTTGAGTGTCGGAATTGATTAGCATTTAATCATTCAATTAGTGGCCTCACAATCATGTCTCACATAACTTTCATCTTCAACATTCATATCAAGTCTTAATAATGTTGTGGGTAGGTAATATGTATTTCCTTTCAACTCTGGACGAAGATCGTTTCTAATACCCATATCATGCAAATCTTTATGAGAATTGAGCCCATCTTTTGATTTTCTCTTCTCATTCAAAATAGTGCCAAGAATGCTCTCACAAACATTCTTCTCAATGTGCACTACATCCAAATTGTGACGTAAAAGTAGTTTCTAGAAAATAACAATATAAATTTAGAAAACAAATTAAATCAAAAAGATAACTAAATTCAAATAGTTTAAAATGACTAACAATTCTCAATACAGTAGATCAAAGAATATTGATTTCTTTTTCCATGGCAAATCAGAATCTGATTTTTCCGTTTCCTCTTTTCCCCTATTTTTTCTCCAATTATTGCTAACATTCTTTATTAAACACATCACTTTTCGACCATTTAATATTTTTGGACTAGGCATATGATACTTATTTCCATCAAATCAAGCTTCTTTCGACATATAAATATGATTATATTAAAGAAATCTTCTATGACCCATACTTTCAACTATATGTCAACCATTTTGTACATGAGGATAAACCACATACTGGACATGCTGCCTCGCCCTTTGTAGGATATCCTAATAAGTTTCTATAAGGCGAAAAATCATTAATTGTCCACAACAAATAGCCTTCAAATTGAAGATGGACTTGGTAAGTCCATCATATACTTCAACGCCAATATTCCACAATTCATTTAAGTCTTCTATAAGTGATTCTAAATACACATCTATATCATTCCCAGGTTGCTTTGGACCTGGGATTAACGAAGTCAATAATAATTTTTCCTTGGACATGCATATTTGAGGAAGGAGATTATATATAACTAGAATCACCGGCCAACATCTACTCCTAGAACTTAGGTCACCAAAAGAATTAAATCCATCAAACGAAAGGCCAGGCCTAAGTTTTCATGGTTCTAATGCAAAATAAGGCCACTTTTAATCAATTCTCTCCCAGGATAATGAATCAATTGGATGACACATTTTTCCATCTTGACTTTTTGTGATTTAAGTGCCATATTAGTTGTTTTACCTTGTAAGGTGATCTAAACATTCTTCGAAATCATAGTATAATTGGAAAATATTGTAAAACTTTGGCATAAAATTTGAGTGGGACCCAGTTGGTTATTTTGGAAGTTCAAGATTAATTTACGTTCTCCTCCATGAGAACATCGAAATTATATATTTACTTGGCAAAAATGATGTTCGGGTATATAAGAAATTGGAATTCAAAGTGTACTAATTGAAAGGAGTTTGTGTGTCGAAGGGAAACCAATTAAGGCTTGTCCCACATAGAAAAATAGTGAAAGCAAAAATCACTTTATATAGGATTACACTTTGAAAATGTGTAATCATGTGTAGTATGGAGGCTCTCTTCAAGTGCGCGCTTAGGGGAGTGCAAGTCAAGGATCGAAATAGGTTTCGGACCTTGAACTTGTGTGTGAGCACAATATGCATACCCGAATGTCGGATCGTATTGACCAAAAATTGGCCCTTAGGAAGACCTACGTTTTGCCATTTTTCTCCACATAACATTTTAAGTTTCAAAACTGTCGTAACTCCAATATTCATTGTCATTATAATACGAGTTAATGGAATTCTAGGTGATAAGCCTATATATACAACCCATTTTCTACTATTCCACACGAGAAAAAAATCCAGTTTTTGCATGTTTTTTCAGCGTGACTAACTGTGACCAAATTTGCGTTTAGTGTGACTGTCTGTGACCAATTCAATTTTAACTATGGCCGTATGTGATCAAGTCACAGTCGATCACAATTAACGTAGAATTGGTCACGACCAGTCACAACTAACACATATTTGATTACAAAATGTTATCATAAACAAATCTGCACACACAAGAAACCCTAAAAACAAAAAATATGAAAATGCGCCAAAATAGCGGAAAATCAAAACAAATTATACTAAAAATAACAATTTAAAGGCTTAAATGAAGGAATTTGGTTAAAATCCCGAGATCTCGGCCCTGAGTCCAATTTTTCAGGCTGTTTCCAATCAAACTACCAAATTTCAACATATTCCAACGCCGTCACGATAAATGACCAAAATGTCCCTGGCGCGAGCTGGACTCGTCCTGCATTCACCAGCATAACCACCACTACCACCTTCAACTCAAATCCACGACTATAAATACTACCATCACTTATTTGTTTTATATGTGAGTATGTGACTAATTGTGACCAAATTTGTCTTCACTGTGACCGTCTGTGACCAAATTTGCCTAATTTATGACTCACTGTTAATCTGATCACCACAAATGCTCACACTCAGACACAATAAATACATACTTGGTCACATAAGGTTACCACAAAACAAATCTGTATACACCAAAGACCAACACCACAATTCACGACAATTCATCACCACCATCAACACCTTTAACAAATCCTAAGGCACGCCTCTTTCGAAGCCTTCAAACACCAGCCAACCACCACCCAAGCTGTCGGATTCCACCACAAGCATGACAACCTCAACCATCTCTATAAATCTCGACCAACATTCCTAATACATTCCCGAACGCACCAAAAATAAGCCAAAATACCAATAAATTCATACTGTCTTTTGGGCAACACCACCTCCGACGATGCCCATGCTGGTACCACCACCCAAGCTGTTGGACTCCACAACCAGCATGACCACATCAACCTCCTCTACAAATCTCGACCAATATTTAGGCCTAATATCTTCCCAAACGCACAAAAAATAAGTCAAACGCTAATAGCTACGCACTATCTTTTGGGCCTGTACTATCACCATTGCCACCACCTGCACCAAAATCTACCACCACCTCCTCGAATCCACCAACTTGCCACCATAACCACCACCACAACCCATACACCACACCATACCACAAATTCACAGATTCTCACAACCACCACGTATATTCGCACCACCACTACCAACCTACAGCTCAACATCGCACCACCATCTCACCCCATATCTAACAACAGCATCACCAACTTGTAGATCCGCACCAACAACGCACAGATCCGCACCAACAACATCACCAACGCCGTGTCGCTACTGCGAGTAGGACTCGTCGTTGCTTGTAGCAATAGCGATGCCGCCGGAGATGAGAAGCTTCATTGCTGCCACGTGCTGCTTGTAGCAGTAGTGGAGTGACTGACACGATTGTTTGCAGCAGCGAGCAACATTAGCGCCTCCAACCCAACGAGAAGCTCTATCGCAACTGGAACGTTGGTGCGCCTGTTGTGGGTGTAGAGAGGGAGAGACAGACGGAATAGGTTGGGGGTGGGGTGAATTATGTATAGGTTGGTTGGGGTAGGGTAATTAAATTTTTAGTAATTTTAATTTTTAAGACCTAATTAACACCTGATTTGTGAAAATTGAACTTAATCCCTTTCTTTTTGAAATTTAATCTTTAAATGTAGGTCTCTAGGTAATTTTCTCATTATTTTATGCCTTTGCAAAGTCCATTGGACTTGGAATCTGCCTTGGGCTGGCTTGTACCTTGTGTACAGGGCCTGCACATGACATAGCTCACGGACCCTCAAATTTAAAAGCAACGTCGATGAATTCTATGGATTACAATCTACGTAGTATACAAATAATTGGTCGAGTTCAAATTTCATCTATAATGAATTGTGTAACTCAATTTTATTTAATAGGAAACAGAAAAATCACAAATAGAAGAGAATAATAAGAAACATGAGAAAAAGTTTAAATCATACCGACTCATTTCGTCTGACGAAGTCTCTACATTAAAATAATGTATATTTTTTCGTTTGAAACATCTACTGGACAAGTCAGATTCATTGAAGAATTTTTTATTTATTTATTATTATTATTATTATTTTTGACATTGTCTACTTTGTTTATTAGCCATCTTTTTAAAGCAATTTGGAGATGCATTAAATAGATCTTTTGTTTTCTTGATTCATTTTGTTTTCATTCTGGGTCGCGCTAGACGTACAGAAACACTCTTACAAAAGTTGTACAGAAATTTATAGCGTGTTCGGTAGAGATTAAAATCGTATTAAAATTGAAAAATTAGTCGTTATTGTTGACTTTTATCAGATGAGTGAGACCCAATAACAACCATATTTTTAATTTTAATTGGATTTTAATCTCTATCAAACGGGGCCTTAAAATGTGTGTTGTGTCAGCGGAAGAAAGAAAGAAAAGGCGGTTCTTGGCTTTTTGCTTTTGGAGAAGTGTAAATACTTTTTTTTTTTTTTTTTGGGATAAGGAGAAAGTGTAAAAATTCATTAAAATGCTTATGTTTTCATCTTAATTTTCAGGCTTAATTCGGTATATCAAATGAAGTCAAAATATTACATTCTTAATGTCGTTTTGAAGTACTCGTGGGCTAGTATTTTACCAATCATAGAAAATATTACGGCGCGTCAAAATATGCCATTCTAAATTAATATTTCGAGAATCTCGATAACAAGCTAACTTTCAAAAAAATTCGACGATTGTACGTTAGTCGAATCCATAAATCTTTTATATTCTCTCAAAGCTTATTTCGAGAACTATATCATAAACATATCGAATGATCTAATTGAACACCGAAAATAGCTAAATGTACGTCAAACTTGTGTATTAAAAAAATATGCATAACTTGTCTTTTTTTTAAAAAAAAAAATCAATAATGTTTATTATTTTTGCTTATAAACTTTTAAAAATTTCCTTATAAACTTTTAAATTTTTTTAATGTCAAAAATTTTAACGTCAAAAAACTTAAATTTTTTTTCTAAAAACGTGTCTATATTTCCTTGATTTTTAAAAAATAATCTAATAAATTTTTTGACGTCATTTAGAAAATTTCCTTATAAACTTATAAATTTTTTTAATGTCAAAAAACTTAAATTTTTTTCTAAAAATGTGTCTATATTTCCTTGATTTTTATTAATTTTTTAATTGATCGAGAGGAAAAAGTAACAATAATAAAAAAAATTCCTAAAAATGATCGATATTTTTATATATATAAAATTTTCAGATGAAAAAGTAGTATAATAACCCATATAAAGTAATTAAAATTTTATTAGGAATTTTTAAGTCAAAAAAATAAAATTTTAAAATTGACTTCATACCACGTATAAAATTTCCTAACAAAATTATGTAAATTATATTGAGAAATTTGTGGAGCAAAAACAATAAACATTAATAAAATAATTGATTTTTTTTTTTTAAAAAGACGAGTTATACTTATTTTTTTAATACACACGTTTGACGTACGTTTAACTATTTTCGGTATTCATTTAGATCATTCGATATGTTTACGATATCGTTCTCGAAATGAGCTTTGAGAGGATATAGACGATATAAGGATTCGACTAACGTACAATCGTCAAATTTTTTTGAAAGATAGCTTGTTATTGAAATTCTCGAAATATTAATTTAAAACGGCCTATTTTGACGCATCGTAACATTTTTACGATAGGCCGTTTCGCGTATCATTAACGACGTGAAATACTAGCCCATGAGTACTTCAAAACGACATTAAGAATGTAATATTTCGACTTCATTTGATATCCCGAATTGAGCCTGAAAATTAAGACAAAACATAAGCATTTTAATGAATTTTTACACTCTCCTTATACAAAAAAAAAAAAAAAAAGAATTTACACTTCTCTAAAAGAAAAAAGCCAACAGCCACCTTTTCGTTCTTTCTTCCGCCGACACATCACGTATTTTAAATTTCTGTACAGCTTCTGTACATATAGCATTTTTCATTCTATATAACTCATGAAATGATTGCCTTGTGGGGATAATCATTTTGGACATTTTTCCTTTGTTTTTTTATAATACAAGTAGTAAGTACGTGTGTTGCACATTTTATGTACGAAATAAATGATATACGTAATATTTTTAAAGAAAGTAAATAATAATGTTAAAAAAATTAAATAAAATAATACATATACATGTACATCGCGTAGTCTCGTTTTTAAGTATAGATGAGTACTCATAATTTTATATTAATTAAATTAAGTTTAATCGCTTAAAATCATCGCTCGTCTACATATATAATTATATTAAAACTATAATAAATATTATTCTATATTGTAATTAATCTACCATTATCTTAATGCAACCTTTAATATACGATACCATATAATTATAATAAAATTACATCTACATATGTGAGGTTCGATTTTAAGTAATAAACTTAATTCAAGTAATGTAATTTAAGTAATTAAACTCAATTTGATTAATGTTAAATTCTAAGGAGATGAATTTAATTGAGACTTTTGAAAACTTTGATGAACTTTTTTTAAATAATGATTTCTGTAGATTTTTTGTAGACTTGTGTGCAATTAGTGGAGTCTTTCGTAGACTTCTATAAACTTTCATTTTAAAAATTCTATAAACTTTTATAGAATTGAAAAGACTTTTGAAATTTTTCATTTGAAATATAATTTACGTAGATCTAACGCAATGATGTGAAACAATTTCTCTTCCTCCATCCCTTCTCCTCCCCATAAAATAAAAAGTCATTTTAAAAAGAATAAAAATTTAAGACCTTAATTAAATAAATAATAATCAAAATTATACATTTATGTATGATTAAAAAATAAATTTAATATTCAATATTATTAATATAATATACCTTTAAAAATAAATATATTTAATTTAGTTATAAATTTCCCATATACAATTTTATAATTAAATAAATAAATCGATATTTTTTACAAAAAAAAAAAAAAAAATGAATGAAGAAAGAAAGAAAGAAAAATTAAGTTTTAAGAATCAAATTTAATTTTTTTGCATGGAAGAGAGAGAGAGAGAGAGAAACAAATATAATCAATTAGAAAAAAAAAATTATAGCTCTAATATTCATAGAAAGAAAAATATTGAAAAAATACATATCTTTTTTTTTTTTTTTTTTTGTGAAAGTCTCCCAAAAACTTGTGATTAATGATAGACAAAATTTTGAGATTTTATATTAGCACTTTTTGCTTAAAAGTTAGTAGCTCGTAGACTTTTATAAATGTTTTCAGAAGTCATTAAAATTTGAATACACCAAAACTTATAGAGAATTAAAAAAAAATTAATTGAATACAACGTAAATTTTAAATACTTTTAAAAGTCCATAAAAATTTCAATTGAATATACAAATATTTTTAGAGAGTCTCAAAAGGTCTATATTGAATATCCCTAAACTTTTTAAATGTCAAAAAGTCATTCAAAATCTCAATTGAATACACTCTCTAAGTAGTAAGTACTCCAATATGAAACAATGAACATTATACTTAAATGAATATTAACTGAAGTTAAATTCTATTTAATGGTACTATATTAAATACAGAAAAGTAAAATTGATATTCAAAGATTTCTCCTCAATTCTAAGAGTGTGTATTTAATTGGGACTTTTAAATACTTTGATGAAATTTTTGTAAGTGATGACTTCTTTGGATTTCGTAGATTTTTTTGTAGATTTGGATGGAATTAGTGACAGTCTTTGGTAAACTTTCATTTTAAAACTTTTATAAACTTTTGTAGAAGTCAAAAGACTTTTGAAAATTTTCATTTGAAATAGAATTCATGTGAATTTAATGCAACAATGTGAACACAATTTCACTTCCCATTTCCCTTCTCCTCCCCCATAATAAAAAGTTATTTTAAAAAGAATAAAAATTTAAGACCTTAAATAAATAAATAATAATCAAAATTATATATGATAAAAAAAAATTAATATTCAATATTATTAATATAATAAACCTTAAAAATAAATAAATAAATCGATATATTTAAATTTAATTATAAATTTTCCATATACAATTTTATAATTAATTAAAAAATAGATATTTTTCACAAAAAAAAAAAATGAAGGAATATATATATTTTTTTAATAATCCAATTTAATTTTAAAAAATAAAATAAAATAGATATAAACAATAAGAGAGAATGAGAGAGAGAGAAGAAATATAATCAATAGAAAAAAATTTAATCATAACTCTAATGTTAGTAGAAAGAAAAATATTGAAAAAATACAATTCATTATATTTTTTTATGTAAGTCTCACAATTTTTTTTGATTAATGATAGCCAAATTTCGAGATTTTGTATGAGTACTTTTTGCTTAAAAGTTAAGTATCTCAAAGACTTTTATAAAAGTTTCTATAAGTCATTAAAATTTGAATACCCCAAAACTTATAGAGAATTCCAAAAAAATTAATTGAATACAATATGACTTTTAGAGACTCTTTAAATGTCCATAAATGTCTCAATTGAATATACAAATACTTTTAGAGAATATCAAAAGGTCTATATTGAATACACCTGAAATTTTTAAATCTCAAAAAGTCATTAAAAATCTCAATTAAATACATTCCCTATGTACTCCAATATGAAAGAAAGAACATCACACTTAAATGGATATTAAATGAAGTTAAAATTCTATTTAATGGTAATAAATATATAAGAGTAAAACTTATATTAATTTTTTTCCTCAATCTACACTTTTAATATATTGTAGATTAGCATTAGTACCCAAAATTATTGCAATCTTGATCCTAGTTGTCGTATTAAATTGAGTCAACATTATTAATCATTTGGATAGCTACAATGGATTAGTCTCTTGAGAAGTAATTCATTGCTCGAATAACGATTTACTAAATCAATTCAAATTTGAATAATCAAAACTATGTATATCATCATCCAAACAACTATAAAAGAGGTCTTAGCTCTCATTTCATCTCAAACAAACTCGCCTCTACAAAAATAAGTCTATATATCAAACTAAAGATGATGAAGAAGAACTCTATTATTATTTGCTTGCTTTCTCTAACGATTTTGTTTACATGTTTCACTCAGTCTCTAGGTACCATGATATTTCCTTAATTTTCTTGAAAATGTTACATATCTTTATACTATGTTTTTTTTATCGAAGTTTTGTTACATGTCAGGACTAAAATATTGCCCGGCTCCAACTATTCCAAGGGCAGGTGGATGTGCCAATGTGGGACAAGAATGTTTGTTTTTAGTATTGGGAAAATATCCAGCAAGCGTCATGCCCACTCATATTAAATGTGTAGATGTTGGGCCAAATCAAAGCAAATGCACCTGTGACATTTTATGTGGAAAATGAGTACCAACTCATTATTCATATCAATAATTTCTCTTCAAATAAATAATAAAAATATTTCTTATTGAAATTATTTATTTTTGAGGTTTTCTTTGACTTATGTCTTCATATCGAATTATTCAGTTTTTCTCCAAATTGGTCGGATTAAATAATTAAACTCAACTCGATTAGTTGGTCCAAATCAACAGACGTATTTTACTAAGAACGTGTTTCATTGTGTAATTTTTCATCTCAAATTTCTTTTTTTGGCTGTTCGATTGACAAATTTTTCAATGAAAATATTTTCAAACTTTTGGTTATGTAACCATATTTTTTCAAAAACAAGAAAAATATTTTCTTTAGAGATTGGTAACTTTTTAGGTTGAAAATTAAATCAATTAATTAATAATTTATATACAAATAAATTCTAGATAATAAAATTGTCAAAAATTTATTTTATTTTCATACAAATTTCATGCTCGCAGTCAAACCCGTGAAAAGACGAAAATTAGTATGCACGTTATATTAGGAAAAAAAAAAAAAAGACCTTTGCTTACCCATTTACCAAAATGGACAATGTTACATGTATCAATTTTTTGTCTATATACTTCATAGTTATGTAGTTCATTGTTCTGTTCGATTTTTTTTTTTTTTTTGTGATATTGTTCTGACATAAGTACTGTTCGCCTAAGTAGTATTTGAGGTACTTAAATTATATCGTTCCTCCTTTGTATCCTGAGATACAGACATCCGAATTAAACCCAAGCATCTACGGTAAGAGAGCGAATCTGTTTTAAGAAAACTGCATTTACACGGGTCTCAGTTGGAAATATCATCCGCTCTTTTATTAATTCTGTAATTAGATTAATTCATTCATTCTATTTATTATAATTTAATCTGCTATATATTTTGGCTAATATTTGATAAATTTGTTGCATATATGGAAAGTTGCATATACGGTAAGTTACATATACTGTATGCGTTAATCTAGTATGTTGTAAATCCAGTATATGTCCATCAGATTTTTGTTAATTCAGTATTCACTAATATTTAGTCTAACAAATTTTCATATTATCAAACTAATTATGAGCAAAAATCAGTCACATAATCCTAACGCGGCCATGATTTTCTACTTTCATCTAGGATGCTCCTTCGAAATTTTTTACTAACCTGAAAGATATGGAAAATTTTCTTAATTTTTTTCAAGCTACGTGTCATTAGTATTCATACTAACAGCAAGTTCGGTAAAAAAATAAATAAATAAATGGAAGCCTACAAATTGTATGGACAAAATTCATTAGTCAGCTTATTCCCAACTTATCTCACTTGTATGCTTCTCAACATTCTACAAAAATAGCGAATTATGAGAAACTTTAATGCTAACTATTTTTTTTTATCACACTGGGAACATAAATTTTTTTATTTCACTTTGTTCATGAATGCGTGACAACTAGTTCTAACTTAATTTATTACTTGTGTGTCAACACATACATACTTATGATCAGTGTTCTAAAAAGCTCGCATAGGATTGAAACTCTGGCAAAACGTCTCGCTTCGTGTTTAGACGCTTTTTTTCTATTCCTAAATGACTGAATTTTTTCCTTCATTCTTTTGTCTTTCGTAGACGCGCTTTATTAGTTTTTTTTTTTTTTAAATATTTTATTTGACTTTAACTTATTATTAGTTTTTTTTATCATTTGACTTTAATTTCAAGTTTTCAAAAGATTTTATCTGTACAAAAGTTAAAAATGACTATCTAAATAGTTAAATAAGATTTAAGTTTTTATGTTATCTACATTACTAATTATGATTTTGAGATTCATTTTATTACAAACTTCAAAAACATGTATTAAATTCCTAAAAATATATTAAGTGAGACTTGTCTAATTGAAAATTGAAATTATGAAAAATATTCTAATTTTTGCATTTCAAAAACTTAAAAATTGTATAATTGACTAATAATAGGAGTTATCAAGTAAATATTGTATTTTATAATTTCTAGATACTTAATATATATTATTTTAGTTTTTAAATAATTTTTAAAATGGTTATATTATAAATAAGAAAACGTTTTTTTACGCCTAAGTCTCGCCTAAGCTCGTTTAAGCTCGTAAAATTTGAAACTTCGACTCTATGTCTAATCAAATTTTACGCTTTTTAGAACACTGCTTATCATAGACTCTCTCACCAAGAAAGAGGAGATCTTTTTGCTTTAAAAGATTATCAAGAAACACTTTTTCCCTCATGGAAATTGTGATCAGAGAGTTGATTGGCTATTTAATTAAGTGAATAAACAGATTCGGTAGACTTTCCAATCACCTGAGAACAACTTGAAACAGTTGTGAAAATGATTAGACGGTTGATTGCTTAATTAATTTTGACTTAATTATTATTAGTTCAAGAAACGGAAATCAACAAAATACACAAAGTATAATTCTAATGATTTACAAACAAAAGAAAAAAGAATCCTTTCTCAATCGAACATAAGCATCAGTGTTTCGACACGATTTTGGGCTCAGAACATTGTACCCTTTTGACTAAATGTAAAGTTCCAAACCCTAACCTTCAAACGAGACAAGCTGCTACTTCAGTGGACCAAAATGACCACAATCAATTATCACTCTCTTCCATCACTCATAGAATCACTAAGATTCATATTCACGCAGAAACAACAAGAATATCACGAAGAAGATGAAGGAACGAGAGAAAACAGAAAGACCCAGAAGTTCTAGAGAGGTCATCAAGAGACGGGAATGAAAAGTGAGTCAACAGTGACCACTCAAGTTCTATTTATACTCACGGCCATCAACCGTTGATCTCCAATATGTGATTAATGGCCCAGAGCAATACACGTGTGCTTCTTTATTTGAGTTATCGGGCAATGGAAATAATACCGGCAAGTGGGCTTAGCCCTTTTCATCACAGCCCAAGATGTTTGAGTTGGACTTGGTATGACAACCCAAACAATTATAAGTTATGCACATAGTAATTGGGGGTTCTTTCCAAGAATATATGATATCATTAGTTAATTTACTTAGATTTAGATGTTCGATTTAAATTAAAACTATAATTAAGATGTTCGATTTAAATTAAAACTAATATTAGTTAAACACTACACATTCAATTTTTGCATGTACTCGTACTAAAGTTATAAAGCGCAAAATAATAATAATAATAATAAATCTTACGTTAAAAGTATAAAAATAAAAATACTTGTTACACTTGATTGATACGAGACGATATCATGGTTTCATTGTTTGTATTATGTAGGTGTTATATAGCAAAAATGAAATTAACGTTTATGTACATATCCGCTGATTGATACTCTTATATTAAAAAAGGCTAATTATATTAAAGCTTCATGAAGCATGCCAAAATCATCACATCACTGAACCTACCTATAATAATCAAAAACTCGTTCGTACTTTATTCGTCAACTAACAAATACTGATTGGAAAATCAAAACACAAATGAGCATGCACCCTCATGGTAGGCCCGTCTTGTTGGATAAATCCATCTGTTCACAGGTAGAGGGGTGCTAAGCACCACCCATATTAGATTATTATATTTGTAACGAGACATTTTTGGCAGATTTTTCTTGAAATCAAAAGTCGTAAAGTGATTTCTTATGTTGAAATCAATGTATTATTTATAAAATTTTAGATATTATTGTAAAATATTACGAAATAAAACAATGTGAAGTGATTGATTGAGCCTAAGCATTTTTTTTTTTTTTTTCCGAATACATTCATGCAATTATTGAGGCACATCCTTTTTGAGGTGCTTGGACTTGCCAAAGTGAAGCAATTGATTGAGCCTAAGTAGCTTTGAAGACAAGTCCTATACGAGGCACTTGACTCTTCGGCCTAAATGAAATCTTAAATCCATTTGTAAAAGTGTTGAGGCAAGCCCTTTCCGAGGGTTTGGCTCACTTGTCGCAGTGAAGCAGTTGATTGAGATTAGGTGGACTATGAATGCAAGTCCTACACAATGCACTTGGCTCCCCAATCTTGGTGAAATTTTAAATACATTCATGCAAGTATTGATGAAAGCTTTTTCCAAAGTACTAAAACTTACTTGCCGAAATTAAGACTGCGTTCTCTTTGTCGTTTTGGGGCCGTTTTCTGTTTTCTGTTTTTCAAAACGACGAAAACGCGTTCTCTTTGTCGTTTTGGAAAACGAGTTTTTCAAAACACCAAAAAAAATTACACACAAAACCCAAAACGAGTTTTTTTCGTTTTGGACGTTTTCTGTGCAAAACTCGAAAAAATTGAAAACACGCGAAACACTCCATTTTTCAACAGTGTTCCTTCTTCCATCAAAAAAAAAAAAAGTCTTCATTCATCTCTGCCTTCTCTCTCTTCTATTTTCTATGTTTATTTTGTATGGAAAAATAAACTTATTATCGATTTCATGCAATCCCAAAAAATATATTTAATTTTATACAAGTGTTTGTTATTGAAATGTATATGTTATTTTATTAAAAGTGGAATTTTTTTTGAAAATGCATAAATATTTTACACTTATATGTTATTTTATACTACATTAGCATTAAACTATTAAAATTAATTGAATAATCATATTTTAAGAATAAAATAATATTAATAAAAATTTTCACAAATTTATATGTTATTTTAATATATGAAAAAATATTTCATGATTCAAAGATATTTCAAAATTCAAAGAAATTTCAGGTTTATAATATATTTAATAATATATTAACATTAAAAAATTAAAGTTAATTGAATAATCAGATTTATTGAATAAAATATTATCAAATAATATTCTAAAAAAGTGCAAAGAGAACGCGTTTTCTGTTTTCTGTTTTGAGAAACTGTTTTTCAAAATGACAAAGAGAACGCATTTTCAATAATCTCAAAATAGACACTAAAAACACAAAACACAAAACGAATTTCAAAACTCAAAACACAAAACAGAAACACGAAGAGAACACACCCTAAGTGATTGAATATTGAGCCTGGACAGATTTTGGAGATGAGTGTTATCCAATCCATTTGGCTCCCCGGTGATGTAGGAGAGTTCGAGTCAGATGTCAAGTTGTCAGATAGTATGTTAATGGCGTTAAAAAATCATGAATTCACGGATCGGCGCAAATATGACAAGTAATTGGTAATTTAGCCATAACTTTGGCTACGGTTGTCAGAATCGAGCTCGTGACCCCAATTCGAAAAGCTTGTTTAGGGCGCACGTCGTGGATCGTTTTCGATCTCAAATTCAGCTGTTTTTCTTCCGAATCTCTATTTTATTTTTTAACTATTTTTGGTAATATTGCATTCGTAAGTTAGGAAATGATTTTTAACCCTATTTGGGCCAGATTTCTTTTGCAGGTTTCTCATTTTATTTCATATTTTATTTTGGTGTGATTTTTGAGATTTTGCTATTTTTGGTAAAATTCAATTTTTAGCTATAAAGTCTGGCTTGTGGACAAGATTTTGCTTACTTGATTAATAATAATATTCAGTTGAATTTTAGAGACGTTTTCTTTATATTTTGGTGTTATTCTAGCATTTTTCTGTGAATCATCTATTAAACTAGCCTACAGAATAATCACTATCTTGCCCGGCATCACCCGGCCTACGAGAAATTTCAAATACATTCGTGCAAGTGTTGAGGCAAGCTCTTTCTGAGCTGTTTGGCTCACTTGCTAAAGTAAAGCAATTAATTAAGCATGCGCAAGATTGTGAGGAAGACGTAATTTTCATATTTTTAACTGATTATGAACAATACTATTATTTCATATAATCTTAAGCCGTGATTTTCTACTTTCATGTTGGCAGCTCCATTAATTTTTTACTATTTTTTCTTAATTTTGTTTAGTTTATTCAACATAGCTAGTGTCATTAATGTTGCATACTAAGAGCATGTTGGTAAAAACTTATTTTCAACTTATCTGACTAAAAGGCTTCTCGACATTCTTCAACAATAATAAATTATAAATGATTTAATGTTAACTACTTTTTCATCACAATATAAGTGAAAAGAAATTTAATTTCATTTTGTTCGCAAATGCGAGACAGCTAGTTCTAATTTAGCCCCTATTTGGGCTCCATTTTATCTATGCATTTTTTTTTTTCCTCTTTTTAATCGCACTTTTCAATAAAATAATATTACACGTAAACCTAAAACTTTTCATTCTTTTTTAACCACCAATTTTTCAAAAAAAAAATCACTGTTTCAATTTTTTTTCCCCTCTAAAAACACATTTTAATGGAGCCCAAACAAAGGCTTAATTTATTACATCCTTACATATAATCTAACTCTCTCGCCAAGAAAGAGAGATATTCTTTTTGCTTTAAACATCCAAAAGATTATCAAGAAACAATTTTTTCCCACGACACTATTTGCTGAGAATTAAACTTAGACTTTTAATAAATTTTGATAAAAGTTGATGAAATGTGTGGTTAAAAAATTATGAATTTTATAAAATATGTAGTTAAAATTAATTGTTGACTTTGATTTAGATTAAAATCCAAATCTTAATTTCTATCAAACATAGGCTATATAGCTAAACTATATAGACGATTGCTTGGCTTCTTAATCTCTTTAGTTTTGCTTGGTGTACATTTATGGTTGACAGTTTGTTCACATTGTATGATATGCCACACAATTTTGTCAATGATTTTAACAACACTTAAAATAATCAATTACCTCATTTTTTACACCTTGTACAATGTCAACCATGATGTACATAAATAATGTAAAAGTAGAATAATTATAATTTCTTTAAGTCAAATAAACCTATTTGGTAGACTTTCCAATCATCTGAGCACAACTTAAAAACAGTTGTGAAGATGACTAAACGATGGTTGATTACTTAATTAATTATAAGTTATGCAAATAGTAATTGGGGGTTATTCTTTTGAAGAATGTACTACGTTATAAGTTAATTACTTGATTAAGATGTTCAATATAAATTAAAACTACAAGTCACACTACATATTCAATTTTGTGATATACTCCATTGTAAAAATGTGCAGCATTCATAATCATAAATTATAGGTCAAGAATCTTTACTTGAAAGAATAAATTCCAAAATCTGAATCACCTTGCAACTCAAAACTCCAAAATCTACATTTTCTTATTCTTCAGTGGTCTAAATCCCGATCACAATGGAAGTGGATTATTATCCACAATTTAAGTATGTTATTTTGTGAATTTTCATACCAAAATAGTAATTTTAGGGTCTTTCCAATTTAGTGTATTTTCACATACGAATTTCATCATTCTCTTGTCATCTTTTCTCACATTTTCTAGACAATAACCACTAGAGATTGTATGGAAGTTAAAGGTGGTTATAGGGAGTTGTAGGTGAAAAGGTTATAAGTAAACTTTCGTTTTTTCCTGGTGGCGTAAGGTGGTTCTTCCTGGTGGCGTAAGGTGGTTCTTCTACTCCGATAATCCAAAGTTACCTGCAAAATGAGGGTGGGGCTCTTCTCCCCCGTTGTACCTCCGGCGTAAGAATTAAAACAGGGTTCAAAGATATCAATTATGGAATTGAATGCGTGAGGAGAGTTTTGATAGTAAAAATTCACTAGCCTGTACCTGACCCGTCTGGAGGGTATTTATAGGCGGCTGGGGCCGCATAACTGCCGGGCGGTTGAGAAGCCAGGTGTCCCACGTTGTGCTCCCACTTTCCCCACGTTCTGAGAAGGTGGTTATTGCGCGCCTAGTTGTTGGTTGTCTTTGTGGTAACCGCTAGGCGGCCTTCATTTGGATAGGTGTTTTCTCGCGACTAGGTGTTGTAGAGCACTTCGTAATGGCGGACGACTTAGCATGACTGTAGAGCGCCCGGGGGGGAGTCGATGGCTTCATGCGGTAGGCATGGGGGTCGACGTCTTCAAGTGGTAGGCATGTGGTCGACGTCTTCAAGTGGTAGGCATGTGGTCGACAACCTAGGGGCCGTTGTCGCCTAACACGAGCATAGTGAAGCCCCCTCTGGTAGACACGGGGTGCATTCCAAGTGGTTCTATCCTTTGTCGCCGCACCCGGTACTTGCTAAGCAATAATTTCTAATTGCTAAGAGCGTATTATATCACTAGCCCCTTGCCTCTTGTCGATTTTTCATTGGCAAGGGGCACGTCCTTGCGCCATCATACCGTTTTTTTTTCTTCTATATTTAATATGTAAGTAAATCGAACTCTTGTAGTAATTAAACCGATCGGTCCAAGTGGCGAAGAGATGCGTAAGTGTCGCCTAGGTGGCAGGGATGCAAGTTTATCTAGGCCACTTGAAATTCCATGTGTTGGCCTCATTTTTGGGGAGAAATTTCCCCCCAAAAATTTCAAATTTCACTCTATAAAAGGGGGGAGGCTTCCCTTATATTTCATTATCTTCCACCCTTCCTTGCAACATCAATAGATAAATGTAACTTCTTCCCCTTCTCATATTCTATTCTAGCTTTCTTTTGAAGTTTTTCCTCTATTGAAGCATGTATAAAACTTTCATCTCTTCATCATCTAGCGAGAGCAGGAGTGAGGGGACGAGGGAGTCGACCGATCAGCCGTTGGGCGGACCGGTCGACGACGACAATGCCGCTGGTCGACGGTCGACCACGTCGACCGGCAGCATTGCTGCTGGTCGACAACCGTTGACCAGTAGGGTTGCTGGTCGACAATCGACCAGCAACCCTGCTGTTCGACAGTCGACCAACCTTCCTGCTGGTCGACGGTCGACCGCCCGTCCCCACTTCTCCTTTTCGCGTGGTTAATCGATCCTCTCTCGATTCGACTACTCCACCACACTCGACCGATTCTCAAACATTCCTACCGGTTCCCCCGAGGCGTCACGTAGGTTCGACTAAGTCTTTGAATCAAAATGTAGAGATAGAGCGAGATGCCGCGGGGGAGGAGGTGACTCTCGAAATTCCGAAATCTCACAGCCTTTATAACTCTCCATCGAAGTTAGAAAAGTCACTTAAGAAGTATGAACGCGTGGATAACTATGTTTATAGAGCTCCTAGGCCCAAAGAGACACTTTCCGGATCCGACCCCCGCGAGGTTGCCGTTTATAAAGATATCATGGATGGTGGTTTTCGATTCTCCATCCATCCTTTCTTTGTGTCGTTATTCAATGAGTTTCATCTCACCCCCAGCCAAATCAATCCTAATGCGTGGAGGAAAGCGCTTTATTTTTTGTACGTCTGTCTTAAGGAGAGGATTTCACTCTCAATGGAGCTCTTTAGGTGTGTCTTTGAGATGCATGAACTGGTCCAGTGCAATGCATTTGTCTACTTTACTGCTAAGGTCCCTTTCCGCTTCCCCGCGTTTAGAAATTCCAACAGCGGGTGGAAATCTCAATTTTTCTTTGTTCGCCCCCGTGATGGTCGATTCCCTTTCAACACCCATTGGAGACATCCTTTGATTCGCCTCTTTAATAGTGAAATCGAGATCACCCCCCTTCTGAGAGCATAGACCCAAAAATTGATTAAAATTCCACCGCTTGCGCCCAACTTAGGGTCGGTCTTAACGATGAGGAACATGTTGCTAGTGGGGATCGGTCGTCCTACTGGTAGGTTTTCTACCTTGCTTGTATTTCCATCCTTATAATTATTATTGGATTGTTGTGTTGGCCATACTTTGCTAACTTTACCGCCTGCATATAGATATGGACTTTGATCTAGACGAGGTGTTGAAGTCTTTGCCGGAGCCTGGGAGCGACGAGGGATTTGCCCCTATCGATGGTGAGTTCGAAATGCTTTATCTCTAGTTTTATTTTATGCACCTCTTTGCTTGTCGTTCGGTAAGCTTGATAGATTCCTCATCATGTACACAGGGGTGACTTTTGACTTAGAGGAGACCGTGGACACCTTGGTAGGGTGCGATCCCGAGGGAAGTGATGACCTACCTTTCGTTCCGTTGAAGAGGAAAAAGGCTGGTGACGGGAGAGGGCTGCGCTGTACCACTGAGAAGGCATCTCTACGTTCCGATGAGCCTATCCCACCCCTCGAGACAGCATGGGGTAGTCCCAGTCACGTTCTACCTGAGCGTGAAGGCTCCCATCTTCCAAACTTTAGGTTTGCTCCTTCTTCTGGCCATGCGGAGATGAGGGCGGTCAGATCTTTGGTAGCAACGTGGCGTGCCAAAGCGATTGCTGGTCGATGTGTCGACGACATTGAGAGAGTTCTGGCGGTCCATACCCAGAGGGTAAGCTACCCCTAGTTCCTCTTATTTTTCCTTTACTTGTGAACATGCTTTAATATATATTCATTGTCTTTCACCTGATTCATGACTGTCTGATCTCTTGTCCTTTTAGGTGGTCGCGCTCCAGGTTGGACTTGTCGAGTCAAGCCATCGCCTGTCGGCGGAGTTGAAGGCCCTTGAGGAAGAAAAGAAGAGAGAGTCTCACCATCTTAAGAAGAAGATTTCCTCTTTGAAGAAGTCTCTCGAGGTTGCAGAAACCCGTGCTAGGGAGAATGAGACGGAGGTAGACAGCCTGCGTTCTGTTTTGGCTCGGGCTCCTGAGGAGGCAGTGGAAAAGTACAAAGCCTCCGCTGAGTATGCCATGGATATGGAGGCTGCTGTGGAGCGATACAAGCAGTCAGCTGATTTTGCCAGGGCTTTGAATTCTTACAGGGGATAGGCGATGGGTGCATCCATCAAGTTAACCAAGGAGTGGATATCTGCCGAGCACCCCACTATTGACCCTTTCGGCTTTGACCAGTTTTTGGTACAGCACAAAGGAAAAGAAGGCGGGGCTTCTCAGTCCAAGGCGTCTGGCCAAGCATCACGTGGCGGGAGTGAGGAGACCTCTCATTTAGGTTGACGTGCTCTGTCGCTGTAGGTCTTTTGATGATTCCCTTTCTTTTGCTAGTTGATTAGTGTTTCTCCTGATCTGGGATGTGGACAGACTGCTTTTTTCTTTTTGTATCTCGAACAAAAATGTTTATTTTCAGATTATGTTATCATTATGCCCTTTCTTTTCTATTTATTTTATAGTGTTGATATCTATTGACACATGATACTTTGTTTGCCATTATTGGTCATTTATTGCTATGTACCGAGCCATGTTTTGAAGTAGCCAACTTTTTTGGTTTTGTTGCTTACCGCCAGGCATCGGCCCTTGTGTAATCTTGTGCTAGCCAACTTCTTTGGCTTCAAGAACTTACCACTAGCTCTTGGGGCGATATTGAGCTAGCCAACTTCTTGAGCTTTTTTGCTCACCGGGTGTGGTGACTTTGTACTCAACCATTGTAGGTTTTAGGGACTTACCACCACCCCCTGGGGTGATTTTGAGCTAGCCAACTTCTTGGTTTTTTTGCTCACCGCCGGAAGTTGGACTTTCCGAAGATGGGGTGTGGTGATTTGTACTTAACCATTGTAGGTTTTAGGGACTTACCACCATCCCCTGGGGCGATTTTGAGCTACCCAACTTCTTGGCTTTTTTGCTCACCGCCGGGTGTTGAACTTTTCGAAGGTAAGGTGTAACGATTTTGTACTTAACCATTTTCGATTTTAGGAACTCGCCACACCATATACGATCTATATCTTCACAATAGAAAACAAACTTGCCAGGATTTGGGGACTCAGTAGGCGCACCGGGACGTCCCAGCTAGGCTGGCCCTTCCTTAGCGCCCTCATCATTTGCCGCCATCCAGGCTTTTCATTAATAAAAGTGCCTGCAGCAGGCATTACATTGCGAGTGTCCTAGATACCGTATTCGTACAGATCATCACATAAGAAAAGTAAGAAACTCCTAACGACTATATTTACAAGGAAACATAATTAGACTCGAAATTCTTGCGTACTAATCTACTGGTAGTATTTTTTGAGATGCTCTGTGTTCCATGGCCTGCCTAGCGGTTTTCCTTCCAAGTCCTTGAGGCTGTAAGCTCCCCTTCCAAGGTTCCAGATCACTTCGTATGGTCCTTCCCAATTCGGCCCGAGTTTGGATGGAGGGTGGCCCGCAGCTGCCGCTCCTCTTAACACGAGATCTCCTGATTGGAAAATTCTCGGCTTTACTCTGCGGTTGAAGTATCCTGCAGCTCTCCGCTTATAAGCTGCCATCCTCATAGCTGCTTTCTCCCTCACTCCATCTAGTAGGTTGAGTTCCGCACTGGTGGTAGAAATATCAAGCTGGTCGACCTTCATCCTACCAGTCTCATTCAGGACTTCCACGGGGACAACAACTTCCATTCCAAAGGATAGCTTGAAGGGTGTTTCTCCCGTTGGCTCTCGGGAGGTTGTGTGATACGCCCACAACATATTGGGTAGCTCGTCCGCCCACAGACCTTTTTCCTTTTCTAGTCTTGTTTTGAGGTCCCATGAAATCGTCCGATTTGTCACTTCCACTTGCCCGTTAGATTGGGGATGGGCCACAGAAGTGAGTCTGTAGTCTATATGATAACTCGAGCAAAAGGCCTTGAAGCCGTGGTTGTCGGATTGTCTACCGTTATCAGTGATGAGGACCCTTGGTATGCCAAATCTGCATATTATGTTTTTCCAAATGAAGCTTTGCACTTTCGCGGTTGTTATAGTGGCCAAAGGCTCTGCCTCGACCCATTTTGTGAAGTAGTCGATGGCCACTAACAAAAACTTTCGCTGTCCCTTGGCGAGGGGTAAAGGCTCTAGAATATCGATCCCCCATTGGAAGAAAGGGCATACCCCAAAGATGGCGGACTGTTGCTCGGCGGTGGAGTGGATCAGATTTGCATGGCGTTGACATGCATCACACTTCCTTACCAATTTTTTGGCATCCTCCTTCATTGTGGGCCAGTAGTACCCCTGGCGGAGAGCTTTGAAAGCGAGGGTTGTTGCCCCTTGGTGGTTGCCACAAATTCCCGAGTGTATCTCAAGTAATACTTCTTGTGCCTCAGTTGGACGGAGGCACTTTAGGTATGGCATGGTAAACCCTCGCTTGTATAGTTGTCCATCGATCATAGTGAATGATGCCGCTCGGACTTTCAATCTTCTGGCCTTGGATACATCATCAGGGAGTTTGTCTTCTATCAAGTAGTCTACCAACGGATCTAGCCAGCTGTTTTCACGCTCTGTGTCCGCCAGGTCGGCTATGAGCAAAATGCTTGGCTGCTTTAGAACTTGTACACTTGCCGTGCTAGGCAGATTCTTAGGATTTGCCGATGCTAGCTTGGACAGGGCGTCCGCCCGTTCGTTGTTTTTGCGAGGGACCTTGGTTATCCTGAAACTTGTGAACCCCCTTTGCAAGTCCCTAACTTTCATCAGATAGGAAGCCATCCTCCCGTCTTTTGCTTCAAATTCACCTATCACTTGGCCTACAACCAACTGGGAGTCGCTGAAAATTTCAACTGATGTCACCGCAAATCTGATTGCCAAACCCAGGCCTGTGATAACTGCCTCATATTCTGCATCATTATTTGTCACCGAAAATTCAAAGCGTAAAGAATATTCCAACTCCTCTGATTCTGGACCTATCATTATAATGCCTGCTCCAGACCCCTCTGCCTGTGAGGATCTGTCCACAAAAATTTTCCAAACCGCCTCGGTTGGCTGAGGGCAGTCGGGTGGCGGTGTGAGCTCTGCGATAAATTCAGCCAGCGCTTGAGCTTTGATGGCCGTTCTTGGCTTAAACTCGATGTTAAATTCGCTCAACTCGATAGCCCATTTTAACATTCTACCCGACGTCTCGGGGCGATGCAATATTTGTTTGACAGGCTGGTCGGTCATGACGCTCACGGAATGAGACTGGAAATACGGTCTTAATTTTCTGACTGCTATGATCAATGCAAATACCAACTGCTCTGCAAAGCTGTAGCGAGCTTCTGCCCCCCTCAATACCTGGCTTACGTAATAAACAGCCTTTTGCACTTTTGGAAGTTCTTTTACTAGTACAGCGCTGACTGCATGTTTTGATACCACCAAGTACAAACTTAACACATCTCCTGCACAAGGTCTAGTTAAGATCGGTGGCTGCTGCAATGAACGTTTCAAGGATTCTAGCGACTCCTCACACTCCTTGGTGCATTCAAAATTGGTAGAGCCCCCAATTGCCTTGAAGAAGTGATAGCATTTATCTGCTGCCCGGCTCATGAAGCGATTCAATGCCGCTACCCGACCCGTCAGTCTTTGGACGTCTTTCCTGTTTTCGGGGTTTTTCATTTCTATGATAGCCTGAATTTTGTCTGGGTTTGCTTCGATGCCCCTTTGTGTGATCACAAAACCCAAGAATTTTTCGCCCGTTGTTCCAAAGACACACTTCTCCGGGTTGAACTTCAATCTGTTTTGTCGGGCAATGTCGAACACCATCTGTAAGTCTCCAACGTGGTCGTTGGCCTTCATACTTTTTACGACCATGTCGTCCACGTATGCTTCAATGGTGCTTCCGAGCAAGTTCCCAAATACCTTGTTTACCATCCTCTGGTAAGTTGCCCCGGTGTTTTTTAGACCGAACGGCATGGCAGTATAACAGTATGTCCCCGCGTCAATTACAAACGAGGTCTTCTCCTGGTCCGATTCTGCCATGGAGATCTGGTGATACCCCGAAAATGCATCTAAAAAACTTAATCATTCGTGGCCTGATGTGGCGTCCACCAGGTGGTCTATCCTTGGTAAAGGGTATGAATCTTTCGGGCACACTTTGTTGAGTCCAATGTAGTCTACACACATGCGCCATTTTCCGTTCGACTTCTTTACTAGGACAACATTTGCCAACCACTCGGGATATCGTACCTCTCTGATGAAACCCGCCTGCAGTAGCTTTTCAACCTCGGCCTTGGCTGCGGCCTGCCGCTCAGGGGCGAGATTTCTCTTCTTTTGTTTTATTGACTTGGCATCAGGCCACACACCAAGGCGATGTTGCGCAACAGATGGATCAATCCCCGGTATGTCAGTTGGGCACCATGCAAAAACATCCAAATTGCTAGACAGACACTTTACCAATTCCTCTTTTTCTTCTGGCCCCAAGTCACCGCCCACGCTGAATTCACGACCTTCTGCTACCTGAATTTTTTCCGTAGTATCGAGGGGCTCAATTCGCCCCCTGGGAGGTTCAAGATCTAACATCATCACGGGTGGTGCTCCCTTCGCCCGCATACTGTCGACGTAACACTTCCTTGAAGATTGTTGGTCCCCCCTCACACATCCCACCCCACGACTTGTGGGGAACTTCATCACTTGGTGGTAAGTGGAGGGAATAGCCCCAATAGCATTTAGCAGGGGTCGACCGTAGATTGCATTGTATGCCATGGGGGTCTTGACAACCAAGAAACTCGTTAAGACCTCCACACTTGCCGGGTAGGTTTCCAATGTTACCGGTAACTCCACAACCCCTTCTGGCATCAGCGTAGCCCCTCCAAATCCGAGAAGGGGGTGGAAATTGGTTTCAATTTTTCTGAAGAGATTTTCAACCCAACAAATGCTTCCCAAGTGAGAACATTGGCCGCGCTTCCGCCATCGACCAACACCCTTTTGACGTCATAATCAGCAATATCACCCACTATCAATAACGCATCGTCATGGAGGGTCGCCACACCCATTAAGTCTTCTTCTCCAAAAGTGATGCTCTGGTCAAACCTAGCCTTTTTCTGAATAGAGCAGACTTCAACCGTGCGGGCGTAGTTTTTTCTTGTTGAGTTTGAGTCGCCCCCGGCTGCTATCCCCCCAGTAATTACATTTATAACACCGGCCCTGGGTGGCGGTCGGTCGTCGACCTTCTGCTTACCTCGGTCATTTCTTGAATATTTGCTCAAAAGGCCCCGCTTCAAGAGGCGATCTATTTCTTCTTTCAAATGGATGCACTCTTCCGTCTCGTGCCCATGGTCTTTATGAAAATGACAATACTTGCTATTATCTCTCTTGTTGGCCGATGCTGCCATGGGTTTCGGCCATTCGAGCTCCTTCATGTCTCGGATCTCCATCAAGATCTTGCTCTGTGGAGCATTTAAGTGGGCGAATGCTTTGGCCTCTTCTCGCCTTGGCCTAACGGCCCGATCTTGAGTGTATCCCTTACTCATGTGTTCATTTCTCAACATGTCTTTATCAGCGAGTTTACGCACATCACCCGCCTTTCGTTTAGTACTTTCTGTCTCCCACCCCTCTCTAAGATTTTTTGTGACCTTCTCTGCTTCTTCCGCATCAACGTATTTGTCACCCTTTTTCAACAAGTCATGCATCGACTCAGGGGGGTTTTTGGATAGTGACATCTTGAAGGCCCGATTTCTCGTCCCATTCATTAACGCTGTCACCACAGCAGACATCTGAAGATCCCTTATGCCAAGGGTCGCCCGACTGAACCTGGCCAAATACTCCTGCAGAGGTTCATCCTTGTCTTGCACAACTTGCATCAACCTAATGGCTGTCTTGCGTTTTCTTTTGCTGCCACAAAACTTCGGGAGAGATAATCAAAAGTCTTTATGGACCTAGGTGCCAGTGTAGCCACCCAGTCCCTAGCTTCTCTTCTAAGTGTCAGGGGAAAAGACCGACACATCACCGCGTCTGGGGCTGCATAGAGCCTCATTAAATCAACAAACGTCCGCAAGTGGTCTAGCGGATCCGTAACGCCATCATAGTCCTCTATTATTGGTTGTTTGAAACCCTTCGGTAGTGGAACGGCCATGATTTCGGGCGCAAATGGATCTTCCTCCAGTACCATCTGCCTGCGTCTATCCTTCTTCCTGGTTAGTGCATCGTCTATCTTTTGGGCCATCATCTCTTCTATCTTCCTTTCCAAATCTGTCTCGGGGAGGGCAACTTGCGAAGCTGCGGACCCCGAAGCCCCCCTGTCTTCCATGGTGGGCTGGATGACAGGCGAAGCGACATTTGCGTGACCGAGGGTGGTTGCTCAAGTACGGGAGTTGGGGTGTTTTGTGTCTGACTCTGCAACAGGGCCAACATGGCTGCCATTTGTGTCTCCAAAGTATTAAGTTGGCCCTGCGTCACATATTGAGGTGGTGGCAGCGGATCATGCCCCCTGGCGATCGACTCCGACTCTGTCTCCGTCGTGTTCCCAACCAGGCGTGTATCACTCCTTGTTCGTTTTCTTGCCATAGCTTTTTTGTTCAGTGGTTTCCCACAGACGGCGCCAATGAAAAGGTTATAAGTAAACTTTCGTTTTCTTCTGGTGGCGTAAGGTGGTTCTTCCTGGTGGCGTAAAGTGGTTCTTCTACTCCGATAATCCAAAGTTACCTGCAAAATGAGGGCGGGGCTCTTCTCCCCCGTTGTACCTCCGGCGTGAGAATTAGAACAGGGTTCAAAGATATCAATTATGGAATTGAATGCGTGAGGAGAGTTTTGATAGTAAAAATTCACTAGCCTGTACTTGACCCGTCTGGAGGGTATTTATAGGCGACTGGGGCCGCATAACTGTCGGGCGGTTGAGAAGCCAGGTGTCCCACGTTGTGCTCCCACTTTCCCCATGTTCTGAGAAGGTGGTTATTGCGCGCCTAGTTGTTGGTTGTCTTTGTGGTAACCGTTAGGTGGCCTTCATCTGGGTAGGTGTTTTCTCTCGACTAGGTGTTGTAGAGCACTTCGTAATGGCGGACGACTTAGCATGACTGTAGAGCGCCCGGGGGGGAGTCGATGGCTTCATGCGGTAGGCATGGGGGTCGACGTCTTCAAGTGGTAGGCATGTGGTCGACCACCTAGGGGCCGTTGTCGCCTAACACGAGCATAGTGAAGCCCCCTCTGGTAGACACGGGGTGCATTCCAAGTGGTTCTATCCTTTGTCGCCGCACCCGGTACTTGCTAAGAAATAATTGCTAATTGCTAAGAACGTATTATATCAGTAGGTTTGAATTTCAAGTTCAAACCACTATCTCAAACCCTTTTAATCTCTTGTGGGTCACCCCACATGAACGATCAATGACCCAAATTTTCTAACATACTATAGTTTTGAAGTGCAAGAAAAGATATTGTACTTCAAAGTTTTCATCATTTTTTATGTTTAAAAAATAATATCAAATCAAGATTTAAATTCTATATCCTACGAAGTGGGAACAAAGTTCAATATTACATAGTTATGATCTTAATTAGGGGTGGGCAATGGGTTGGGTCAGCTCGATGCTCAAACTTGACCCAATCCGACTTGATCAATTTTGTTCTGCATCCCACCTTGTGTCTACTATTGCATTTTTTCCTATCGCAAGTGTACAATATCATAACATGTAATATAATGGACGTTTGAATTCGAATTATCGCTCCCACAAGGATTATACTTAATTACTTAATCTAATATTTATAAATCCTTTTGATAAATATAAACAGAAAATTGTGATGTATTTTGATTTTTGATCTAATTAATTGAAAATAAGTGGATGCACGCAAAGCTCAATTTAGTGTTACAAATATTGAAACAGATATTAGGACATAACAATTTCATCTATTGATCATTTTTAAATATTAATTCAAGATCACAACCTAATGTAGTGTTCGTTCAAATTCTTCAATTGTATTCAATTTACCCCTCTCAAGTTTTCATTAAACCTATTTAACTAATTAAATTTTATATCTCTATACGAATCAATGTTAGTTAAACGAAATATCAATTTTAAGAATACATCTAAGACTGCAGTAATTTGTAATAGGTATCTCTACTTGTTATACCAGATTGCTGAATTTTAATATGTGGTCTAAATCTAAAACTCACCTCTCGATTCGTAATAAATTCGCGAAGTCATTGACTAATTGGCCAAAGAATTCAAAGCACTAAGTAATAATTAAAATCAACACATGCATTTAAAGAACTTGAATCTTGAATAAAAGAAATAAAATGTTTCAGAATATTACATTGCTTCCCCTAATAGAAAACTTAGCTACTCATAATAATGGAAGAAAAATAAAGATTTGCATTGAACCCTTATATGAGCTCTATTTTTTTTCGTCAAAATAGATTTTTCAACAATGATTTTACTCCATTTCAATCACATTTTTCAATAAAATAATATTACACCTAAATCCAAAACTTCCTCTTATTTTTCAACTACACATTCTCCATCATAACACTATTTCAAAATGCATTTTTTGAAGGAAAAAAAAAGGGCTCAAATAACACCTAAGTACATAATCAGGTTTTGAATTTAGATGTTGAAAAGAGAATGAATCTTGCATTAAGTTCTCTTCTTGCCTTCAATCTTGATTTCAACCCTAATTCTTGATTTCTTGTTTTTGCCCTTGTAATTTTCTCTCAAATTCTCAAGTTGTATCTTGTGCCTTTTTATATATGGAATCCTCATTCAATTGCCTCATTTCTTGTATTTATAGTTGTCCTCACGTTTTTTGTTGTTATAGTTTTTTCATGTGCTTTAATAGGGCTAAAATTGCTCCCTAATCTACATCAAACGGCACCTATAAGACATGTCGTGGCACAACGAAGACAGCGTGGTGGCTCCTAGGCTTGCGGCACTACCTTTTTTGGAACACCCCTTTGGAAAATTTTAGCACTACACCTCTTTTAGTATTTTGTCAAAATTTTCTATCCCGATATTCGATTAAGGCGATTAAAATTAGGCTGTGAAGATAACTCAAAGGGCTACAATTTTACTAGAAATAGATATTTTTCAATTCGAATGTTTACTAGGCCAAAAATGGATCTCAATCTCCAACTGAAAATTTGGAACATCCTTGTGTAGTTGAAAATTGATTTGTGAAAATATTTTGACCATATTTCTCACATTTTGACTTCTAATTGCATCTAATTGACCCCTAACATTCTCGAATCTTCATCGTGAAGTCCAACACAACTTTTGAGTATTTACTCTTTAGTCTCCAAACTTTGAATCTTGCCCCATTTTTTTTTACCAATTTTTGCTTCTTTCTTTCAATTACACTTCCATTCATCGACTTTCACCTAATAAACGAAATATATAATAAATTTGGCTATAATTATGTAAAAAATTATTAAACGTCTATATTTTTACGTCCAAATAAGTGTATAAAATAAACGTATCACCTACACACACATAAATATGAAATGTAATATATACTATGTAGCTCGTACTTCGCCATACCAATCTTTGAAAACTAAAGGGTTGTTTATCAAAGCTTTTAATAAACGTCTTAGCAAATATTAATAAAAATTGATAAAATGATACAAACTTTAATAGAGTCTAGGAGTACAATGAGAGGTTTATCTGTTTCTAGGAAGCCCATGAAACTTCTATCGAATCCTGGGAGGAGCGCCTTGTATGATCGAAACATGGCTAAGGGACTCCACCTTGCGTTTTCAACCTATATCCATAATAAATTTGACAAGATTAACCTTTTTTCCTCTATACTTAGTAAAAGTTGTATATGCAAAAGACATATTTAGAGTTGCAATTCGGTTATTATAATATTTTCAAAAGACTCTTTCAATCCAAAATGAATTAACCTCAGTGTACATGTGGGCCTTACAAGGGAGGTTATAGGGCCCTCACTGTAGTGCGGGCCCCCCGTGTATAAAAAAAAATTGTGACGGGACCCACAATGTGCGTGCCCTGGCAGGGGCCTGGCAAGCAGGCCCCTGTACAAGAAGTGCGTCTCATCCAAAATGCTCTAAAAGAGAGTCATTACTTTACGGGAACAATACACAAAACCTACATTGAAGAATTACTTTTCAAAATTATCAAACTTGTCTAATTATTTCAAGAATCAGGTAGTAAATAAATTTATTAAATATTAAATTATAATATTACATACATTAATTATTTACCCCACCCCACTTCTAACCCACCCAGTCACCTATCACATCAAAATTTAAATTCAAACTCATATGTTTCTCTCTCCACCTCTGATGATTGCTCCGGCGACACCAACCAACCTCCGATGACTGCTCCGGCGAATATTTTGACGATCCCGACGACTACATCAAACTGCTTTGAGGACTACTCCGACTCCGACCACTACAAGAAGCTGCTCCGGCGACTACTCCGGCAACGCCAATAGAAAAATCTCCATAAAATGTGATGGTTGTAGTGGTGCATAGTATATCAGATTTATAACTGTGTTATCCGTGACCATACCTGTATTATATGTGACCAATTCACTGACTTTGTTTCAACGACTAACTTTGTCTTCAGTATGACTAACTATGACCAAATGTATATTCAGTGTGACCATCTGTAACTAGGTCAATCTTAAGTTATAATCGATCACAATCAACACCAAAATTTGGTCACAAATAGTCACAAGAAACACATATTTGATTGCATAGGATCACCACAAACAAATATGCATACCGCATACAAGTATCGCAATTCAATGTCATTCCACGCACAAATCACCGGTCGCAAACACTACCACCGCCAACCGCCGCACAGTAGTTCGAATAAAAAATCAATTTGAAAATCAATCTGAGTGAAAGCAACCAATTTGAAAATCAATCTGAAAACCACCGCCAGATCTGAAAATCTAATAACATAAACCAAACTGAAAATTACAAAACATCCAATCTGAAAAATCACAAAAACACCCCCAATCTGCACCACCGTTCGCATCTGCGCCGGTCAAGAAATCGTTACGTCAGTCACCACCAATCACAAAATCGCTGCGTCAGTCACCCAAAAATCTGCACCACCAATTAGCCACATATTCTCCGACTGTAGTTTTACATATTCTCTACTGAGTTCACTTCATTACGCGGGCCTGCATATTGCAATGATTACTCTATATCTGCAGGTAGGCTGTCACTTACTTCACTCACAAACACACGCACTGTAAAGCAATGGTAGAAACCTCCGACGACTCGAAGGACATCAAGAAGCTCTACGAGTATGGAGAACCACTGAACAAGGCCAAAGACAAGTCACATGTTCCGTTTGCACTGCTGCTATCAACACCGCCAATCACGCGACGTCGCCGAAAAGGACGTGATAGAGAGAGCAAACGCCGCTGTGATGACGAGGAGAGAAAATGAGCAGTCAGTCCCGCCACCAAATCCGCCACCATCACCGCGACCAACCACCCATCACAAGATCGGCACCACCGCCACCAACACCAACACCAAACTAGGCACCACCGCCACCATCGTCATTGCCCTTCTACGCACCGAAGAAGGCAGAGAGAGAGATAGAGAGAGAGAAGGTGAATAGGGTGATTTAGGGATTTAAAGTGGAGTGGGGTGGAGTGGGGTGGGGTGTATAAAAATTAATTTTTAGTTTTATATTATTAATTAATAATCCTATTTACCACCTGATTTTTGAATTGTAAAACTT
This sequence comes from Osmanthus fragrans, assembly GCA_019395295.1. Taxonomy (NCBI): domain Eukaryota; kingdom Viridiplantae; phylum Streptophyta; class Magnoliopsida; order Lamiales; family Oleaceae; genus Osmanthus; species Osmanthus fragrans. The sequence goes on along the minus strand of CM033351.1, from coordinate 25,459,411 downwards.
TATCACTTTATTTTTGAATTGTAATTTTAAAAAGAAGGGTTTTAGGTAATTTTCTCTTACTTCAATATAGTTTAAGGTGTGATGCTCAATGCTCTTGAAATTATCCCGCTTCTTAATATAATTTTACTATCTAATTTATTTTTGAAATTTTCGTTGGTGTGTGTGTGTGTGTGTAAAATATAGGATTAGAAATCCCCCTTCATTTAAATTTCACCGTCCTCAATTCCCCGCAATAGAGCATAGATGGCGGCGACCACTGAACAAAGGCAACCGGAAACGTAAGTAGCAACAAATATAATTACGTATGGGTTGTGTGAAGACAGGGTCAGGTTTAGTTTACATGTTTGGTTAATCGTAAAAATACTCAAGAAAATTTTTTCGCCAAAAAATTAGTATGTTAATAGAGTTTTCGCAACATTTTTAATATTAAATTATAGATTCAATTAAATACAAAGATTTATGGCATATTTAATATTCCCTCCGTCCGTAAATGTATTCTTACTTCCATTTTCACACATATTAAGAAAATGTAATTAATATAAATGAAAATATAAATTTTATTTACATTTTTTCTAATATACCTCTACAGCAAATAATGGTTTAAATAGGAATAATTCATATTTATTGATAACTAAGCACATTACAAAAGGAGATATTAGAAAATTAAGAAATTAATTATACTCTCAACAAGAAAGGTAGTTTATAATTTGGGACAAACGAAAAAGGACAACTAATCCACTTTATTGGAAGAAGGGAGTAAACTATATAATATGACGACACTTAAATTGATTTTCAACATCACTGTTATTCCATATCATTATTCAAATTCAAATTAATGTTATGAATCACGTGAAACGCTAAGTGGATGTTTAAAAATTTATATAAATTAATTGCTAAAAATGGAGCCAATGAGCTAAGCCTAACATGCTAAATATTTGTTTAAGTTAAATTAATAGGAGTCCATGTCGTTGGAAATAAACAAAAATTAAAAATTTCATTTTTTGTACTATGTAGATTGTTGTATAGCAAACATGATAGCAATGTTTACAGTACGCGAAACTAAATTTTCAACATCACTGTTATTCCATAGCATTGTTCATAATCAAATTAATATTACGAATCACACGAAACACTAAGTGGATGTTAAAAAAATATAAATTAATTGCTAAAAATGAAGCCAATGAGCTAAGCCTAACATGCTAAATATTTGTTTAAGTTAAATTAATAGGAGTCGATGTCATTGGAAATAAACAAAAATTAAAAATTTCATTGTTTGTACTATGTAGATTGTTGTATAGCAAACATGATATTTATGTTTACAGTACATATCCACTAATTGATTCTCATATGCCAATGATGATTTATAAAAAATAAAAAGGATAATTCTATGAATCATCAAAACATTGAACCAACATTTAATAATCAAGAGATCTAAGACAAGATAAACGCAGCCAACTGAGGATGGCTATGTGTCGTGTCTCATGTTTTCAACAACCAAAATTATCAATGTCTTTACTGTTGGGAAATTCTACGTCAAATTTCCTTTATTTCTATTACTCGCAGTATCTTTTGTTGTTCAGGAGAATATTAGCAAACAAAGAAAAATTAATAATATAACGCACAAATTTAAACGGACCGTCAAAACTTTTTCACTATATGAAAAATTGTTACAATCATATAGAATTCACTCACCAACCCAATCCCCAAGTATTACAGAAGAAAAATAAGTTCATCTTATTTTTTTCCTCTCTCTCAACTCTCTAGCCACGCTTAGCACACACCCATTGAATGAATCTCACCAGAAATGAACAAATTCTAACGCCTATTTATAGATTTCTTAAGGCGGTTTGTCAGTTGACAAATTCAACTTGAATTCCTCATTTGAAGTTGAAAAGTCAAAAATGGTGGCTTATAGATAGAGTTCAAATTCAATTTGACATCTGCTTATAGAATACTTGTTCATTAAGAAAACTATGAGAGTTTTAATCCAACTTCTCTTCTTTATAAGAAGAGAGTTCTAATTCAACTTCTCTTCTTCATGATGGCCAACAAATGTGACTTTAGCAACCAATATTTCTCCCTCTTAAAGTCACTTTTATAGACCATTTCAATCCTTTTGAGGCAATTACCTAACATTTACAGAGTTTGTAGAGCTGCAAAAATTATTGTCTGCATATAGGAACGGATCTAGAATTGAATATGAAATCGGACTGCAAAATTTTTGATCGGGCAAATTTTTGAAAGTAAAGTGTGCAGACAATAATTTTTACAGCTCTACAAACTCTGTAAGACATTGATAATTTTGGTTGTTGAAAACATGACACACGACACATGGCCATCCTCAGTTGGCTGCGTTTATCTTGTCTTAGATCTCTTGATTATTAAATGTTGGTTCAATGTTTTGATGATTCATAGAATTATCCTTTTTATTTTTTATAAATCATCATTGGCATATGAGAATCAATTAGTGGATATGTACTGTAAGCATAAATATCATGTTTTGCTATACAACAATCTACACAGTACAAACAATGAAATTTTTAATTTTTGTTTATTTCCAATGACATCAACTCCTATTAATTTAACAATCACCTAATAGCACTCTTTTTATATCTTATATATAAACGAAGTCACACTCTTATGCAAGAACTATAAAATACAAAAGACCTTGTTTTAAGTTGAGAATCATCAAATTATTTTTCTAAAGCTATTTATAATGTTGTCTGACTTAAGTATTAGAGTGCATTCACGTTTTCGTAATATCCAGTGGCTAAATATTTTTATCCATTTGTATGCGATACTGTGTTCGTGATCTTTTATTTAATTTTTGAAAATTTTGCACAATTAGTCCTTAATCTTTAGCACTTCTTCAAATTTTATATCCAACCTTTAAAATAAACTTTTTAATCTCCAATCTTAAATCCATTTGTATAGTTTTTCATTTCAATATAATTTTATAGACCTTAAATTCTCATGCAAGATACAAAAGCTATTTTTCTAAGGGTGGCAAACGAAAAAAAAAAAGAAAAGAAAAAAAGTAGTCCACAATCCTTCACGCTACGTAATAAGCCATTTTGTTTAAAATTGCAAAATTAAGAAGTCATTTCCCTTTGTTATCTTCTTCCTTTGGCGTGTGGGGAGCAAAATGTTTCACCATGCTTTTGTTAAATTTGTTCTTTCATGTACGCATAATATGTTCTAGGTTGGCGAGTCCCCATTGTCTATTGATCATTTTGCATTTGAATGAATAAATGCACCATATTACATTTAAAAATAAAAAAAAACACATCACTTCTCCAACAACAAACACATTCTTACAACACTCCATATCATGAATAACGTACTTCACCCTCAACCTAAAGTGCACACATTTTATAAATATTCATACTTGGACTTGCACTATTGTTACACCTCATCCCATGAGGCTTCAAGCATCGAGCACGTGACAGGCAACTAGTAAATCAAATTAGCCCTGCACTCAACATTACTATCTTATCTTACCTTTTCGAAGCACTAGACATAGGTAATCAAAGTGATGCACCACCTTAGCCAAGGTGTCATGTAGAGGTCGACCTTCCATTGCTGAGGTAAGGTGCCACGACTTGCTGCAAAATAGATCCGAAGTGACTAGCATGTCAACTTGCAAATGCATCATCCTCTTTCACCTCTTCCAAGAGATCTCCCATGCAAGATTTTCTGTGATTGATTAATGTAACATTTGTACAACATGTGCATCTCAGACAACTTGTCAATCTACTTTCAGATGTAAGACCTAAACTATAAAGTGGTTACTTTTCAAAATCATTAAATGCTTATAAACTTAGGACTCGTAAAGTCACGCCTATAATGAGACGCCTTGACCATTAAGATGAGGTCACTTGTCCGTGCATCCAATGTTAATCACTTTGTCTCTTCCATTATAAAGCTCACACTGTCATTTGAAGGTAATACAATTTTATGCACTCGTAGTAATATTGCTCCCTTGTTATTCTCTCTATTTATCCTAGGTGCCCTTATACTAATGTGGCTCACGTATTCCATCCATCCCACAACCCAAATACATATCTACAACTTGATTGACTTGATCATTAGAATGCTTGTGGGCGCCTCCCTCACCATCAGCGAAGGTCACATACTTCTAATGGTTTATACAAGTTTGTAGAAGCTATACGCATGGACGCGAGTTGAGTTGGGGTTTGTTGACCATGTTAGTATAAAAGCTGAGGTCAACACATTAAATTGATAGGAATCAATATTATTGGATATATAAGCAAAAACTAAAATATCATTGTTTGTCTTATATAGGTGTTATATATTGCAAACACGATATTAATGTTTATTGTACATATCCACTAATTGATTCTCCTATATTAAAAAAGGCTAATTATATTAAAGCATGAAGCATGCCAAAATCATCACAGCTTTGAACCAGCCTATAATACTCAAGAATTTGTACTTAGAACAATTGAAGATTTCTAGGTGTCGTGTTTTCCTACAATCAAAATTATCATTGTCTTTCCAGAATTTGTAGAGTTGCAAAAAAGACGATCGACCACCCTCATAGAAGTCTCACCTTGTCGAATAATGCCATCTGATCATATGTAGACGGATGCTAAGCACCATCGATGCTAGATAACTTTATTTGTAGTTAACGAGAGAATTTATATTTTTGTTAGTATTTTCAAAATTCAAAGGTCTTTTTGTTAAGTTGATATTGATATATTACTGATGAAATTTTATACAGTATTGTGAACTAGGCAAAATACTATGAAATAAAACAACATTTTTTGTTAATCACAGTAGAAAAGAATATATTTATCATATGCAGGAGTGGAGCAGAAATTTTCTTGGGCTGAACTAATATATAAGATTAAACTTCAAATAAATAAATTCACAACATCTTGTTGTGTGAAGTTAGCAAATTTTTGTCATGCAATTAAATTTGACATCAATACAGCCGATCAAATATCCGATATCGATTACATTTATAAAAAGTTAAGTACACATATTTATGAGTTGATTAGTGAAATTGGCACTGTACCCTAATCTCAAAGAAAATTGTTTGTACCTCTATTCTAAGAGGAAATTCGAAAATTGGAGTTGGAATATCCAATTTTTGAAATAAAACAATCAAGTATTAATTCAAACTTTTGAGACCTTTAAATCTCTATAAGTTTACCAACTTTCCAAGTGATTCATCTGTATTTGTTACCTTAAAATGTTAGGGGAAATTCAGCATTAGCTTCAATTATTTGAGTAGTTTTATCCAATTTAAATTTAAATTATTTAGCTATTACCTATCCAAATTTGTCAAAGGAATTTAGATCAGAAACTCTTTATCTAACAAAAAAACATAATATACAAGGAGGTTCTTATCAATTAAAGTATTATTTTATGTAATAAGTTTTGATTCTTTTGAACGTGATCGATTTTTTCGATACTTTTGTTTGTGTTATTATTATTTGAAAACTTCAACAACACATGAAAAATCAAACTAATGTTACAAATCCAAGCGAGACGCACGTGTTATTATCGAGTGTTAAAAAAAAATATAAATATTTAATTTCGAAAAAGAGCCAATGAGCTAAATTAAACATGCTAAATATTGTTACGTTATATTAATAGGAGTCGATATTGTTGGAAATAAACAAAAAAAAAATTAAATTAAATTCCATTTTTTGTACTGTGTAGATTGTTGTATAGCAAACATGATAACAATATCCACTAATTTATTCTCCTATGACAATGATGATTTACAAAAATAAAATTAAAGGATAATTCTATTATAAAGCATGAATCATGTCAGAATTATCAAAATATTGAATCAGCCTTTAATAATCAGGAGATGGCCCATGGGTTGTGTTTTCTATACAATCGAAATTATCAATATCTTTCCGGACTTGGTAGGGTTGCAAAAGTTCTTCTAGAGGTCCTTAAAAGACAATCTTAATCTACTATTAAAACAAAAAAAGTAATGCTAATTAATAATGTCGGTGTTATTATAACATCAATTTTGATGCCACTAAGGCTCCGTCTGATAGCCTCTTATTTTTCTTGAAAGTTGGAATTTGAATTTCAACTTCCACTTTTGACTTGTTTGATTGATCAAAGTTTTCATGAAAAACGTTTTTCACCTTTTGAAATTTTCCTTGATTTCAAGAAATTCATTTTCCCACCACTTTGGTGGGAATTAAAATTCCACATTTTTTTTAACAATAAAAACAAATTCTAAGATGAAGTATAAAAAAATTTATCCCTTTAATTGACAAATTTCATGTAAAACAAAACAAACAAACACAAAAAAAAAAAAAAAATCAATTATTTATTTATTTTTTTGACCATCTAAACAAATTTTGTCCATAATGGTAAGAAAATTTATTCCTTTAATTGACAATTTTCATGAAAAATAAAGTCAAACGATCACCAAAAGTATTATATTTTTCAGGTAAAAATTATACCAATCAAATACATTTAATTACAATTTCCAGTAAAATAAATTTTAGATAATTCAATTCTCTGTAATTCATTTTCTTTCCACCCAAATTCAATATTTTTATCAAACGGACCCTAAGTGACATTAAATAAAAGGCGTAATTTAATTGAATTGTAGCTTTAATGATGATGGATAATAATATTCCCTAACAAATAAAAAATAAAGGATTGGAAGCCGAAAATATGAACTGCCACACTAGCAAGCCACCGAAAATAATGATGATGTATAACAATTCAATCCCATTAAGTAAACAATTCAATTAAGTGTAAGAGTGATGATCATCGCCCAATATGGCAATAGGATCACTGGCATATCATCCAATGAACTTGAAATATAATTTTATTTACTGATAGGGATAATAAAATTTTATGACATTGTCTTGCACTACATCGCAACTTATGAGGCAAGGAATCCCCATCCCATTAAGTAACTAGAACGGCATGGGGATGGAGATGGAGATGGAGATGGGGACACGGGACATGGTCCCGGGGTGGACTATTATGTTTTTTTTTTTTTTTTTTTTTTTTTCATTCTTTTTATATTTTTCAATTTAAAATTTATCTAAAAAGACATTAGATTTTAGCCCTTGTTTGATTTTTATTTGTAGATGTATGATTTTGTGAAAAAATAATTTTTTTTTGAAAAATGTGTGGTTAAATAGATAAAAGTATAAGTCCATATGTAAAATTATTTTGTTAAGAGAATATGTGTTGAAAAATGACTTTTAGGAAAAGTGTCTTCGAAAAAATCAAAATTAAACAAGAGTTTAAATAAATAGTAAACAAGATGATAAAAATAGTTTTTTTGAGGGAAATTTTCATAAGTAAGAGTATAAGTTTGATCCAATTTAATAATAAGAAAATAAATTTCAACTTTCAAAAATTAGATTTTTTTTTTATTTTTATTTATAATTTAAGTAATTAAATATATATTTAATTAATTAAATATATTAAGGTCACAAATCTATATAATTTGATCACAGATTCACAATTTAGTTAGTCACATATTATTTTCAGTCACAAATTAGAAATTTTAAATGTCAAAAATTATTTTATGTCACAATTTAAAAATTTTATAGGTCACAATTTGTTCATCGGTCACAGATTCACAATTTAACTAGTCACATATTAATTTTCGGTCACAAATCAAAAATTTTAAAGGTCACAATTTTTTCCTTGGTCACATGTGAAAAATTTATAGGTCACAAATCATTTCCGAGGTCACGGATCGAACTTTCAATAGGTCAAAAATCATTTCTGAGATCACAATTAAAAAATTTTACGGGTCACAATTTGTTCTATTGGTCACATATCAAAAATTTACTCGTCACAATTTATTTATAGGTCACAACAAATCACGGATTAATTTTTAGTCACAATTTATCAAATTATTGGTCACAATTGAAAGTCATGATTACAATATTCAGGTCACATATCCAATTTCGAGTCACAAGTGGAAGTCAAAGTCACACTTTTCCTCACAGCCAACGTCACAGCAGTTAGCACCATCTCCTCTACCACCACCGCAGCCACCAAAACCCACTCCGCCACCAGATCTAGCAAAAATCTCGTCACATCAACCACCCACAATCATCATGCCACCGTCGCCGCCACACATCACCACCACTGTCACGACCACCACCGCCGCTATCACCAATTTTTCTAGTGAATAAAAATCTCAAAACCAACGCAGCTTCACCCCACCTCCACTCATCACGCCACCACCATTGAACCACCAACACCATTACTACGCCACAACAAGGCCGGACTTCACAGCAACCTGGATGCCGCTCCAAGACCATGACTAACTCACCAGATCGCCGCATCAAAACCACCGCCCAACCACCATTACAACACACAGAACCACCACCATGGCAACCAAAAAAACCCTCCAGATCGGAAACCACCACACCCAACCCCCACCACCGCACAGATAGCAAATTAACAATAGTAATAAAAGAAGCGACAGAGGAGGATTCGAAGTAAGCTTAGCACTCCCGGCAGCAGCAGCCGGCTTAGTTTGCGGCTGATGCTTGGGTGGCGTCGAGGGAGCTAGGGCTTTCTTCGGCTCGATCTTTTGAATAAGCTGCGACGGGTCCTCCGTATCATCGTCTCCCAATAAATCAAATGGATTCACTGTAGCCATTTTGCAGCCCCCAGAAGAAAAAACCCTAGCTTTTCAGATATATAAAAAGCACGAATCCTTAATTGAACTCTTCATTCACGGCCGCAAGACGCCTAGTGCTGATCTCCTTGCCCAATCGTCGCCTCACCAGCAATAAAGAAGAGGGAGGGAGAGAGATGGTGCAGTCGCGATGAGGGAGAAGAGAGAAGTGAGAGACGGAGGAGCGAAGTGAGAGACAGGAGAGAGAGATGAATTAGAATTGGCTAGGGTTCCGTTTAATATTGTGTTGAATTAAATAATATTTAATATTTATTTTAATTAAAATATTAAATAAAATTGATTTTTGAAAGATTAAACTTTCCACCTTATTTTAGAACTCATGATTCTTAACGTAGTGAAGGGTGTAATTTTCACATTTTTTAATCTCCACTCCCCTGTCCCCACTGCAGATGAGGAGGTGGATTTTGCCTCTCTTGGTCCGACCTCATTGCCATCCCCATTTATTGTGTGGCAGTAATGTTATTCTTTGGAGTAATGTTATTTATATGCAGTGCTTATGGATCAATGATGACATGAAATTAATTGATTTACCATCTTAATATTACATTTGATAGCTGTAGTTAACGTGGAACTTTCAAATTTCAAAAGTCACAAAAACATTGTCATTTTTTTCTATGATGAGATAATATTGATGGAATTTTACACAATGATGTTTTCCAAGCAAATTAATATGAATAAAATATTTTTATTAATCAAAGTAGAAAACAATATTATATTGAATCAGGTCATCAATCTCTATATAATATATAAATGATATATATTTGTTTATACCTAACAGTTTAAATATTTAGATTAGTTTGTTCAACATAATATCAGAATAGATAGATTCTGAGTTCAAATCTCACTATCATGAATTTATTAAAATTTGGCATGTTTAAGACTTTAATGAGAAAAAATGAATCACTTCTACATGTTAAGGGATGTCTAGCAACTCAACAATCATATCATATACGATATAGGGGACGTCTAATAACTCAACAATCATATCATATACGATATGGGGGACGTCTAATAACTCAACAATCATATCATATACGATATAGGGGATGTCTAATAACTCAACAATCATATCATATACGATATAGGGGATGTCTAATAACTCAACAATCATATTATATATGACAGTATTTGATTGTTAAATAAAAATTATTGACAAATTCGAAAAATACTAATGAGTCTATTGTTTTCCTACAACATGAAATAAATTCTTGCTGTTACATGGTTAACTTGTAGGTTTTATATCGAAAGAATGCCTTCCCTCGCCTAACAGCACTCTTTCAATATCTTATGAAAACGAAGTCACACTCAAATGAAAAAACTATAAAAATACAAAATACCTTATTGAAAGTTGAAAGTCATCAAATTATTTTTAAGAAGCTATTTATAGTATCTTCTAACTTAAGCATTAAAGTGCAATTGATCGCTCATTTTAGTATTATCCAGTGGCTAAATAGTCTCATTCCTTTGTATGTGAGTTAGATTCCCCAGACGAATAATGTTATTCATAGTTAACGACTGTTAGTAGTTATTTTATGTGTCAACTTATTATTTGAGACATTAACTTGTCATCCATTATTGTCTTAAATAAAAATCTACAACATGGAATGACTACTGACAGTCACTAACTATGAATAACATTATTTCCCCAAAGTGTCATTAACTTCTTTTACTTAATTTTTTAAAAAATTGTACAATTAGTCCTAATCTTTAATACTTCTTAAAATTTTATACCCAACTTTTAAAATGAACTTTTCAATCTCCAACTTAAATCCATTTTTAGTTTAATGCATGACCATTTTATGAAAAAAAAAAAAATTGTGGAAAATATTCAAAAAAGATGAATTTACACCTCGTGACATTTTTTATTGAAAAATGTACCAAAATTTGTTTGCTTTACTTCCGTATTTATGTGCATGAAAAAATATGATCTATGTTCGCAGCCGACGCCCTTGAGTTGCTATTTATCAATTAAAAAAATGCAATATGTACTACATTACTCGAAGAAAATGAATAGTTGTTTGCATTACTTGAGGAAAATGAATAGTTATTTTCTAAATGCTAGTGAATACACTAACATGTAATGGTGTTCTTTTGAGGCTAGCTTGAAGCTTTCATGGGCTCTATTGGAGTTGACGTGGAGTTCTCGTGGACAATAATTATTTCAATACGTAACAATAATTATTAAATCAGACTATTATACCGTCATCCAAGTAGTCCACAACCATTCACGCTACGTAATAAGCCATATAGTCTAAAATAATCCCAGATAATTATTATTCTAGAAATCATGATTAAGTTCAAGATCCCATACTTTTGTTGAGTTTTGTGCTAACGTAACACTTGTCATACAATTTACTATGTTCGCTCTAGGTTTGAAAAATGAGGTTGATTTGATTGTCAAAATGCGCATTCAAATGACGTCTATGTCCAAGGTCGATTCAAAACCTTTATTTTCTTCGTTTGCACGAAATTTCAATTGTCCTTTTATCCAAGTGTTAGGGTCGGATGAGTCTTGCTATATGGTTGCTTCGACGGTTGAGACATTTTATGCTTTAATTGGATCTCGACAACCTTCTAGTGGACAAATGACATATAACGTGGCTTTTTTTAAAGCCGATGTGAAGCTTTCATGGAGCCTTTCTGGAGCTAATGTGGAGCGCTAGTGAATAATAATTATTTTAATACGTAACATTATTTATTAAATCAGACTACTATACCGTTATCCAAGTTTGGCTAAAATTGCAAAATTAAAGTCATTCCCCTTTGTTATCTTGTTTCTCCGTGTGTGGGGAAAGCAAATTGCGTTCCCAAGCTCTTGTTAAATTTATTTTTTCATGTACGCATAATATGTAAGGATAATTGTAGAAGCGATCCAAATTTATCATTTTTTTTTTGTAGATTTTATCTTAACTTTCACTTTGTGTCACTCATAATCCCAAACCTTTTAAAAATTAGCACCTGAATCAAAATGGATTATTTATGTTAGTTGAAAAACGAAAAATCAAAACCAATTATTGTTCATCTTTCCTTCCAACACCCACCCCCACACGCCACCTCCGCGTAAACCCAAAACCAATTGAGAGAATATAACAAACTATATTCACGAAAAAGTTTTGCAGCCATTGGAATTTTAGAGGTTCACGAAAAATTGGAAAAAGCCACAAACTATTCGTCGTCAGAAAAATTATCAAACAACGACTGCTAACCTGACCGCCGTATCTTTCTCTATTCTCATCATGATACCGAAATTCTCTGGAATGGATCTTCAAGTCCCAATTCCCAAACTCTAAATTTATCATTTTTCTTGAACTAGTTTTATTCAGTTCAACTAAAATCGTGCTCAATAGTGTGGGAAGAATTAGGGAAGAGATAATGGTGGGAAAGGTGGCAAAGTCAGTGGAGGTGGTGGTGGCGGTGGCGGGGAGGGGTAAAGCGGGAAAATTGGTTTTGGTTTAGGAGGACGTGGGGTGTGGGTGTGATCAACAATGAATTTTTTTTTTAATTTAAAGTTACCATTTTACCCATTTTAAAATTAGCCGAAGTCAATTTATTGGGTGATTTAACAATCAAATTAATAGAAATCATCCATTTGGAACTCAGGTGCTAATTTTTAAAACATTTGGGATAGTGTGTGGCACAAAGTGAATGTTAAGATAAAGTCTGCATAAAGTGATACGTTTTGGAACCACTGGTGCAATTATCCCTAATAGAGTTAATTGTTTCATCAGTCACTGAACTTTGCAATGTGTCACGTTCCACTAACTGAACTTTGAGTTGCACACAAATACTCACTAAATTTTGAATAATTGCACTCTGTTACTCGCCGTCTTAATTCATTCCACACGGTTTGCCTACGTGAAGGACGTCTTCGACATTTGGCAGTTAAATGACACCAATTCAACGTTTAATCGGCCATGTTATTAATTCTCAAATCCCCAAACACGCCTCACCCATTTTTAACACAGTTTAATATTCACGGCGTGTACTGAAATCGACCTTCCAACCTTCTGAATTTCGACCGTCGTAGAGAGACTAAAGTTCCATCTCACGCTTTCAGTGTTAAAAATTGTCATTTAACTGCCAAATGTCGAAGACGTCCTCCACGTAGGCAAATCGTGTGGAATGAATTAAGACGGTGAGTAAGGGAGTGCAATTATTCAAAATTCAGTGAGTGTTTGTATGCAACTCAAAGTTCGATTAGTGGAACGTGACACATTACAAAGTTCAGTGATCATTGAAACAATTAACTCATTCCTAATATGTACTAGGTTGGGGTCCCCACTATCTATAGATCATTTTGTATTTGAATAAATAAATGCATCAACTTTTTTAAAAATAATAATAATAAATAAATAAATAAAATTTCTCCCACCCCAGTCCCCAGCTCCCCTTGTGCCCATATAAATTATAATTTACCCCGCCAACACAAAAGTTTAACCTAAAAATAACCAAAAACAGAGAGAGAAGAATGTGCTGCAACCATGGCGTAACTTTCCCCAGAAGCGACCATTTTCGCTTCTCCTTCTTCATTCCATCAATCCGAATCCGATCCGACCCACTTCCCTCTTCAATCTCCTTCCGATCCAGACCCGGGACAGCTTTCAGACCACTGAAATCCAACTACAGTGACACCATTTCGCTGCCTTCTGACTGCCCGGTCAGCTTCTACGATCTTCTGGGCATATCCGAATCTGGGACCCAATTGGAGATCAAAAAAGCTTACAAACAGTTGGCACGGAAGTACCACCCTGACGTGTCGCCTCCTGATAGGGTCCAGGAGCATACTGAGAGGTTTATTCGGGTCCAGGAGGCCTATGAAACGCTGTCGGATCCAAGGAGGAGAGCTTTGTATGATCGAGACATGGCTAAGGGCCTTCACCTTGCGTTTTCTGCCCGTGGCCATTACAAATTCGACGAGGTAAGACTTTTGTTTTTCCTTTTTCCAAACTAGCCGTATTGATTGTTCTGCGTGGTAGTAACCAAGCGAGATTTTGATTTTTTGCTCGATTAATTTGATTCATTCATTTGAAGTGGAATTAAACATCAAGAGATGTATATTAAGTTTTTAAATCATTGATCTTTTTATGATAAAATGGGGGAAATTAAACAAAGTGGAGGAGGCTTTGCATAAATTTTTGGTTTTGCCTATGAATGAAAGTCGAGTATTAGAATACATTGGATTTAGTCAATTTTGTTCTGAAAATATTCCCAAGTAATTTACATCCAAAAGGAGGATTTAGATAATACCAAATAATCAAGGGCTAAAAAATTTAGGCAGGTACTAAAATAGGATATTTGTAAAAGTTCATTTATACATGAATTGAGTGGAAATTTGTGTTTAGAGCACTCTATAGAATTCTTTGGAAGGTTAAAGATAATCCTAAAGGCGAATAGCCTGTTGGAACTAACATGGTCACACTTCAATGGAGGTCAGCATTCCCAAGTTTAGATTTTTGCATCTCTTGTGAATTCGGATCCAAGCTGGACGACACACTGGATTATCGACGATAAATCCATGGGAAAAGTATGATTAGAAGAACATTACAGTTGTCTGTTTATCGTCAACCTGTCAAGGCTGGCTATAAACATTTGGTTTAGTAAACTATTGAAGGAATCAAATCCAATCAAGTTAAAGATTTTGTGTCGAATATAGGTAAAGTGTGATTTGACCAAAACAGTTAAGACGAAGTTATGCTGAAATTTAGAAACCAATGTGATAAACCCTGTTGAATCTGAGTAGTTATATGACTCAGATGACTTTTGTGTTTCCATATTCTTTTTTCGTTTTTCTTCTTATGTTAAAACTACTTAATGACTAGATTGTCTATCCATGTAGAAAAGTGGACGTGATTAGGCTGACTGTTTTCGCAAGACAAGCGAATGCCTACAATTTCGTATTTCAACTTTGTGTATCGTATAATTTTGATTATGAGGTTGCTGTCGGGCATTGGATTATTATAATCATGTATCTTATGGCTCTTCTTTTATGCAAGCAGCAAATGGAAGAGAAAAGTGAATGGAAGGGTCGTTGGCAATCTCAAGTATCAGAGCTAAAGAGAAGAAGTACGTACAAGAACTCCGGTGATAACATTTCGTGGGGGGCGCGAATGCGTAGGCAAAGGAATCAATCATCATCTTAAAGTAATAAACCTTATTAATTATGAGTGTATATATAGTACTTGTTTCTGGGGTTTTTATAAGAGAGAAGTACTTTGTAGTAAGCATTAGGCTCGCATAAGATATACTCGTGAGCATAATGGTACAGGACTCCATGATTGTATACTGAGACGAAAGTTGGCTATAGTGATTTGGCATACCCATTTGGAAGGGCTTTCGCTTCCTAAAAAATTTGGGCATACCAACTTGCTTGTGCTTGAATCTTTGGAAATCTGAGTATCGAAAAATCTCTCAACAGCATCACTCGCTTATAGGACTACAGCAAAAAGTGCTGTGCTTTCAGATTCGGGACTCTTTCTCTTTTTGTTTTGGACTTGAGATACATTGACCCTCAGTATTAGCTAGTAATAGAACAAGACAAACAGGGACGGATCTAGAAAAAAATTTAGCACGGACTAATTCGGGAAAAAAATTTAGCATGGTCTAATATGGCAAAAATAATAATAATAATAATAAATTTACACATAAAAATAAAAATAAATTTTTTTATTAGTATTTGGCGGGGAGGGCCGGGCTACATGTGTTATCCATTACTAGTTGATGTATACTATAAAACAATAATTCTTCCTTCCTTTTAGTGATGGTGGTCTTGTAGAGCCTCCTATTGAGAAGAGGTTCCTAAGTGTCTTCAATTGATATTGTGATGAATTTGTTTTAAAAAAAATTCTAAATTTTGGTGTCCTTAATTGAGATTTTAATAGATTTTAATAAAAGTCATTAATATTTGGGTATTCTCAATTGAAATTTTAATAAAATTCAATGAAATCCTTTAAAATTTAGATATCATCAATAACTAGTGGATTTATAAATATTTCAATAATAGATGGATTTTAAAAATACATGTAACCAATTTTTTTGAAATGTTATCATATTTGATGAGATTCTTATGGAATTTGTGAAAATCTATTCAAATTGAAGAAATTCATTAGGATTTATAATCTTTTAAAATTCATTAAAATCTTAATTGAGGACACCCCGTTAATTTGAACAAAATTTTCTAGGAATTGCAATTTCAATATGATAAATAAAGCTCACCACGATGATCCTTAGCTTCAAATCTTAGCCTCTATCCACTATTTGGGGGTTAACTAAAAAAATCTTTCACATGAATGGATTAAATTTTTTAAGACAAACATATGACTACCAATAGAATCATCTAGACAACATCTTTCATCAATGTCGACCTCGACCCTGCCAAGACAAATGATCGTAAGTTTCACAAAGCGGAAACGTTATTTTCAGAATGAATCAACGTTGTATGTTGTAGCTTTTGTCCAGTGTTCTGAAAGGTGGTAGGAAGAAAGTGATTATTCAAAAGTAGGCCCAATAACTAAACTGTCTGGATGTTTCCTTTCAATTATAACCCTACTTTTCCTATGAATTGTAGACCATAGGTTAGCTATGAACAATTAGCCACACACTTGGTTGATTCTTGTTAATGGTCCTTTTCTTTCGGCATCAACCATCTACATCGTGTGGAATGCCCACTCCTATTTGCATCAAAGTAGATGTAACTCCGGTCGCCCAGTCCATGGCACCGCCCATACGAGCCATGCCATGCCTGGAGCCAAAGCATATCGAGCACAATACCCTCTTGTCGATTAACAAAATGAGTTGCATATGTCGATTTTGAATCGCTCTTACATGAGATTGTTAGATCACATAGTCGAGTCTCAAAAGAAAGAACGCAAATCGATAAGAACTACAACGCCCATATATACACAATACATACTTGATGCATCAAGTACAACTTGATGTGAGAAAGACTACCAATGAAACATAGATACGAGGAAATTTCAGAAAAACAAGGACTCGTAGTTTAATTTATTCATATTTTACAATTGAGCCCAAATATGCCACTGCTTTAAAGAAAAATGCATGTAAAAGTAAAACCACACTCACATCCGCACATTCAAAAGCTAAAGGAGTAATTAAAAACACTTTTTTTTTTAATCCACAAACCACTTTTTCAGCTCTGATTTAAGCTCAGTCACCTCATTGTCTGGCAAAATTGCCATAATAGTCCTTCCTCCATTCTTTGGCGGCCCCGGGAGCACCAAGACAGCCCCTTCATCACCAACACCATCGACTCGATAACTAACATAAACTGGCTTATTTCCGCGGTAATCAAATTCATAAAACTTTACTTCTTCAAGATTCACGAAAGTTAAATTCGCGCCATAAACAATGAAATCAGGCACTCCGTTGTCTTTCTCGATTGCATTTTCGATCTTTTCTATTTGATCAAGTGCTGCATTTTTCATCAATGCCGCTAGCTCACTAGGGTTGGCTTCCACAATGGGATAAGCAGCTTTAACAACACTTATAAGTTGATTATTCCCATCTGCCTTGTTTTGTTCCATCATCTTGCATATTGTCACGACATTTGGTGCCGATTCGCGTCGAATTTTCGCTATACATTGCCAAATGACAGGCGAAAGAGCCTCAAATGGTGAAAATTCAGTGCCATTGCTACTTATGTTTGACTGCAAATGGCTCAATTGTGTGGCATTAACACTAAAGGAAAATGCTTCCATTTTACAGTTATTGGCTGTTATCCAATTGTCTCCACCCGGGACCGCGCGTTTGACGGAAAGCGGATCTTCAATATCCTTTAATGGGCTTTCAGAATTTGGGGATTTCGATTTCAAGTGAGCCAATTTAATGGGCTTATTGGGCTTTTCACCTATTACCACCTTTCCCAACTGGTTCAAGAATTCTGCAGCTGAGAATGCATCTCCAAGAACATGGGCCCAGCTCAGGCCCACAGACATTCCTCCACATTTGAATTTAGTGTACTGTACATAAGTTTATATATAAATATATATTAAATAGTTATGATAATTTAATTAAGATGTATAAAACTGAACTTCCATCAATTGGTCAAGCAAATAATTGCAACAATGAGTAAAACTTAAAATATATAAGAAAAACGAATTAGTCTTTATCAACTAATAAAATATTTCATCTTTTGGTGGTAAATGTTTACCTAATGGAATTTTTTTATCCAAAGCCACATGAACCAAATCAGAATCAGATTGAACTAATTTGTCTGGTTTGATTCTCGTTGTAACTTAATTCATTTTGGTTCTCACAATAGAGAACAAAACGATTCTAGTTCAATTATCGATTCTAACCACGTCACTAAGTTTCAATATTCTCAATAATCAACACATTTATCGCCTCAAATAGAACATGAAAGTAAAAAAAAAAAATCGGAACATTTTTTAATTTACAATTTTATTTTCTATACTACAAAAAGAACCAAGTTGGACCAACCCTGAACTAGTCCATTTTGATGACCGTTTGATTCCTTTAGTAGAATTCTCATTGGTGCTGCCAAACACGCTTTAAGAAAGAAAATGAAGTTAAAATCTTGTCGACTCATACCTGTAAGAAAACGGTAGGAGAAAATTCTATTTCGGGACCGATGATCTGGTTTGAAGTCAGATACTTCTCAAGGGAGGCATTCTCCTTGGTCATCTCCAACCATTCATCCATTGTTTTCTCACACTTTGCTTCAATGAATTTCACACCACAGTCACTGCATTTGATGTACGGCCGGCCCGACTCGGCTCTACGAAACCGTCCACAGATAACTGGGAAATAGTTTAGCAATATGATCAAGGGCTCCTTTATCTTGAAGGTGGTCAAGCCCTCAAATGCCTGCTTGCCAAAATAGTAGATTCCTTTCAAGTAGTGAAACTTCATTGCCAAGTCCATGCCACTCGGCTCGTGAACCATGTGGGGCTCGATTGCGTTTCCCGGCCCGACGGCAGATAGTTTTATGTCGTAGATCAAGCCTTCTGCCATGGAAGATGCCATTCTTTGTGACGTAGCTGATTTTAGGGTTTTGTTTATAGAAAGAAATAAGAGTGATGCTAGTTAGCTAAAGACAATTGCCAAGGCTTGGAATACTTCCATATATACTTATTAGAAACCTGATTTGGGGTATAGGGTGGAGTGCGGGTGGGGCATGTGGTACCTATAGTTTGGATCATGTCTCTATCTGAGTCTCTTTCTATCTCAGTATACCTTCTCACAAGTAAGCCCCGCCTCGGTGACTTTAATTTTATTTACTTAAATTTATTTCTCATACTCATTTTAAATCATACCGTCACACAATAAAATATTATACACGTAAATTCAAAACTTTTCCTTACATTTTAACTACAAATTCTCCAAAAAAAAATACTAATGTGATCCATGCGACCAAGGCAACGAATACAAGTCTGGTTAAAAATCCGTTGATCATTGAAGGAGGGCCGATGACTTGATCCCGAGCAAAGTGAGTAAAATAGTCGATGGGATTACTTGTGCAAGCTGCAATGGGCGAAATATCAATAATGGTGGACAAATGAACAGTTTCATGTTGGGGTCGAAGGAAGAAACGAGACGGTTTAACGTGATTCAAGCAGAGGACGATGGACTTGGATAGATGAACTATGCGACCACACAGTTGCTAGAGGCATGCGGTCGCATGCCTAGTTACAGAGACCAACCGGGAGGAAATTTGTTGATCTATGCAACCGCATAGAAATACACTATGCAGCCGCATAGTTCGCTTAGGCATGTGAAAATTTCCAAATTCGCGAAATCTATTAATTGTAATAAAACTCTATTTTTATGGTATCTTTTGTAATTATTAAACTTTAATTTCGTCTAGCCTAGGGATTTATTGAGTTTCCTATAAATATGACTCATAATTTAATTGTAAAACAAAACTTTAGACATTGTTGAGAGATTAATCAGAGACAATTTTGCTTTCTATTCATTTATTTTTCATTGAGCAAATTACTGAACTTATCACTATTAATTCTTGTGGCGTTCAAACAATCGAGTGAGATTCACAAATCTTGTGATTAAGAGGTCGACATATCGTAGATGATTGTGTTGATTTCTTGATTCATTATTTTTGTATTAAATCCAAAACTTTGATTTATTTGACTTTCTTGGGTTCGAATCAATTTCAGGTGGGTTTCATAGCTACAATTGCTTCGTGGGTTCGTATCAATTGGTATCAAAGTTTGGGCACCAAAAATCAATGTTATATCTTTTTTTCTTTTTTGTTGAGTCTTTTGTTTTCCTATCTCTTTCGTTCTCCGAGTTCGTCGTGTTCTTCATCCTTTTGAGTCTTAATCCGTGAAAATTTCAATAAAAGTTCAAAAGTTATTTTTGTGCTAGTTTAGCATCCAAATCAATTTTCGTTTCTTTTGTTGGTGTTGTAGTCGAATTTTCGAGTTTAATAAAATATCAAAAAAATCCGAAAAAAGAGGGTCCGAAAATTCAAAAAAAAAAAATTTATTATTATTGTTTGATTTATTTTGAAAATTACCAACATTCCATTATTCTTCTTGAGTCAAAAATTTTATTTCTGTCTGGTCCAACCCAAAAATTCAAGAACCACTTTCTTGAATTACAATAGTTCTCATTCTAAATTGTCTAATTCTTTTATTTCTTTCTTGATTCTTCTAAAGTTACAATTCTCACTCACATTCCGATTTGAATTCTGCGAGAATAATTCCTTGTTGAGTTCGAATTTGTTCTTTGAAGCACTTGGGCGAAACCATTCAGTGGAAAATGAAGAATGGTGAGACTAATAGAGGGTAAAGTCAAATTGAGTGATACACAAGAATACATACATGAGGCAGCTAATAAATTAGATTTAAGATGTCTGACTTGGAGTATTCAACCTCAAATAGGAACCACAATCAAGTCAACATGTCAGATGAGGTGATACGGCGGTTCAAAAGATTGTTTGAAGATGTGCGGGAGAGGTTGGATTGATAAGAGGCATGGATGGAAAAGGTAAGATCCATTGCTTGCCAATCTACGAAGGGGAGCACCCAATGCAAGGAAACAAGGTATGCAAGAGCCTAGGGTGGAAAATCGGGTATAATATGATGACGGTAGTGATTTAGATTAAGATGCATTAGTTGAGGCTGAAATAGGGAGAATGAGGAATAGAGGAGCTAGGTTTGAAGGAATGGGTAGGAATCTTGTTGGAGACAAAATTGATGGAAGTATGGGTAATATTAAAATGACAATTCTGTCGTTCAAGGGTAAGAGTAATCCATAAGCTTACCTAGAGGGGAGAAAAATGTGGAATTGATATTGATTGCCACAATTACTCAGAGGAAAAGAATGTGAAAATTACAGTCCTTGAATTCACGGATTATTCAATAACTTGGTAAGATCAAGGAGGGAGAACTGTGAAAGGCCAATTAACACATGGGAGGAATTGAAGGCTATCATACGGAAGAGGTTCATGCCTAGTCACTATTATAGGGAGCTTCATCAAAAGTTACAAGGCCTCTACCAAAGTGCTAGGAGCGTAGATTATTACCATAAAGAGATTGAGATATTGACGATAAGAGCGAATGTGGAGGAGGATCGGGAAGCCACAATTGCTAGGTTTTTGAATGGATTGAATAGATAAACAACTAATGTAGTGGAGTAGCAACATTATATGGAATTGGAAGACATATACGTGACTATGAAGGTGGATAGGCAATTGAAGAAGAAGGGGACATCAAGGTATCCATCGTGTTCTTTGGGTTCTAACTCTTCTTAGAAACCGAAGTGGGATAACAATAAAGGAGAAGGGGTTGTTTTGAAGGGTAGAGCTAAAATACCAAAGGGAATAGAAGAAAGTGCTAGCAAGACCACACCTAAGATGGAATCTCAACCATCAAGGAGCTGAGACATCAAATGCTTTAGGTGTTTGGGGTCGGGACAGATTGCTTCTCAATGCCCAAACAAAAGGGCAATGATTTTGCGAGACAATGGATGTAGTGAGTGAAAGTGAAGGTGATTATGAAGACATATCGGAATCAGAAGAGGCAAGTGATGGTGAAAGGTTGGACTATCCCGTCGGAGAGCTATTGGTCACGATGAGAACTCTTAATGCTCAAATCAAGGTGGATGATTTAGAGTAGCAAAGAGAAAACATTTTCCATATGCGGTGCCACATTAATGATAAGGTATGTAGCATGATTATAGATGGTGGTAGTTGTACAAATGTGGCCACCACTACTCTTGTTGAAAAATTAGGACTAACTTTGCTAAAACACCATAAACCTTATAGATTGCAATGGTTGAATGAATGTGGTGAGGTTAAGGTGAATAAGAGAGTCTTGATAAATTTTTCAATTGGTAGATATCATGACGAGATAATGTGTGACGTAGTACCTATGCATGTCGGGCACATCTTTTTGGGGAGATCATGGCAATTTAATAGAAAAGTAATTCATGATGCGTACAAAAATAGGTACAGTTTTGTCAAGAATAGAAAGTTTATTACCCTTGCGTCATTAACACCGGTACAAGTGTATGAAAACCAAATCAAATTGAAAATGAGGAAGAGAGAAGAATAAGAGAATTAGAGAGCAAATAGTGAGGTAGTGAGCAAGAGAAAAAATAGTGAAGTGGCTAATAGAGATAAAAAAGAGTTGAGCCATATGAGCGAAAAGAAAAAGAGTCTTCTGAGAGTAGAGAAAAAGTCGAAAGCAAATTTCTTTGCAAAAGGGAGTGACTTGAAGAGGGCAATAGTGGATAGGTAA
This sequence comes from Osmanthus fragrans, assembly GCA_019395295.1. Taxonomy (NCBI): domain Eukaryota; kingdom Viridiplantae; phylum Streptophyta; class Magnoliopsida; order Lamiales; family Oleaceae; genus Osmanthus; species Osmanthus fragrans. The sequence continues at coordinate 25,436,995 of CM033351.1, read as the reverse complement.
CAAATGATTTTGTTGGTCTATAAAGAATCACTCTTCAATCTTGAGGAATCTAAACCACCTCTCCCTAGTTTGGCTTTCTCTTTGTTGCAAGAATTTGAGGATGTATTCCTAAAGGACGTGCCTAGTGGGTTATCACCCATTTGAGGCATTGAACACCAAATTAATTTCGTACCTCGAGCTGTCATTTCAAACAGGCTGGCTTACCAAATAACCCCAATAAGACAAAGAAACTTCAAAGACAAGTAGAGAAATTGATGAGAAATGGGTATGTAAGGGAGAGTATAAGTCCATGTACCGTGTCATTATTACTTGTGCCAAAGAAATAAGGAACCTAGAGAATATGTGTAGATTGCAGGGTCATCAACAACATAACCGTAAAGTATTGTCATCTTATTGCTAGGTTAGATGATATGTTGGACAAATTGTATGGTGCATGCATATTTAGTAAAATTGACCTTAAAAGTGAATATCACCAAATTAGAATAAAGGAAGGAGATGAATGAAAAATCGCTTTTAAGACTAAATATAGCTTGTATGAATGATTGTTTATGTCGTTTGGACTCACTAATAGATCAAGCATATTTATGAGACTAATGAATCATGTTTTGCGTACATCTATCGGTAAATTTGTGGTAGTTTATTTTGATGACATATTAATCTATAGTAAGGCCTTAATGAGCAAATAGAATATCTAAGGTGTATTCTTGTGGTTTCAAGAAAAGAACAACATTATGCTAACTTTAAAATGTGTACATTTTGCATGGAAATTTTTTTTTTCTAGGGTATATGGTTAGTCAAAATGGGATAGAAGTGGATGAAGAGAAAATAAAAGCTATTAAGGAATGGGCAACACCTAAAAGTGAAAGGTGTTTTCATGATTTGACTAGATTCTAAAAGCGGTTTGTGAAGGACTTCAGCACAATTGTCGCACCACTCACTGGAATTGTTAAAAAGATTGCAGATTTTCAATAGGGCGTAGAACAGGAACATGCATTCAACACTATTAAAGATAGGTTGTGTAAAACACCAATTTTAACACTACCTAACTTTGACAAAACTTTAAAGATTGAGTGTGATGCCTCAGTGATAGGTATTAGAGCAGTTTTGATGCAGGATAGAAGGCCGATAGCTTACTTTAGTGAAAAGCTAAGTGAAGTAGCTCTGAACTATCCTACATATGACAAGGAATTGTATTCGCTTGTTCGAGCCTTGGACATGGAAGCACTACCTGTAACGACCCAAATTTTAAATTTAAATCATTACTAGAAATTTCATTCAATAAACAAATAAACATATTTCTCATAATAAATTTTCAGCAACTGATACATTAAAATAAAATTTTCATGCATGTCACGTTCAATTGACAAAAAAAAAAAAAAAAGTATTTATCCCACCAATATAAAAATAACGAAAATCAATCATTTGGAGAATAAAACCAAATAAACTATGTTCTCAATCCTATATTACAGATTCACATAATAATAAAATTAAAGCAATTGCTGGAAATAAAAGTCTTTAATCATGTTACACCAGATTAATTTATTGAGTTCCATAAATCTTGGTATCACGACTGCACCTCATCGCCCGCCAATCAACGACCCGTTCTAAACTGTGAAAAGTGGAGAAAATTGTGAGTATACGAGAATACTCAGTAGGACATAATATCATTGGTGCAATCCCGAATAAAAACTTTAGAACACACATCATAAAAATCATACTGTCATCATATCTTAAGAAACTGGTAAGAGTTCATATCATTTGTACCGGAATGAGCATAACATTATATCATATCATATCATATCTTTCATAAGTATAAAAGTTCATCAGCATGAATAAAATAATTTAAACGGGATAGATCAACTACACCTATTTTCCTACCTTATTAGATTAAATAAATTCTTGAATAATGAAAATCCCAAATCAACTTTTTATCTTCTTCTCGTACCGCGCTTTTTGTGTTATTTTTATCATAATATATCATGCATGGAGATAAACAATGACAATTTGTGCAAAGTGAGAAAACGTGTGGGGGTGGGAAAACGTGTGAGAGTGGGTATCATTTAAAATACAATATTTGACAAAAAATTTCAACTAAGTTTTCAACAATTCCATCACTTCCAAGAAATGTATACGTGGCCACAGTACTTTAAATTCATTAAATATATAATATAATATAATAAACTAACTAACTAACTTCATCTACTCACAAACACGTGAAAAGACCCAATATTTTAAATTTATTAAATATAGAATATAATAAGGTTGATTATTTTAACATGGATACCTTGAGCTCCATTAATTCAAATTAACCTTTTCTCGAACCTATTATACATAAATAATTACGATCTATCCAACGAACCTAATATTCATATACTTATCATTACGTGATTAATATCTAAAAATATGACTCAAATAAAATTAAAATCCGCTATAAATCATTTTAGTCTCTAACTTTTCAAAACCTAAAAATATAGCATACAAAATTAAATTCTACCTATGGCAAAAGGAGTTCGTGATTAACACTGATCATGAGTTATTGAAGCATTTGCGAGGCCAAGATAAGTTAAACAAAAGGCATACAAGATGAATGTAATTCATCGAAACATTTTTCTATGTCATCCGATACAAATGTGGTTGCGGGTGCATTGTCTAGAAGGTATGTGCTTCTAACTTATTTGAGTGTGAAATTGCTTCGATTTGAATACGTTAAGGACATGTATGTCAATGATGCAGATTTTTACGATATATACTAATCATGTAATAAATGAGCTGTAGATAAATTCTTAGACATGAGAGTTATTTATTTCGAAAAACAAACTATGTGTTCCAAATTGTTCAATGTGAGAATTGTCGGTAAGATAAGCACACAGTGGGGGTCTAATGGGTCACTTTGGGATTAAGAAGACTTTAGAAATGTTAGGAGTGCATTTTTATTGACCTCAAATGAAAATTGACGTAGAACGGGTTTGTGGTAGATGCATAACTTGTAAAAAGACTAAGTCTAATATTTTACCTCAATGATTGTATACGTCTTTACCTATTCCTAGTGAACCTTGTGTTGACATTTTTATGGATTTTATTTTTGGTTTACCTAGGACTAAGAACGGTCAAGATTCAATATTTGTTGTAGTCAATAGGTTTAGCAAGATGACACATTTCATTCCATGTCATAAAATCGACGATTTCACTAACATTGCAGATTTGCGTCTTTAAAAAATAGTGTTTACATGGAGTCCCTAAGAGTATTGTGTCAAATAGGGATGTCAAATTTCTTAGTCATTTTTTTGCGGGTGTTGTGGAATAAGTTAGGCACGAAATCATTATTTTCTACTACTTGTCACCCACAAACCGAAGTAGTGACTATGATCCAATTGTTACGTGTTGTGGTTGATAAAAAGTTAAAAAATTGGGAAGAATGTTTATCTTTCATTGAGTTTGCATACAACAGGGCTAAACACTCTACTATTTCATGTTCACCATTTGAAATTGTTTATGGTTTTAATCCACTAATACCAATGGATTTAATTCATTTACCTTAAATGAATGTTGTAGTTTAGATGGAAATAAGAAGGTCGAGATGGTAAAGTCACTTCATAAAAAGGTAAGGATGTAAATTGAGAACAAAAACAAGCACTATGCGTCACAAGCAAACAATGGTCGAAAGAGCGTTACATTTTAACCGGTGATTGGATCTGGGTAGACTTGAGAAATGAACGTTTTTCAAAACAAAGGAAATCAAAGTTACAGCCACGAGGAGAATGCCCATTTCAAGTTCTTGAGCAGATTAATGACAATGCCTACACTGGATCTACCTGGTGAGTAGAATATTTCAGCTACCTTCAATATGCCTGATCTTTCTCTCTTTGATGTAGGTACAAATTCGAGGTCAAATCCTTTCGAAAAGGGAAGGGATGATGTGATCCATGCGACCAAGGTAACGAATACAAGTCCGGGCAAAGATCCGTTGATCATTGAAGAATGGTCGATGACTCGATTGCGAGCAAAGCGAGTAAAAGAGGCGATGAGATTACTTGTGCAAGTTGCAATGGGCGAAATATCGATCATGGTGGACAAATGAACAAGTTTCATGTTGGGGTCAAAGAAAGAAACAAGATGATTCAACATGATTGAAGCAGAGAATGACGGACTTGGACAAATGAACTATGTGATCCCATAGTTGCTAGAGGCATGCGGTCACATGCATAGTTGCAGAGACCAATCGGGAGGTAATTTGTTGATCTATGCGACCGCATAGAAATACACTATACGGTCGCATAATTCGTTTAGGCATGAGAAAAATTTCCAAATTCACAAAATCTTTTAATTGTAGTAAAACTCTATTTTTATGGTAATTTTTGTAATTATTAGACTTTAATTTTGTCTAGGTTAGGATTTTATTGAATTTCCTATAAATATGATTCATTATTTAATTGTAAAACAGAACTTTAGATATTATTGAGATATTAATCAGAAGTAATTTTGCTTTCTATTCATTTGTTCATCATTGAGCAAATTACTGAACTTATCAAGATTAATTCTTGTGGCATTCAAACAACTGGGTGAGATTCACAAATCTTGTAATCAAGAGGTTGACATATCGTAAGCGATTGTGTTGGTTGTTTAATTTATTATATTTTGGTCAAATCCAAAACTTTGATTTATTTGGCTTCTATGGTTTCGAATCAATGTCATGTGGATTTCTTAGCTACAACTGCTACGTGGGTTCACATCAAATACAATTCAAAATATAGTTTTTTCAAAGTAAAGGGAACGAAATATGAGCTAAATTTGATTCACTTGGTAATCAAAGTTCTAATATAATTACAATTTTATAGTGACAACAAGGCTAAAATTCCAAGTATTTCGTCGACTCTTAGGATCATTTGGCATGACTTTGAGAAGTCAGAAAGAGCTTTAGAAATCCAAAAGCTGCTCTTTTACCCTTCTGATCAATTTTATAAAAGTGTTTCTTTTTGTTATAAGAGCTTTTGAAGGAAACTTATTCAATATAGCTTCCTGTAAAAACTCTTCAGAAAGGAGATGCTTTTAAAAATTAATTTTCCAAGCTTTTTCAGGAAGTTCTTCTATAAAAGCATAAACATTGTCAAATGATCATTTAATATCATATTAACATATAAACGTTCAATCCATCATAGAAGAGTCGCATGTATTTGTTTTAGGCTACTTTGGCAGGAATTTTGGGGAAGAAAAACTAATCTTTAATACGACCCATGCGGTTGGTGCAATATTTCAAACTTCAATTAATAAGACTAGATGAAATTTTAACTTCTTTTATTTGACACTATTCAATATTGTAGTCCAACTCACTTAAAAGAGCATGGCGGGAGGGTCGACCTTGGAATTTTAGGTTCCCTGTGTCACATTTTGAAATGGTACACTTTTCATGTAATTAAAAAATATATTTAATAATATTATTTATTTACAAAAATATGACATTTAAATATTTTTAAACATTCGTAAATGAAAAAAAAATATACAAGTAAAACTCAAAAGCACCTCTTGAGCTTCATCAAAATTCATATGTTGTCAACATAGAACCATCCAAGCCCCTAACCTCTTCGTGCAATTTCGTATGGGCAGACCTTGAAATCAAAAATAGCAAATCTCACGTGTAAATCTTAAAATGCTACAAAATCATGTAAATCTATTTCTTCTCGCATTTTTAGAAGTAAACTCACTAATTAAACTTTCGTAATCAATATGTTATAGCAAATTTTGTTCAATGTATATCAAAGCTTAATCGTCCTTGTAATGTGGTTGATCGCAAGTAAAATTTTAATGACTTCAATTTTGACAAACTTCTTTCGACGTATGTAGCAATAACAAAAATTGTCAACAGATATTGTGCTCTTTAACTTAAAATAATTTCTCGATACTAAGTTAAATTTAAAAAAAATATATATACATAATATAAATTTTTTTGCTCTTTTTTCGTAAATATTAATGACATAATGAAAATAACTTTTAATTTTAAGAAGTTTTATCCAATTTACATTCATATTATTTAGAAAATATCCTTCCAAATATGTGACAGAAGGAATTTAGGTCAGAAACTCCCAGTCTGACAACAAACATAATATACATGGAGGTTCTCATCTGTTAAAATTAGTTTCAATTAAAGTATTATTTTCTGTAATATGTTTTGATTCTTTGAATGGGATTATGGGATCGATTTTTTAACAACATTTGTCTGAGTTATTATTATTTGAAAAATTCAACAACACATAGAAAAATCAAATTAATGTTCCAAACCCACGTGAAACGCACTTGTTATTAAGTGGGCGTTAAAAATGTTACAAATATTTAAGTAGAAATTACACAAAATCCTACTTTAAATATTGAGAGTTCTAAAATTAGATAGGATATTTCATTGTTAAAAAATCAGATGTTTTATTAATTAATTAATATATATATAAATTAATTAATATATTTTATACAATCAATCCCTAATTATTTCCCCGCACGTTCTCTCTCTCTAATCTCACACCGTCCCTCTCTCTCTGCAAAACCTCCTTTCTAGAGCTCTCTGTCGAAGCTACCCACCGAAGTTAATAACCGGCCAGAAGAAGCAGGCTGTCGTCGCCGTCGGTCTAAGAGCGACGTTGATTTGAAGGCTTGGATCGCAGCACGATAATCTTTTTTTTCTTTTTTTCCTATTTTGATTTATTCTATGACTGATGGAGGTGTGGGTGTGGTCGCGATTTTTGGTTGCGGTGGTGGTGCTAGCGGCGACGTTGGGGTGCGGTGGTGGTGGATGCTACTTGTCGCGAACGTGAACGTCGCTGTGTGGTGGGTCGTAGTGGTGGTTTTGTGGGGGTGGATCTGAAATCACGATTTGAGATATTGAGTTTATTTGAGTGCTTCAGCGTCGTTGTACGATGCTCGCCGCAGTGGTGGTTTGGCATGGGTGAATCTAGTGTTTGATTTTCTGGTGGATCTGTAATTTTGAATTTGATTGTTTGGATCTAATTTTTGGTTGTGTATGGGCGTTGTGGCTGTCGAGATCGACAGGCAATAGTGGTGGTGGTGTTGGCGTCGGCGGTGCTGTGATGTGGTTGTGGTTGTGAGGTGGTGTGCAAGCAATGGTGGCGGTGTTGTGCAGGCAATGCTGGCGACGGTGGTTTTGAAGTTAGAAATGGTAGTTTGTTGGAAGTGGTGGTGGTGGTGCCGAGAGGCAGCAGTGGTGGTTCGTTAGAAATGGTGATGTTGTTGCTGGGAGGTGGTGGCGGTAGTTCTGGCGACGGTGCTGCTGGAGGTCGTGGTTGGCGTGGGGCGACAGTGATGGTGGCGGTATGCGGTGGTGCTGTCAATATTCAGTGGTTGTGGGGGTAGTTTAGGCGGTAATGAGGTGGTGGTCACTAGCGATGGCGGTTGTCACAAATTTTTGGGTTGTCTGTGACCATTAAATTAGTCAATCTGTGACCAGTAAATAATATGTGACTAATGAAAAATATGAACTGTGACTAAGAAATAACGTGGGACCTAAAACTTTGTTAATTTGTGACCGATTATAAATTGTGACTTGTAATGTTCGTGATCTGTAATCGATAAAAAAATTGTGACTTATAAATTTTTCACCTATGACAAAGGAAAAAATTGACCTTTAAAATTTTTGAATTGTGACCTAAAAAAATTTGTGACATTTAAAAATTTTGATTTGTGATCGAAAAATAATGTGGTTAATTAAATTGTGAATTTGTGACCGATAAACAAATTGTGACCTATAAAATTTTTGAATTGTGACGTAAAATAATTTTTGACATTTAAAAATTTTGATTTGTAACTGAAAATAATATGTGACTAATTAAATTGTGAATCTGTGACCTTAATATATTTAATTAATTAAATTAAAAATAAAAATTAATAAAAATCTAATTTTTGAAAGTTGAAACTTCTTTTTTTATTATTGAAGTGGACTATACTTATACTTTTACTTATGAAATTTTCCCAATATTTCATTGCTAAAGAAAGAGAATGAGCTAAGCCCAACATGCTAAATATTTGTTATGTTAAATTAATAGGAGTCGATATCAATGGAAATAAAAAAAAAAAAAAAATTAAATTCTATTTTTTGTACTATGTAGATTGTTTTATAGGTTGCAAACATGATACTAATACCCACTAATTTATTCTCCAATGACAATGATGATTTATAAAAAAATAGATTAAGTTAAATGATAATTCTATTATAAAGCGTGTCAGAATCATCAAAATATTGAATCAGCCTTTAATAATCAAGAGATGGCACGTGGGTCGCGTTTTCTACCAAAATTATTATTGTCTTTCCAGACGCGAAAATTATTGTCTACATATGCAGGGGTGGACATATGCACTATGAGTTACGGGTAAAATCAAACATGCAAAAATAGAAGTGAAGATCAAATGTAGCACATTTAAAGTACATTTCTTCCTCGAACTTGATGAGTCCTATCTCTTCCACTCACTTATGATTTAAGAAGTATTATGCTTATATGTCTTTCTTATTGCATATTAGAATCTCAATGAGATCTCAGGAATGACAATTCGAACCATTAAAATCGAAAATCGCGATTAATCAAATCGAATGGGGTGAAGAAAATCAAATTGATGGTGCAATGGGTGGTTATAGTTTTTATTTTAATGACCTGATTCGTGGTGGAGGTAGGTATGATATTTAGCGACGGTGCCCCACCCTAAACCAATTACCTGTTAAAAAAATTAATTGAACAATTGAGCTTTCCATTACTTTTTCCCAAAATAATTGGACAATTTTGACAATTGGATTTCCCCAAAATTCTGGCCCAATGAACATTATTAAGTAAACCCTTATAACTCATTAACATAACTCTAAGTCTCTAACCCTACACGGCTACAAGTTAAATCTAAAAATTGGAAACAAAAGTTACAAAACACTCCTTCAATTAACAGATCAGTTGGCGCTCTGCTGTGCATCAGCTTCCATCACCGACTTGCCGCTTGCCATCGTCGCTCGTCATTGAGAAGGTAACGATTGTTTTCAGTCAAATATGAGTAAAAAGAGCAAATTATCAATGATGAGGAATAGATAACTAGCAACTTGAAACATAACCCACTCTTTCATGTTATTTTCTCATTCATTCTCTTTACTTTCTTGGATGTCTTGGATTTGCAAGTCTTATACATTTACCGATGACATTTATAATCTCAAAAACGGTGTTACTTTTGCACTCGAACCCATGAATTTGTTAATAAAGTTTTCTATAGAATGGTTGAAGCAATAATGATACTATTTGTTAATAGAATTTGTGATAGCGGTAATGTTTTAAATGTACTTAAAGTATTGATAGTTAGCTCAACTCCTTGTTGCTAGATGTGAATTGGAGATCTTGGATTTGTGTATTAACATCACTTTCCTGTGAAGGCTTCTGAATCCAATCAAGTATCATACCCATTCTATTCATTATGCCTACTCATAGAGGAACAGTGCTAACATTTAAAGAGTTTCCACCGTTAGTATGCTTTGAACCACAAAATGTAGTTCTCCTTAGGGACTTAGGTCATCCACTGAAAAATTCATCCATAATTAACAATCTTTTTTGGAGCAACCTCAACAATTGATATATTTTCCATAAACCGAAAAAGGAAAATGATAAGACAGAGAGTTGAAGTGGTATCAGAAACAATGTATAAACCCCAGAAGCTATTGAGACTCAACCTTTCCAATTTAAAGTCTGTGTTTAGGATGTGCACTTATGGGAAGTGTAAATAACAATAGGTCTGTTTCTGGATTTCATTTTGTAGATATTGGTGTGTCTTTAGGAAGACTGGAATGTCAAAATTTAGTTCGTTTAAGAATTTGTTGTCACAGAGCCCCCTAAAAAAAGTATTTCATGGTAGGATTTAATGTTTTATATTTGTTATTCATGCACTTTCTTTTATTGCTAATTTTTTTCTCTATTATGTGTAGAAAATTCTGCTCCTTCATCACATTCTAGAGCTTGTACAAGGTTTAGTGATGAGAACATTGAAGAATAGGTACAATTTTTTGTTTAAATCTTCAATTAAGACCATTCTTGATTAAATAGTATGGTTGTATTATTACTTTAATTACATTTCTTATTTACTATATAGGAATCAATTTTGAGTCTTGACTCTTGATCCATGCTAGTAAGAGTTATGGGGAAGAATGAAGATTGACGTATGCTAGTAAGAGTCTTGACCTATGTTGATAATATTGTTTGTTAAATTCGAATTTTGCATTTGGAAGTTTGGATATTGTTTGCATTTTCATTTGGAATATTATTTGCTAAATTGATATTAAGTAAATTGTGTTTTTATTTTTATTGACTTTTCTTCATAATTTTTTTTTTTTTTTTTTTTTTTAAATTTGACAGTTGGATTTTGAACATATAAAAAATAATTTATTTTCATGGTTATTAACCGAACCGAACATAACCGAGCCGAACCGAACCGATTTACGTGGTTATGGTGCGGTTATGGTATAACCAAAATTTTGGTGATGCTGTTATAATTTTGGCCAAACCGAACCATTGCCATCCCCATGTGTGAGAGACTTTAAATGAAATCAATTTCATAAATGGTGATATAAAGGTTACTTATTTTTGGTCCTATTAAAAATCGAAGCAAATATTATGGTGCGTCAAAGTAGCCCATTTGAAGATTTAGACGCCTCTTTTTAAGACGTATTTTTTTATACATATTTGACACATATTTAACTATTTTTTTATGTCTGTTTGGACCATTCGATATATTTATGATGTAGTTCTAGAAACTAGCTTCGAGATGACGTAGATGATTTATAGCTTTGGCTAGCATACGATCGTTGAAAAAAAATTGAAGTTCACATGTTATGAATATTCACGAAATACTAGTTTAAAACAGGCTACTCTGACGTTCCTAACATTTACTACGGTTAGCTGTTTCGTGCACTGTCAACGAAGTGAAAAATTAGGCCGTGAGCACTTCAAAATAATATTAATAATACAATATTTCGACGTCGTTTGACATCTCATAATGACCCTAAAAATTGAGACAAAAACATATAAAATTTAATTGTAGTCAAATGGGGGCTTAATTTATACAAATTTTTATAGCGTGTCAAAGTAGAAAAGTGGGAATTGATTTTAGTCCAAAAAGTTTGGGAATCTGAATGTCATTTTGGATGTAATTTCAATTACAATTGGGTTCCATTTCAAAACCCTAAACACTAATCTTAAAATCAATGATCAAGCCTTCCAATTATCCAATAGCATAAATGATCTAGTATTATTTCTTTACAAAAATATGACATTTAAATAATTTTTTTACACGTCGTAAATAAGAAAAGTACAAGTAAATCTCAAAATCACTTCTTAAATTTCATAAAAATTCATATGTTATCAACATAGAACCATCCAAGCCACTAACCTTTTCGTGCAATTTCGTATGGGCAAACCTTGAAATCAAAAACAGCAAATATCACGTGTAAATCTTGAAATGCTACAAAATCATGTAAATCAATTTCTTCTTGCATTTCTAGAAGTAAACTCACTAATTAAACTTTCGTAATCAATATGTTCTAGCAAATTTTGTTCAATATATATCAAAGCTTAATCGTCCTTGTAATGTGGTTGATCGCAAGAAAAATTTTAATGACTTCAATTTTGACAAACTTCTTTCGACAGATGCAGTTGTAACAAAATTCGTCAATAGATATTGAGTTCTTTAACTTAAAATAATTTCTCGATACTATGTTAAATTTAAAAAAAAAAATACATAATATAATTTTTTTTGCTCTTTTTTCGTGAATATTAATGTGCCTTTTAACTTAACATAATGAAAATAACTTTAAATTTTAAGAATTTTTATCCAATTTACATTCATATTATTTAGAAAATACCCTTCCAAATTTGTGACAAAAGGAATTTAGGTCAGAAACTCCCAGTCTGACAACAAACATAATATACATGGACGTTCTCATATGTTAAAACAGTTTCAATTGTCCCTCATTGGGTGGTCGAGTTGGTGGAATAGGTAAGCGCGAAGACATTTGATCACAAATTTAATTCCTCCTATCAACAATTTCTCAGTCGAGTATGTCGCAACGGGCTTACTTAGTGCGGTTAACCTGGCTGATGTGATTTGCATACTATTACTTCAACCCGAGAGTTTTACCCAGTGTGTATCTGAAGAGTAGCGGCAGCGGGTTCCCCGTAAAAAAAAAAAAAAAAAATTAGTTTCAATTAAAGTATTATTTTCTGTAATAAGTTTTGATTCTTTGAATGGGATCGATTTTTTTATGACATTTGTTTGAGTTATTATTATTTGAAAACTTCAACAACACATAGAAAAATCAAATTAATGTTCCAAACCCACGTGAAACGCACTTGTTATTAAGTGGGTGTAAAAAAGATATAAATATTTAATTGCTAAAGAAAGCCAACGAGCTAAGCCCAACATGCTAAATATTTGTTATGTCAAATTAATAGGAGTCGATATCAATGGGAATAAACCAAAAAATTAAATTAAATTCCATTTTTTGTACTCTGTAGATTGTTTAATACCTAGCAAACATGATACTAATAACCACTAATGTATTCTCCCATGAAAATGAAGATTTATAAAAATTAAATTAAATTAAATGATAATTCTATTATAAAGCATGTCGGAATCATCAAAATATTGAATCAGCCTTTAATAATCAAGAGATGGCAAGTGGGTCGCGTTTTCCATACAGCCAAAATTATCATTATCTTTCCAGACGCGAAAATTATTGTCTGCATATGCAAGGACGGGCGTAGACTTTTTAAGTTAGGGTACAATCAAGCATTCAAAAATAGAGTAGAAGATCGAATGTAGCACATTTACATCCGCTACATTTCTTCCTCGAACTTGATGAGTCCTATCTCTTCCTCTATCACTTATGCTTCATAGTATTATGCTTATATGTCTTGTTGTATATTAGAATCTCATTGACTTCACAGGTAAGTGTGAGAGACTTTAAATGAAATCAACATCATATATGATGATATAAATGCTACTTATTTTTGGTCCTATTAAAAATCGTAGCAAATGTTACGGTGGGTCAAAATAGCCCATTTGAAGAGTTAAACTTCTCTTTTTTAAGACGTATTTTTTATACATATTTGACACATATTTAACTATTTTTTATGTCCGTTTGGACCATTCGATATGTTTATGGTGTAGTTCTCGAAACAAGTTTCGAGATGACATAGATGATTTATGGCTTTGGCTAGCAAACGATCGTCAAAAAAAAAATTAAAAGTTAGCATGTTATGAAAATTTTCGAAATACTAGTTTAAAATGGGCTACTTTGACGTTCCTAACATTTGCTACAGTTGGCTATTTCGTGTGTTGTCAACGAAGTGAAAAACTAGGTCGCGAGTCAAAGTAGAAAAGTAGGAATTGATTTTAGTCCAAAACATTTGGGAATCTGAAAGTTATTTGGATGTAATTTAAATTACATTGGGGTTCCATTTCAAAATCCTAAACACTCTTAAAATCAATTATCAAGCCTTCCAATTATCCAATAGCATAAATGATCAAGCCTTCCGAAGATGTTCACAATACTGATTTTTTATTTTTGTAAAAAAAAAAAAAAAAAATTAAGTTGAAAGTTGGTGGGTCACGCAGTGGGGGATCCAAAAATGTTAGTGAGTTATGGTGGTCATTGATCATTAATCGTCGACAGTTAACCGTCGCAATAGTTAGACCGTTTATTAATATTTAATTATATAATATTAAAAATTCTTCAATCTATACCTAAATGAACTAAAGTTAAACTTAAATCACATATGGAAAAAAAAAAATTAAACTTAACTTTAAATATCAAAAAGTTCCAATTCCAACATCAAATTATCATTTATCACAAATTTCTCAATTTATCATTTATCATAAATCATAATCCCCACAAATATCACATATTCACAAATTTCTCATTTTTCATAAATCATAAACCTCAGCAGCAGGAAGCAAGCTCACAGTCATAATTCATAAAACATAAATTATAATTCATAATTCATTCCCAACGAAAATGGCATCCAAAAATTAACTACAAAAAAGAGAAGAGAAGCTCGGTAGCTCACACAACGCTACTACTAGACGGCACAGCAACAAGTCACAACTTATGCACCACTTCATTGTCCTCGGCTCGAACTATCCCTCTAAGGGTCCGTTTGATTGCAAGGGTGAAAAATGGGAGGAAAGAAAATGAATGGCAGGAAATTGAATTGCCTAATATTTGTTTTACAGAGAATTGTAATTAATGGTGTTTGATTGGTATAATTTTTCACTTCATCCGTTTGGCTTTATTTTTCATCCAAATTGTTACTTTTTGGGATAAATTTTTTTACAATCTATATTAAAATTTGTTTGGATTGCAAAAAAGTTAAAAAAAAAAAAAAAAATTTAAAATTTTTTTTGAAATTGTTTTGTGTTCGTTTGGGTTTTTTTTATGCAAATTGTCAATTAAATGGATAATTTTTTTTACCATTGACTTTGAAATGTATTCCAATTGTTTAATAAAAAATTATATCGGTCAAAAAGGTGAAAAATATTTTCCCACCAATATGGTGGAAAAACGTTTTCTAGCTTTTGTGCATCAACAACTTGTACCTTGAAAAATTTGAAAAATGTTTTCCCTAGAAAATTAGTGCAATCAAACAGGTGAATAGTAAAAAGAAGGAAAACGTTTTCCACTTTCCATGGAAAACTTGTCCAATCATGACGAGTGTGTTTACGCATGAGTTTTCATCCTACTTTTGACTTAATCACAAGTTAGATTTTATGAAAAGTGAATGTTTTTTATGTGTTTATTCATATTGTTTTGTAGAGGTTTAGAGATAGCTTTGAAGCAACACGGAGACAACGAAATGGAGTTATAAATCAAATAAGGAGAAAAAAATGGGAAAAAGGGCAAAACGAGCAAAAGGCCAAAGGAGTGGCGCCGCGGCGCCACAATCACGGCGCTGCGGCGCTGTATGTTTAGTCGAAGCGCCACCCCCATGGCGCTGTGGCGCCACCAACAGAAGAAGCGGCGTTGCGGCGCCGCGATACGATTTTCGAGAATTCTCGGTTTAAAAAATAAAAAAAGAATAACCCTAGGGGCAAAAACGGGAGAAGGAGTATAAATAGATTTCTTGGAGACCATTGTGAAACGGAGACAATTTGGAGAGGCACAAGAACACAAAAGGAGATCTACAAAGCCAGAGAGACAATCAAATAGGAGATTTAGAAAATTCAACCAAGAAATTCAAGGAGGAAAACATAAAAGGGACTCATCTTCGAAGGATTGACAAGAACAAGAGGGGATTTTGGTGCAAGATCTGCTTTCTTCTTCTCTTTCTTTACTTCAAATTCGGTGATGTATTCTATAATTATTATAGTTATCTCCTTGTCTATTATGAATAGCTAAATTCATTGTTAGGGCTAACATGTAATCTATTTGGGAACCTTTATATTTTTAATTCAAGATTCTAGTTTTTAAATGGTTATGTGTTGATTTTATTCATATTTTCAATGCTTTGAATCTTTTGGCCAATTATTCAATGATTTAGTAGACAATAATTGCGTAGAGATGCGGATTGTTGTTTAGACCAAGTAGTAAATTTCGGTACATTGGCATAACGTGTAGAGATACCTATGTTAATTGCTGCGGTCATAATTGAATTCCTAGAACCAATGTTTCGTTTAACTAAATGTCAATTTGCATAGAGCTATGGAATTGAATTAGTTAAAAAGGCTCAATGAGAACTCGAGAGGGGTAAATTGAATACAATAGGAGAATTCGATCGAACACTACTTTAGTTATGAATCTTGATGTAAAATGTAAAGGTGATCAAATAGGTGAAATGTTCTGCCCTAACATTCTCTCAATCATTTAACTTCAACATCGTTTTTGTGCACACTACATTTTAGTTTGAAGTTTTCTTTAGATTAAAAACAATCACCACACAAATTTCGAGTTTACTTTCATCAAACAAAAGTTGAAATTAATTAGATTAGGCATTTAAGTATAGTCCTCGTGGGAACGATTATCCGGACTCTTTGGTCCACTTTATTACTTGTTTGACCTCGTACACTTGCAATAGAAATTTCACAACAAGTTTTTGGCGCCGTTGCCGGGGACTATTTACTTTGATTCTTAATTTGTTTTCGTTTCAACATTTATTTGATTTGTTTATTTAATTTTATCAACAGAAAAAGTGTTCGTTGCATGCTCCGTACTCAAAGCGACGATCTTGAACCGTTTGACTCGGAGATTGAACGTACTTTCAGGCAGAGACGCAAAGGACACAAACAAAAACAGCACCATCAAATGGCTGAAGAACAACATATTCCTAATCCAATTCGGCCAGTGGGCAACATAGGAGCAAGAGCAATGCCACAGGCAAATCAGCAACGGGAAGAAATAAATGAAGGAGATTTACCAGTCTCCATGTTTCTGACACCTATAGCAGCTCCTGTACGATCCAGCATAGTTTATCCAGACTTTGGGGCAAATAATTTTCAAATGAGGATAGAATGGATAAATTTGATGAGCAATACGCTGCAATTTTACGGGCTACCTCATGAAAATCCGAATACACATGTATCCAGATTTCTTAGAACTTGCCAGAACTTTCATGCACCAGGGGTTAATCAAGATGCTATCAAATTGCGTCTATTTCACTACACCTTGAGAGATGCTGCACTAGAATGGTTGGATGCAGAACCCCATGGAAGCATTACAACATGGGAGGAGCTGACTAGGAAATTTTGCACTAAATTCTTTCCACCAGCCAGGGTAGCAAAGATCAGATTGGAGATCCAAACCTTTCAACAGAGGGAAGGGGAATATTATCACGAGGCATGGAACAGATTCAAGGAACTTATGAGGAAATGCCCAAATCATGGAATTCCTGTAGGAAATCAAGTACAATATTTCTACACTGGCTCAACCCAATGTCAAAAGCTCAAGTGGATGCATCTGCAGGTGGTTCAATAATAGGAAAGTCAGTACAAAATGTGATGGATCTGTTTGAGCTAATAGCCAATACACACTCAATGTTCTCATCCGAAAGAGTGGTACCACAGAAAGCAGCAGGGGTGTACGAAGTAGATAACACAACATCCACCAACGCACAAATAACAGCATTAACAAAACAAGTGGAGTTGCTTGTGAAGTTGCAAACTCAAGGGGCACAGGGAATGAAAACCAACACATCATGCGAGAATTGTGGAGCAAATCATCTGACTGAAAATTGCATGTCTGTAGGCGTTCCAGATGAACAAGTTAACTACATCCAGAATGGCCCTCGCAAGTTTGATCCTTATTCACAAACATATAACCCAGGATGGAGACATAACCCGAATTTCAGATGGTCAGACAATCAACAGGGTAATGGTTCGAATAATAGCCAGCAAGAGAAAAAGCCAAGTTTGGGGGAGATGTTCAACCAATACATGCAGAAGATAGACAAAGTTTTCCAACAAATTGATACAAATTTTCAGAACCAACAAGCATCTATCAAGAAATTGAAAACACAGATTGGTCAAATTGCTCAGCAAATCACAGAATGTCCAAAAGGAACTCTTCCAGGAAATACCCTGACAAATCCAAAGGAACAAGTGCAAGCCATAACAACTCGAAGTGGAGTACAACTTCCAGAAATACATGTGAAGAGACCAGACAAAAATGACAAAGAAGTACTGGTTGAAGAAGAATCTGCACCAATTTCAAACGGGGAAGAAGAAACACCGCCAGTTAGAGCACCAAATCCAGTTCAAGTTTATGTGCCACCAATTCCTTTCCCTCAAAGATTGCAAAAGAGGAAGCTAGACAAACAATTTGCCAAGTTTGTTGAAGTCTTCAAGAAGCTGCACATAAATATTTTTTTTGCAGACGTCATTGCACAAATGCCCAGCTACGCAAAATTCTTGAAAGAAATTCTGTCCAACAAAAGGAAGCTGGAAGAACATGAGACAGTATGTCTGAACGAGGAGCGCAGTGCAATTCTCCTGAAAAAGCTACCTCCTAAATTACAGGATCCAGGGAGTTTCACTATACCTTGCACAATTGGATCTATTTACTTTGAGCAATCCTTATGTGATTTAGGTGCTAGTGTTAACTTAATGCCTTTATCTGTGTACAGGTCTTTGGGATTAGGAGAAGCGAAACCTACTACAATATCATTGCAACTGGCTGGCCGATCTATCAAGAGACCCAAAGGGATCGTAGAGGATGTCCTAGTCAAAGTTGATAAGTTCATCTTTTTGGCGGATTTTATCATATTGGACATGGAAGAAGATTCAAATATACCTCTGATCTTGGGAAGACCATTCTTGGCGACCGGAAGAGCTCTTATTGATGTCTAAGATGGCAAAATGATTCTTCGGGTGGATAATGAGCAAGTCATCTTCAATGTACTAAAAGCAATGAAACACCCATTGAAATCAGACA
This sequence comes from Osmanthus fragrans, assembly GCA_019395295.1. NCBI lineage: Eukaryota > Viridiplantae > Streptophyta > Magnoliopsida > Lamiales > Oleaceae > Osmanthus > Osmanthus fragrans. The sequence goes on along the minus strand of CM033351.1, from coordinate 25,418,556 downwards.
CATGTTGCAGCATAGATATTCTGGAAGAACTTGTGACCGACACATTCAACGCAGAGAATCCCATAATTCTCAGTGAAACAAACAAGGCACTAACAGAAGTAGACAGAGCAAGAAGAACAGAAGTGGCTATGCAATTGAATGATCAACCAGTTAGGCGAAGGCATTGGCACTTTGAATCACTTGGTGCCAATCCTTCACCACCTATACCTTCAGTTGAGAAAGCACCAACATTGGAATTGAAGCCTTTGCCATCACATCTCCGTTATGCTTATTTGGGAGACTCCACTACACTTCCCGTAATCATTGCAAATGACTTGGCAGAAGAAAAACACAAATTACTGGAGGTACTTCGAAAACATAAAACTGCAATAGGATGGACAATAGCTGACATCAGGGAAATCAGTCCCACTCTATGTATGCACAAAATTTTGATGGAGAGTGAATCGAAACCATCGGTGGAAGGACAACGCAGATTAAATCCAACCTTGAAGGAAGTGGTGCGAAAAGAGGTGCTGAAATTGCTGGATGCATGAATTATCTATCCCATTTCAGATAATTCTTGGGTGAGTCCAGTTCATGTTGTGCCTAAAAAAAGAGGAATCACAGTGGAGAAAAATGAAAACAACGAGCTGATACCAACGTGTTTGGTGACGGGATGGAGAGTCTGTATTGATTACAGAAAGTTGAACAATGCTACAAGAAAAGATCACTTCCCATTACCCTTCATTAATCAGATGTTGGAGAGGTTAGCAGGACATTCCCACTATTGTTTCCTAGACGGGTATTCAGGATATAATCAGATAGTCATTGCTCCAGAAGACCAAGAAAAGACGACTTTCACATGCCCTTATGAAACTTTTTCCTTCAGGAGGATGCCTTTTGGTCTATGCAACGCACCTGCGACATTTCAAAGATGCATGATGTCCATATTCTCTGATATGGTGGAGAGATACATTGAGGTATTTATGGACGATTTTTCTGTATTCGGAGATTCGTTTGATCATTGTTTGGAACATCTGTCACTTGTATTACAAAGATGTGAAGAGAAGAATCTTGTGCTGAACTGGGAGAATGTCATTTTATGGTGAAAGAAAGTATAGTTCTGGGTCACAGGATTTCTGGACAGGGGATTGAGGTTGACAGAGCCAAGATACAAATTATTGAAAAACTACAGCCACCCAATTCAGTTAAGGGAATCAGGAGTTTTTTGGGACATGCAGGGTTCTACATAAGGTTTATTCATGACTTCTCAAAAATTACAAAACCCTTATGCAAGTTACTAGAGAAGGATGTGCCCTTTAATTTTTCTGATGAGTGTTTAAATGCCTTTAACACTTTGAAAGAAAAGTTAACTTCTGCACCTGTGATTGTGGCACCGGATTGGGACTTGCCTTTCGAACTCATGTGTGATGCCAGTGATTTCGCAGTGGGAGCAGTGCTGGGACAACGCAAAGGAAGAGTATTGCATGTCATTTATTATGCCAGCAAAACTTTGATAGATGCTCAGATCAATTATGCAACAACTGAAAAGGAGATGTTAGCTGTGGTTTTTGCCTTCGATAAATTTCGATCGTATATGATCGGTTCAAAGGTGATAGTCTATACTGACCATGCAGCTTTGAAATATTTGTTCGAAAAGAAGGATGCTAAACCTAGGCTGATTCGATGGGTTCTGCTACTGCAAGAGTTTGACATTGAAATTCGGGATAAAAAGGGTACAAAAAATCAAGTAGCTGATCATTTGTCAAGGATAGAACAGTTGCAGGATTTAGATGACCTGGAGATCAATGAAATTTTCCCAGATGAGCAATTATTTCAGATAGAAAAGGCTCCGTGGTTTGCAGACATTGTTAACTACTTGGCAAGTGGGCATATCAATCCGGATTTCACCTATCAACAGAAGAAGAAGCTTCTCCATGACACGAAATTCTATTATTGGGAAGATCCAAATCTATACAAGAGAGGGCCTGATCAGATTATCAGGAGATGTGTGCCAGAGGATGAAATGAAACATATCCTTTCTCGGGTTCATGCTTCAGCTTATGGAGGACACTTTGGCCCAACAAAAACTGCAGCAAAAGTACTTCAATGTGGTTTCCACTGGCCTACACTGTTCAAAGATTGCCATAGCTTCTGCAGATCGTGTGACAAATGTCAGAGAACAGGTAACATATCAGCCCGTCATGAGATGCCACTTAATAATATCTTGGAGGTGAAACTATTTGATGTGTGGGGAATCGATTTTATGGGGCCTTTCCCTTCATCTTACAATAATCGACACATTTTAGTTGCAGTGGACTATGTATCTAAATGGGTGGAGGCAAAAGCTTTGCCTACAAATGATGCAAGAGTAGTGATTGACTTTATAAAGAAACACATATTCAACTGATATGGATCCCCCAGAGCCATTATCAGTGATGGTGGAACCCACTTTCGAAATCGATCATTTCAGGCAGTTCTGCATAAATACGAGGTGCAACATCGAATAGCTACACTATATCATCCTCAGACGAGTGGGCAGGTTGAGACTTCAAACAGACAGCTAAAGAGGATATTGGAACTGACAGTGAACTCTTCCCGAAAAGATTGGTCCAAGAAATTGAACGATGCTTTATGGGCATACTGTACAGCTTACAAAACGCCAATTGGGATGTCACCTTATAGAATTATCTTTGGGAAGGCATGCCATCTACCAGTAGAGTTCGAGCACAGAGCATATTGGGCACTGAAACAACTAAACATGGACCTCGAGAAGGCTGGAGAAACAAGACTCTTACAACTTTATGAATTGGAAGAATTCAGGCAAGAAGCATATGAGAATGCGTCCATTTACAAAGAACGGACGAAGCAGTGGCATGACAAGAATATTAGACAACGCATTTTCAGAGTAGGAGATCAGGTGCTCTTATACAATTCCAAACTTAAACTGTTCCCAGGGAAATTGAAATCAAGATGGTCCGGACCTTTCACGGTATCCCAAGTTTTTCCATATGGCACAGTTGAATTGCATCACGCAGAAAAGGAAAATTTTAAAGTCAATGGGCACCGTATCAAACACTACATAGAAGAATTTCCAACTGCTAAAGAGAGTCTCGATCTAGTAGTTGCTGAATGATCACGGCATCATGTCAAGCTAATGACATAAAAGAAGCGCTTCTTGGGAGGCAACCCAATATTTTTGCTTACTTCGTTTCTTATTTCTATTACTTTTCTTTTTAGTTTAATTAGTTAGATTATTCACATTTTCTTCTTTATTTTATTTTTGTAGGACAACCCCAAATCAGATCAATATTAAGCCGGAAGAAGGAAGTGTCAATCAGTGTGAATTGTGGGAACTAACATCTACAAAAAGAAGGAGGTAACAAAAAAAATAAAAAATTGCCCGAAACAGTGGCGCTGCGGCGCCAGGGACAGAACCTATGGAGCGCCACGGGTCACAAAACCCACCCCCCGATTTTTTTATTATTTTTTTTATTTTTCTTTATTTTTTTTCTTCTTTTGTTTATTTATACAAGCTTTCTCTCATTCCTCCTATTTTTACTTTCAAAAACCCTCCCCAATTCCTAAACCTACCATTCTTCTTCTTCTTTACAATTTCTCTCATCTTCTTCAAAACTCTCTCTAATATCCTACACTCACACACAAAAACAAAAGTAGGTGCAAGCTTCTACATCTTGGCATTGTGTATTGTAACTCCATCCCTCTTCCATTTGTGAATCTATATCAAGAACAAGGTAAATTCTTTCTACTACTTTTCTTGAGATTTATGGTAATATTCATGATAAATTTACGTAATACTATGTTGTTGGAAGACAATATCATGGATGTGGAGATTTTTGGTGGTTTAATATCATGGGATCTTGTTTTGAATGCAAGGGCTAAGTTTTGGGGGTTTAATTCCAATTGCTCACCAAGTGTTTGTTAAAATGCCTACATGAAAACTACTTCATTTTTTGAATTGCTTGTTTTTCCCACATGGTAGTAAAGTGATTGTAGTATGTTGTAGGTCTAAATCTCATCCCATTGTGCCTTGATTGTTAGCTAGATTTGTCTAATCTAAGCTATTATCATATTTGGTTCATGGGATTTTCTTGCATTTAGTGGAATTGGTGATGAAAAAAATATGAAGTCATGTCTCCCATATGAAAAATAAAGGTTGTAGAGATTTCTCTATTATGCTACAAAGGTGTTTGATAAAATGTCTACATGAATTTTGCAAGGTCTTTTGAATTGTTTACTATACCTCATTTACTTGCAATACTTTGATACAAATTAAAATTACTAGCAGAGATTAAGATGAATTTCCATAAGATTAATGATCAACTAAAATCCCAATCACTCACAAGGTTGAAGATGGTGTTGGGGCTGCCGACTGCGCAGCAGGAGAGAGTGAAGAGATTATACGGTTTGTCGATTTGGTTGCAAAAATTTGTAGTATGGTATGGGGTTGGGGTACAAATACAATAGAAAGCGGTAGTGCAGTAGATAATGGCATGGGCCTAATTTTCAAAGAGGAAAAAAAAAAGGCCCTAAAAAAATTTTAAATTGGCCCAAGTCCGAACTTATCTCTTTTTCCTCCTTCCCTAATCCATTTTGCTTCAAGCTTCAACAATGTCAGCATACGCAAAATCTGCAACAATGGCGGCATCCAACCTATAAATTTCGACAAAACCAATACGGACGGCCATTCCACCTTGTCAGATGCAAGATCCACCACTAGGGTCACATGACTTACTAGGACCCATTGTGGATCCGTCAATGTGCATATGGTTCTTCTAGAGATCCATAAAAGACAATCATAATCAACCAAAAAAAAATAATAATAATAATAATAATCATTAGTATTATTAGTGTTATTATAACATTAATTTTGGTGTCACTAAGTGACAATAAATGAAAGGCACAATTAAATGGATTACGTAATTTTATCTTTAATTGAACATATTACATAGTATTATCTAAATTGATATTGTATCACCAATGATGATGGATAACATTATTCATTAACAAGTAAAAAATAAATGGTATTACAGCAAGTCTAAGGCAGAAAGACAAGGGGTCGATAGGCTTTGCCCCTAACACTCCGTTCACCCCTGAGATTTTGTCATTCCCTTTGCCCGATAGGTTCAAGTACCCTCGAATAAAAGAGTACGATGGATCTACTGATCCTACCAACCATCTGAATATCTATACCGACGTCATGAATCTACAGGTTGCTCTAGATCAGGTGATGTGTAAGGTCCTTCCTCAAACGTTGACAAGTGCTGCCAGGTATTGGTTCTCGACTCTAGAGCCCAATTCCATAGCCTCATTCTCAGATCTGACCGACAAGTTCTCTGTCTTCTTTGCGAGCAGTAAGCGCATCAGAAAAATGGCAATTTTCCTCATGCAACTTCGCCAGGGGCCAAGTGAGACCCTACGGGATTTCATGAAGAGGTTCAATAAAGAGAGACTTCAGATCCCTGACCTCTACATTACCACATCTATATATGTTCTAACATATGCAATAAGGTGCGAAGCATTCAAGGTGTCCTTGTCAAAAACTTCCCTAAAATCAGTAACCGAGCTCTTGACGAGAGGAGAGAAGTATATAAATATGGATGAGACTTTGAACCCGGGAGAGCCGGTCTAGTGTTCGATAGGCCCGAACAAAAAAGGCCTCATGACATGGGTCCCCGACAGGAAGTTCCTCGAAATAAACAGAAATAGGACCATCATTCGACGTCATTCACCAGGTTAAATGCTTCAAAGGCCAATATCCTGATGGAGATCAAGGATATGAAGAAGCTCCAATGGCCTTCCTGACTGAAGTCACATCCAGACACATGTGACCGAAACAAATATTGTGATTTTCATCGTGATCATGGGCATACGACGGAGAGTTGCAAAGCATTACAATGAGAGATCGAAGCCTTTATCAAAAGAGGACTGCTTGGTTCTTATGTTAATCACAATAAGCGTCTGAGGAATGACAGTGATAAAGAAAGGGCCCCAGAAGAAAGAGGTCATGGTCAGCCAATCGTAGGAACTATTAACGTCATCATAGGGGACATTGCATCGGGGGGAGACTCTAGCAGTGCTCAGAAACAGTATGCTCATCAGTATACTTCGGCCCCGGGAATAGCCCAGGATAAGTCTGAGGACATTACCTTTCGGGAAAAGGATTCGGAGGGCATATCATATCCTCATAATGATGCCTTAATCGTTTCGGCAATTGTAGCCAACTTTGAAGTCAAAAGGATTTTGATTGACAGTGGAAGTGTGGCCAACGTACTGTCTCATGAGGCCTTCACCAAGATGGGAATTTCAGCCCAACAACTGAAACCGGTTAAAACTCCCCTCCAAGGATTCGACAGGAGCGTCATCCTTCCGGAAGGCATCGTCGATCTCTCCCTAACCTTGGGCTTGGGTAGACCACTCCTCAATAAGATCAAGGCAATTGTATCCACCTTGCACCTCGCCATGAAGTTTTCCACTGGCAATGGCGTGGGGGTCGTGCATGGAGACCAGGGGATAGCGAGGCAATGCTATGTTACTTGCCTTAAGGAGATTGGCACTGGTGTCATGCAACTTGTGGACACCGAGCTCAAAAACAGAGGCACGTTGGCTTCAGTGGAAGAAGTTAAAGAGGTCGATCTCGGACAAAGGAAAAAAGTTTCCATTGGTAAGGATCTTGACGCATCCCTCGTGGCCGAGCTCATTCGTTGCTTGTCCAGGAATATTGACGTCTTCGCATGGAAGGTTGAGAATATGCCAGGCATAGACCCCGAGGTCGCGATACATAAGCTTAGTGTGAGCCCTGGTGCCAAACTCATCAAGCAGCGAAAAAGATAATTTGTGCCAGAAAGGCGAGAGGTCATTCGTGAAGAAATTAATAAACTTCTTAGCGTAGGGTTCATTCGGGAGGTCCAGTACCCCAAGTGGCTGGCCAATGTAGTTTTGGTGAAAAAGGCAAACGGAAAGTGGATGATATGCATCGACTTCACAGATCTTAACAAAGCATGTCCAAATGATAGTTATCCCCTACTTAGGATTGACAACCTCGTGGACAGTACGGCAGGACATAAGTTGTACAGCTTTCTAGATGTATTCTCCAGTTACATCAGATCCTTATGGTCAAGGAAGATCAAGAGAAGACGTCTTTCATGACAGACTCTGCCATAAATTATTATAAGGTCATGTCCTTTAGTTTGAAGAATGCAGGGGCAACATATCACAGACTTATCAATAAAGTATTTGCCAATTTGATTGGTAAAAATGTTGAGGCAAACGTTGACAATATTGTTTATCAAGAGCAAGAAAGTGGATGAGCATATAGCTAATCTCGAGGATGTCTTCAACACTTTGTGGAAGTACAGGATGAAATTGAACCCCACTAAATGTGCATTTGGGGTAGCGTCGGGAAAGTTCTTGGGTTTTATGATCACCCACCGGGGGATAGAGGTCAACCCCAACAAGATACGTGCACTGACATCAATGGAATCACCCAAGACTAGGAAAGAGGTCCAGAAACAGACATGTTGTGTGGCTGCCTTAAACGGGTTCATGTTCCGGGCAGCTGACATGTGCTTCCCTTTCTTCAAAGTCCTAAGGGATAACCAAAGTTTTGATTGGAATGAGGAATGCGAGAAGGCTTTCCAAGAGCTCAAACAAACATTAGCTTCTCCACCCATCCTCAGAAGGCCCGAACTTGGTGATACTTTGCTCATGTACTTAACAGTGTCTTAGAATGCAGTAAGTGGGGTGCTAGTGAAAGAGGCCAACAAGTACCAACAACCGATCTACTATGTGAGCAAGGTATTACTTGACGTCGAAACGAGGTATACACTGGCTAAACAGCTTGCTCTTGCTTTGGTTACGACAGCCCGAAAACTTCGACAGTACTTCCAGTCGCACCCCATTGTCGTGCTCAAGAATGAGCCCCTCAAACATATCCTCCAGAAGCCCGATGTTTCAGGTAGACAATTAAAACAGGCAATTGAACTTGGAGAATTTGACATCGAGTTCAAGCCCCGACCCTCTATAAAAGCTCAAGCCCTAGCAGACTTCATTGCGGAACTCACCCCTAAGGCTCGGGGAGCTGAAGAAAGCTTGAGCATGAGTACTCTAGAAGCGAGGAAAATTTTTGTCGATGGGGCTTCCAACTCCTCGGGCTCGGGTACAGGGTCATTATCATCAAACCTGACAAGACCACCGAAATCCAGTGTGCATTCAGATTCGAATTTAAAGCTATAAACAACGAGGCAGAGTACGAGACTGTCATCATTGCCTAGAACTTGCTCCAAATCTTGAACTTGAACATGTCAAGGTTTTCAGTGACTCTCAGCTCGTAGTTGGTCAGATTGAAAGAACGTTTGAGAGGAATGATGAAAAGATGAGTTTGTATTGTTTGAAGGTTCATGACCTTCAACGCGATTCAAGATGTGTGAAATCATAAAAATTGCCTGGGCTAAAAACTGCAAGGTAGATGCATTATTCAAGCTTGTATTCATGGGTGTTGATGGACTTGACAGAATGGTACACGTTAAAATTGTAACAGAGCCCAGCATTAACTTCACAACGGACGTCATGGACATTAATCATAAGTCGTCGTGGGTCGACCCTATTATGGACTTCTTGGCCAATGGAAAGCTCTCTGAGGATCCCCGGGGGTGAGGAGTGTCCGATCCAGAGCGCCGAAATACTGCACAATTCAAGGAGTGTTGTTTCGTAGAAGTTTCACTTTTTCATACCTCAGATGCCTCAAACTATCAGAATCAGCCCAGGTGCTAGCCGAAGTACATGAAGGCGTATGTGGAAACCATCAGGGAGCTCAGGCTCTACCTTTTAAATCATAAAGTACGGGTATTATTGGCCTACCATGAAGAAAGACGCCTTGGAATATGTTAGAAGATGTGACAAGTGTCAAAAGTTCGACAACATCATCTATTCCCCCGCCGAGGACCTCACCAACATCAGTATTCCAGCTCCATTCGAACAGTGGGATGTTGATATCCTCGGCCCCTTTCTAATAGCCAGAGGACAAGTAAAGTTCGTGGCAGTCGCAATGGAATATTTCACCACATAGGCTGAGGCCAAGCCCCTAGCAACAATCTTGAAGCCCAAGCTCAGGACCTTCATATGGAAGTCCATCCTTTGTAGGTTCGGGATACCTAGGGTCCTCATAACGGATAATGGCAGATAGTTTGACAATCTTCAATTCAGAAACTTTTGTGCCAACTTCAGGATCAATCACCGCTTGACATCAGTTGCGTATCCCCAGATCAATGGTCTGGCAGAAGTTACGAATAGAATCATACTTCAAGACCTTAAGACCCAGACTGGTAATGTCCGAGGTCATTGGTCCGACGAACTACCTTCTATACTTACGACATATAAGACATCGCACAGGACAACGACAGGCGAAACTCCCTTCATGTTAGCCTTTGGTATTAAAGCTACTATCCCGATCGAAATCAGTGTGCCCAACCTTAGGAAACTTGATCCTGAGAACTCGGAACACACCACCAAACATCTCGACCTCCTGGAAGAAGCAAGGGAGCAAACTGCATTGAAAGTAGCCTCCTACCAGAACAGGACAGTAAGATATTTCAATAGCAAAGTAAGACCTCGGATGTTCAGGTCAGGAGATCTTGTGCTAAGGAAAGCCGAAGCAGCTGGTCATGCTCCCGGAAAGCTCGGACCCACCTGGGAAGGACCATTTGAAGTTATACGAAAGGTTCACGAAGAAGCATACAGCCTCAGAAGTTCCTCGGGAAGACCACTTCCGAGGCCCTGGAATGCCGATAATCTGAAAATATGTTACAAGTAACATTCTCTACGCCCTTCAAGTAGATTTGTTAGTCTTGCATTTTTTATTCTTTGGGCCTGCGTGCCCGTGCATTTTGTTTCGTTGGAACTGCGCTCACATACACATTTATCATTTCTTTTGTAATAACCTACGTTCAGCTTGATCCCGATTTGGTACGTAGGCAGCTTGGATGAAATATAAATTCAAGTCCAGTTCGAAAAATTAATAAATTTAAAGCTCGGGCCTAGCAGCCCTATAGAAGTTTACTTTTCGTTAAGGAAGTCTCTAAGCATTGCCACGCGCAAGAACTCCAAGCCTTACCACACGTGAACACCTTAAGCCTTGCCACGCACGAGCACTCTAAGCCTTGCCCCGCGCAAGCACCTTAAGCCTTGCCACACGCAAGTACCGTAAGCCTTTCCACGCGCAAGCACTCTAAGCCTTGCCTCGCACAAGCACCATAAACTTTGCCCCACGCAAGTACTCTAAACACAAATATTGCTCGAGAACTTACACTTGGCAGTTCCAAACACGCCATGAAAATTCCATCACGTAGTCCTCGAGAGGGAGAGTCCTCGATACTTACACATGGCAGTTCCAAACGTGCCATAAAAATTCCATCAAGCAGTCCTCGAGAGGGAGAGTCCTCGATACATACACTTGGCAATTCCAAACACGCCATGAAAATTCCATCAAGCAGTCCTTGAGAGGGAGAGTCCTCAAGTACAATTCTCACCATCAGGTGGACATATCCTCGAGATTCACACTTGGCGGTTTTCAGTCTTGCAAATCTCAGGAAACGAATATTGCTCGAGAAATGATTCACTTCTCGAGATTTACACTTGGCAGTCCCAGAAATCCCCTGATTTGGGCCTCGATATAGATACTCGTCAAGTTTTAAAGTCATCAATAATATACAAGCTCGAGCATATTGTTCATGTAAAGAGAATACAACACAAAAAATCGAGCAATGGTCCATTCATTCATTCATTCAAAGGGTGTTACATCCTAGGGCAAAAGAGTTACAAAAAGAAATTACAAGATTGACCAAGGTCCAGGGGATGGGGTTTTTATCCTATTTGTCCTAGAGGAGGGTCGAGGTTTGTAATATTGATCTCGACATCGTCTTCATCAGCCTCGTTGTCTTCATCCTAGCCACCTCCACTATCCTCGGAGCTGGAGAGCTCGAGAGTTTCTGCAATCGAGGGCACGGTCTTCAACTCCCCGGCATCGATCTCAGGATACTTAGAGCGAAAACATGCTCGAGCATCTTTAAAGGCATGGAAGTAGGCACCCGAGGCGTACTCTGCTTTGAGTTTGTCACACTCCTCGGATGTCTTGAATTCTTCCTAAGCCTCTTTCTTGGATGCCACTAGCTTATCCTCGAATTATTTGTCTTTATGAAGGAGCTCGAGCTTTAATTCCTCGGTCGCGTCCTTTGCAGCCCCAATCTCTTCCTGGGCCTTTTTGGCCTCGCCACACTCCTTCCTTAAGGCTTCGCGCTCAGCCTTGAGTTCAGCAAATCTCCGATCCTTGAGGGTCGAGGAGTCCTCTATATTAGTTATCCTCTGGGTTTCCTCAAGCCATTGGATTTTTGGGACTGCCAAGTGTAAATCTCGAGAAGTGAATCATTTCTCGAGCAATATTCGTTTCCTGAGATTTGCAAGATTGAAAACTGCCAAGTGTGAATCTCGAGGATATGTCCACCTGATGGTGAGAAGTTTACTCGAGGACTCTCCCTCTCAAGAACTGTTTGATGGAATTTTCATGGTGTGTTTGGAATTGCCAAGTGTATGTATCGAGGACTCTCCCTCTCGAGGACTGCTTGATGGAATTTTCATGGCGTGTTTGGAACTGCCATTTGTAAGTATCGAGGACTCTCCCTCTCGAGGACTACATGATGGAATTTTCATGGCGTGTTTGGAATTGCCAAGTGTAAGTTCTCGAGCAATATTTGTGTTTAGAGTACTTGCGCGAGGCAAAGCTTACGGTGCTTATGCGAGGCAAGGCTTAGAGTGCTTGCGCGTGGCAAGGCTTACGGTGCTTGCACGGGGCAAGGCGAGTTTGTCACACTCCTCGAATGTCTTGAATTCTTCCTAACCTCTTTCTTGGATGCCGCGAGCTTATCCTCGAATTATTTGTCTTTATGAAGGAGCTTGAGCTTTAATTCCTCGGTCGCGTCCTTTGCAGCCCCAATCTCTTCCTGGGCCTTTTTGGCCTCGCACCTGGCCTCGCCACACTCCTTCCTTAAGGCTTCACGCTCAGCCTCGAGTTCAGCAAATCTCCGATCCTTGAGGGTCGAGAAGTCCTCTATATTAGTTATCCTCTGGGTTTTCTCAAGCCATTGGATTGCCAGTCCTCAAGCCACACTCAATGCCTGAAAATAAGACAAGGAAAGTGAGCGAGCATTATCATCAATAACAAAAATAAAAGTAAAGCTTAAGTCTGGGTATACCTTCCTTGTCAGTAGCTCGAGGACTTTTATCCCTTCACCAAGTTTGACCTCCCCACTATACTTGGCCACGAGGCCTGGGAATAGTGGAATAGATGGCTCTTCTCAGCATCCCCGAACAGTGAAAACTCATCGGGGACGATCTCATCATCGTCGAGGTCGATGGTTTCAGGGAAAGCTTGAGCTTAAGGAGCAAGGGGTGTAGCAGATCTTTGAACCCGCGGCCTTGGGCTCGGGATAGGTGGTCGAGTTTCTGAAGATTCCCCTGCACCAGTCACATTCTCCTCTTGACCCCAAGGCTTCTTCTTGCTTTTCTTCTTGGTCGAAGAACGGGGTTGTTGTTGGGGGGCCTCTGGCCTGGAGTTCACAAAATTTCGGAGAACTCGAGGATTAAACGACAATCCTAAAAAGATAGAAACACAAACATATTAGTTCGAGCACATGCTCGAGATAAACACTTTGCAGGTAAGAGCCCTACCTGAGCACCTCTAACGTCAACCAGATCTATAACCTCTGTCTCGATATCCTTCATGCTCGAGAACAGGGGTTCAAGCTCCACCAGCATTCTCCTACCTCGATCCAAATTCTCATATTATTCCTAGTCCTCACAGAACTTCTCAGCGTCGGGTATACCCCACTCAGGCCAAAAAGGGAGATCGGGGTCGAGGGCTACAACATAAAACCATCCTTTCCTCCAGCCCTTTAAGGACGAGGCCATCTTCGGGACCTTAAACCCTCCTATTGTCGAGAGTTACCTAAAGCAGGTGAATCAAGGGTGTTTTTTCAGCTCAAACACTAACCTACAAAGGCTGACGATGGGCTTGATACCTAGATACCTACAGGCGCTGAAGAGATACATGAGTATTCGCCATGCATTAGGAAGCAGTTGTCTCGGGCACATAGAGTTCTCGACCAACAGAGCAGTATAGAAGGGGTGTAGAGGCCACCTAAACCTAGCCTTTAAAGTCTCCCTAAAGATGACAAACTCCCCTGGCCTAGCCCTGATTACCCTTTTCTCAAAGTCAGGGGACCTAATGTCATATTCTGGCATTAACCCATACTCTCAAGTAGCACTAATGGCCAAATGCTCTTTCAACCTACAGGCCTCATCAAGGTACTCGAAGGCTTGAGCCTGAGCCCTTGGTCTAGCATCAAGAGGAATAGCTATGAGAATTAGGGTTGCTCCTAGGTCCTCGCTACTACTCGAACTATTAGAACTCCCTCCACCACTCGACATTATCCAACAGGCCAAGGTTAAACTAGAAAGCTTTAACTTAAAGTCTCGAGCTACTTACCTTATAGTTTTTTATCGAGCACGACTAGCCAGAGAGAAATTTTACAGCCGTAAAAGTGAAAAATGAGGAGTAAAAATGAGGTATTTATAGTAGGGGAATATGGAACGACAAGGATCACGATCTACAACCGTTGAAATCAGACACATGTCAAACATCCAAGCTACCTACTCCAACGGTCACAAATACCCGACCATGATCTTACCCAAAGGACACAGCACTCGAGGTACACCCATTCATCGAATCCTGAGCACTAAGAATGGATGCACGGAGGCCAGTGATATGGTCATAATTTGGGAACTCCTCGAGGACTCCCCCATGGTTCCTCGAGGAGTCTTTCCCACCTTATTTTGGGAGTTAGTGGTCGAGGTACCGTAGTCCTCGAGACTTTAATCCCGAGGAATCTCATGATAAAACCCTTGAATCTGCCAATGATGTCCTCAAGAAAAGTACTCGGGTATTTGACTTTGGAACACTAGGTCATGTGTTCGAGAGCTTCACTTTGTCTCTAACACCCCGTCTTGTTTAGGTCCAAAAGGAGTTCCATCCCCTAAGGACTCTTGCCCAGACCAAGTTATTAGATACGTTTGGAATTGTGGTATAAGTCAAACACTCCTTTTGAGTAGGACTCTTTGAGATAAGGATAACCAACTGATTGAGTCCTACCAGGAGTGAGCTACCTACTTCTATAAATACAAAACCTTGGATCATTATTCAGGTACGTTTTTCCATATATTTTCAGTTCATAGCCTCACACACATACACTTTCTAATTTAAGCATCGGAGGAGCGACGAGCAAAAGCCTCGTTGCCTTTGTTTCAGGTATTGGAAGACTTCATGCGTGCTTCAATCTCAATTGTCAAACTCGGAAAATCATCAGGTACGATTTTTGGTAACATCAAGTAATAAATTCAATAAAGTGTAAGAGTGAAGATCAAGACCCAATATAGCAATAGGATCGCTGACATATTATCCAATGAATTTGAAATTTAATTTTATTTATAGATAGGGTTACAAGGAAAAGATTGTGGACATTCAATATGATTATAGGAGTTACACCAGACATTCATTTTGTGTAGATTAGAATCTGAATTCAATTCATTACTTTATAGTGATGGAAAAATATGTTGCTTCACTGTGATCCATTATTTATCTGCTCCTTGTAGGGTAAGAGGATTGAGATACTTCATGTGGTGTCTTGATCTTGGACTTACTGGTATGGTAATTGATTGAAGTAGAAACACGGGTGTGTAAGACATGATAATTGTTCATTCCAGATGATTGTGGAACAAACTCTGCAGAATTTAATGATATTCTTCTTGAATTTAATTTATGTTAGTTTGCAATAATAATAATAAAAAATGGGGCTTTGCTATGTAGGGGAAAGAAATCATTAATTCTTCAAACCAGCATCTGGGCTTTCGATTTTACTAGCAATATGTTATTTTTCTTGTTCAATTCATACAATCTCTGTTGTGTGAAATTTTCAATTTTTGGGTTGGAGCACACCCAGGCCCCAGAAATAGCATATTTGCTCGACGAAATCAGGTGAGAATATCCATGTACTTAGGAGTTGATCTTGAGCTCGATGACTTCATCGTCTTCCTCCCACCCTCCCTCCCTCCCTCTTACGCACATATGCACACAAAGCTTAAATGAGGAAAGACAATACTTGAAAATTGAAACTAAGATCATGAGATGATGGACAAATTTCTTTATTTCAATTTTGCCTCCAACGCCATTTATTTCTCTAGTCAGTTTCAGTACAAGTCATCTCGTGATTGCACATTGAAATTCCTATGCTTTGGTCTTGATCTTCCAATTTGTACAAATCAGATATGTCAATGCCTTTTGATGAAGCAACGTCGATCCTCAATAAGATTGAAACTCAACTAGGCAATCTGTGCAAAGGTGCGTCCTTCAAGGTTTCTTTTTCACCCCCACCCCCACCCCTCCTCCATCCCCACCCCCCATTGCCCAAAATCCTGGCTCAACTTTATAAGATCTATACAGAAGACAACCCAGTTGTTATGTAGCCAGAAAGAATAAATCAGTTGGTAGTTTGTGTTCAGAGATGTTGGACTTGACTTCATAGAAGCAACTATTATATTGTCTTGTTGTAGGTACTAGGTAGTAATGAAGAGTATTGGAGTTAGTATCTTATTTTAGGTAGTACAATTGGAAGCAGTGGGATACGGCACAATCCATTGCCATAATTCCGTATTTATTTGTGTAAAAACATGATTCTTGACAAGAATTCAGCAACCTTAAAATCAGTTTCTGCAGGAGCCTTTTTCTTGTGTTTTTTCAACAGTTTTTAGTTGGAATCTTCAACTATATGGAGCCTTAGTTTATTAGGTAGGTAATAACTAATTCCCCCCCCCCCCCCCCCCCCCCGGCCTTTTGTGTCTATAAATAGCAGCATTAGAGGTGTAGAAAGGAGGACTCGAAAATGAAAGATTGAAAGTGAGATAAGAGTGAATTTCTTTGAAAATCTGTAAATCTTTCTGATGATTTCTGATTTGTGATTAAAGTCTTGATAAATGAAAGGCTGAGGAAGATACTCTTCCTGTTTTCAATCTGTTCTTCATTATTTCCTTCCTGCTGGTTTCATTTTCTGCTGTGTTGATTTCTGTTTCTGCTGGTTTTCTTTCTGATTTACTGCTGGTTTTTCTGATCTGTTTTCTTCACAATATCAATCCTGCTGGTGCAACATGAGCCTCCATTAATTCTGTATTAACTTCAGACTTAAAGGAAGCCCTCAGCCCCAACAATTTGACTGTACAGAATAGCTTTCACAATATGCATTATTGCATGTGTGCTTGTAAAGAGCAAGATACAATTTGTCCCATTTTAAATTTAACTGGCTATTAATTTTTCTGCATTTGAATTTTTGTTGAAGTTATGTTGACACTTTAGTTGTCAACCAACTAGTATATTTCGGTTTTTATTTAGTTGTAGTTTCTAGTTTATGTCTAACTTAGTTTGAGGTGTAAAAGTTAGACAAGTATGGCTACATTGAAGCTACTACAAGTAAGGTATTGTCTAGCATGGGTTAGTACACTATCTTGCTTGTAAGTATGGTAAAAGTAAGCATGATGAGTAGATTAGTTTTTAGAAATATCTTGTAGAAATTGGTCTATATATATGGTCATTGTTGTACTCGTTTAATATAAGAAAATATATCAAAATGTAGCATATAACTTTCTTCTTCTCCCCTGATTTTCTTACCAGAAAATCAGAGCTTATATTGTGTTTTTTGCTATGTAAAAATCAGTTTTAACCTCCTCCATTTACCATGATCTTAACAAATATTTTTAGAGCTAAATGTAGAGCTTTCGATCCTTAAAAACCCAACATGGTATCAGAGCTCAAATGATCTTAGAATGGCAGAAAATGAAGCTGAAAAAAGGGATCAGAAGAAGATGTGAAAAAAGGCAGCCAAATGTTCAAAAATCCGGTTTAATGGCAAAGTTTCAGCAGCAGCCCTAGGAGTCAAATTTGATTCTAGATGGTGTTGAAAATGAGTGAAAACAGAAGAGGAAAAATCTACCGGTATAAAGGAAATGGCTGCAAAGTTGCTGTGAAAAGGAAAAATCTGGTGCTGAAAAAAAAAATAGGCTGTTGAAGGTGCAAAAATCGATGAAAAACATATGTTTTTAAGTGTTATAAATGGCCAGAAAAAAAAAAGAGTGAATCCAGTTAGCGAAGAAGGAGTGAATTTGGTAGAAGCCAGTAAGCTTGAAACCTCGACCAAAAGAAAGTCTGAAGAAAGAAGATGAAAATGGCCAAAAATCGGTATTGAAATTTTGATATACGATGAGCTATTGTTTGAAGCTCAAATCCGGTATAAAAATGGCAAAGTCCGGTAAGTGAAAAGATTCCCTTCAATATCCGGTAACCTCATATTGTATTTCAATATCCAGTAATTGTTTTTCAAAACCCGGTAAGTGAAGGAATATTCAGTTTTCCAAAATCCGGTAAGTGCCAAGGAAGCTGAAATTCGGTATTTAAAAGTTGAAATACAGTATGCAATTGAAATCCGGTATTGTGAAATCCGGTATGCTACCAAAAATGCTTCGAATCCGGTATGCTTGCAAAAATTGATGAAATCTGGTAAGCTCAAAATGGAAGCCAATAAGCTCAATCTGTTAAATTTCTGATGACGTAATGATGCAAGTTGAAGGTTTCTTTGTATGAGGTTGCTCGTTGGCTAAAAGAGTTGACAACTATGATGTAGAGTTGCAACCAAGAAGGCCGGATCAAATGGAAAACAAGAAACTTCAAGCTTGTAGTCATAAAAACAAACAGCAGCCCTGTTTCAACAAAAATCATAAGTAAAGATGCAAGAATGAAAGTTCTTTGGGTGAGGTTGATTCGAATGCAATAGATGTTGATCAACTACAAAAGAGAGTTGCAACCAAAGTGCTTCGATCAAATAAAGAACAAAGATGCTTCAAAGCTTGTAGTCACCAAAATCTGAAATCAGCAGCAAAACAGAAAATGAAGAAAATAGCCTGAAACTTGAAGAACAATTTTTTATGTTTCCAACCAAAGTGTAATGGGGGAGTGTTGAAGTTATGGTGACACTTTAGCTATCAACCAACTAGTATATTTTGGTTTCTACTTAGTTGTAGTTTTTAGTTTATGTCTAACTTAGTTTGTGGTGTAAAAGTTAGACAAATATGGCTACATTGAAGCTACTACAATGTAGCCTATAACTTTTTTCTTCTCCTCTGGTTTTCTTACTAAAAACCCAGAGCTTGTATTGTGTTTTTTGCTATGTAAAAATCAGTTTTGACCTCCTTCATTGAACATGATCTTAACAAATATTTTTAAAGCTAAATGTAGAGCTTTCAATCCTTAAAAACCCAACAATTTTGCCTTAAATTTGTAGTCGCAGACAACTTGTAAGAAATCGTCTACCTTATTAATATGAGATTATTGACATATTTTTCTTGTAGATAATATTTTATACTTTTTATATGTTCGTCTTTGACTAAAGTTGTGAAATTTTTCTTTACAAGAATTCTTTAACCAAATAACAGATTGAGAGTGAATTGAAATTATATCTTGAAGTCAAGAAGATTGTTTGGTTGTCTGGTGAATTAGTTGTTATTTCTTCCATCTTTCTAGTTTTATTTTATTTATTTTTAGGTTTGGTGAACCACCTTAAGTCATTCGACCGTGAAATTATTAGCACATACTTATTTGAATTTGTTTTGGTTTTGGAGGTAACCAAGTTTGTAAATAATACCTTGGTTTATGTCTATTTGGTTGACAATAATACAATTTTTTATCTATTTTGAAATTATTTATATTTTAATAATTGTACACTGAAGCATTCTTTTTATACAGTCATGAGTTCTTTTTAATGAAGTAGGTTATATTTTCAAACTAATATGTACCGTAGTTAAAATTATATGCTTAAAATAGAATCCACTTCATACATAAATAAAGATAAAATATAAATTAGGCAACAATTATATATTGTTGAAGTGACAACCCCCTTGTGTTGCGAAATAAACTTAACTACAATCATAACTTGCCACTAAAATAAATATCCATCACTACAAAATAATTTACGCAATAATTTTATATGTCATAAAAAAAATATGCGATATATAAATAATCACAAAATAAATTAGGCAACAACTAAACATTATTGCACAAATGATGAAGCAACAAACTCTACGTGTTGTGAAATAAAATTAATTATACACATCACTTGTTATATAATATATTGTACTATAAATAATGAATATCTTAAAATATATTGTGCAACATATCAAGTGCATTGTAATCATATTTCGTGACAAAAGTGACTTGTTATTAAAGATATATCACTACGAGCATATGTTGTTGCAAAATAGAATATGTAACAAAATTTATATCTTTAAAATTATATTCGCAGCAAACATTTTTTTTTTTTTTTTGCAAAATGTTATTTGGAATAATAGATGCGATAAACTGTCTTGTTACCCCTTTAATTTTTTGGGACATATATGTGTTGCGACGACATTATAGAGACAAATATCTTGTTACTATGTCAAACTTTTTGCGTCAAACAAATGGTGTTGCGAATTTGTTAATATGACAAATGATCGAAAGTTGTCCCAGACTACATTTCGTGACTCATGTAGTATGACAACATCTATAACAAACGTATTGTCATTGCGAAATTATTTTTACAACAAAATCTATATTTATGCGACAACATCTTTTGTTTGTGATTTCGGTATTTTTTGTAATGAATTTTTTGAAAAGTAATTATTTTGAAGAATGTGTGGTTAAATAGTATGAGTTCCTATACAAAATTATTTTATTGAAAAAAATGTATGGTTAAAAATGACTTGAGGAAAAGTGACTATGAAAAAATCAAAATCAAACAAGAGTTCAAATAAATAGAAAACGAGACAATAGAAATGGATTTTTTTAATCCCTACCTCCCTGTCTCCATTGCAGACGAGGAGGTTAATCTTGTCGCTCCTAGTCCGACCCCATTGCCATCCCATTTATTGTGTGGCAGTAATGTTATTCTTTAGAGTGATGTTATTTGTAAACGATGTTTTTCTATCAACAATGACGTGAAATTAATTGATTTACCATCTTAATCCTACATTTGATAGTTGTGGTTAACGTGCAACTTTCAAATTCCAAAAGTCATAAAAACAATGTTATTTTTTTCTGATGATGAGATAATATTGTGCATTTTTACACAATATTGTTCTCTAAGCAAGTTAATATGAAAATAAAAATAAAAAAACATTTTTCCTAATAAAAGTAAAAAAAAAAATGATATTATATTGAATTAGGTCATCAATATTCTTTAATATAATATATAAATGATATACATTTCACACCTAACAGTTTAAACATTTAGATCAATTTGTTTAACACAATATATGTTACAGTAAACGAAGATTCAGAGTTCAAATCTCAATGTCACCAATTTTATTAAAAAGTGTGCATGTTTTAGATTTTATTGAGAAAAATGAATCAAGTCTTCACGTTAGGGGATGTCTAGTAACTCAACAGTTGTAGCGTATATGATATGATCATTTATTGACAGTATTTGACTGTTAAATAAAATTCATTGGCAAATTCGAAAAATACTATTGAGTCTACTATTTTCCTACAACATGAAATAGATTATTGTTGTTATGTGATTTTAATTGGTTAACTTGTAGGTTTTATATCGAAAGTATGCCTCCCTCACCTAATAGCACTCTTAATATCTTATGAAAAGGAAGTCACGCTCTAATGCTGAAAACTATAAAATTATAAAAGATCTTATAATTTGAAACTCATCAAATTATTTTGCTAAAGCTACTTATAGTATTGTTTAATTTAAGCATTAGAGTGCAGTTGAACACTCGTTTTCGTATTATCTAGTGGCCAAATAATTTTATCCATGCGTATGTGGGTTGGATTCCCCAAACTGTCATTATGTTCTTTGTACAATTGGTCTTTAATCTTTTGAATCACACTTCTTGAATTATTTTTCTCATCAAAGTTTTTCATCCTTTTTTGTGTTTAACTTATTTGTATCAATATTAAAAGAGATATTTTTGAAGAAGTTCTTTGGATTAATATTGCATAAACTTTTCTATTTCTTCATATTAGAAACTTTGATTGATTGAATCAAATTTGTAAAATCATCATATTTATCAAAATTTCTCATTTCTCTCTTAGTGTTTAATTTATTACAATCATTCATTAAAAGAGAGATTATATATTGAAAAGATTCTTTGAACTTACATTTGATTTATTTCTTCATAATCTTCTCATTGAAACACTTTGATTGATTGAATCTAATTTTTAATTATCATATTCATCAAAGTTTTTCATCTAACACCTGAGCTATCATTTATTACTATTCATTGAAGTGTTAGCCTCTCTTAGTACTTAACTTGATTGTATTATTTATCAAGAGAGGAATTTCATTGTAAAATCACTTTGATAACTTGTGGGTCATATTGAGGTTCCGTAAAATTCAATAGTATGAGTCGTGTTGAAGTCCCATAAAACTCAATATTGTATAAGGATCGGTGCTCCTTGTTTGTAAGTCACCGAAAGCGTTGTAAAAGTGTTAAATTGCACCTTAAGTCAATCAACATAGTGAAAAGGCCTTGCTCGTACCAGAGAGCTTGGTAACGGGGACGTAGATCATTACTTTAGATCGAACCTCCACAAATATATCGTTTGCATTATCTCTCCCTTTTACTTATCGCTTTTATATTATGCTCATTACTTGATCTTATTTAATTTTGTACTTGTGCATATTTGTTTAATTATTTCATTGGCTATTACATTAAAATTGAGTAAATTTTCGAAAAAGTTTTAATAACCAATTCAATCCATCTTGGTTAGTCACTCTTGGGCTTTCAATTGGTATCAGGGCAAGGTGCTCATTTTGAAATTAAGATTCTACAACTTTGAGCAATGGCTAACCACATTTTTCAAAATCTTGAGCGGCATTCTACAAATCGTCCTCCTTTCTTTGATGGTATTCATTATAACTATTGGAATGCTAGAATGATGATATTTAATTAATCAATAGATTATAATGTTTGGGAAGTTATTGAATTTGGTCCCTATGTGCCTAAAAAGGTTATTAAAGTTGTTGGTAAACCGAACCAAATCATTCCAAAACCTAGAGAGGAGTATGATGTTGAAGATAAAAGAAAATTATCGTTAAACGCTAGAGCAAAATATATAATTTATTGTGCTTTAGATAGAAATGAATTTAATCGTATTAGTACATGTGATTTCGCCTTTTATATTTGGCATTCCTTAGAAGTTACTCACTTGGGCACTAGCAAAGTAAAATAAACTAAGATAAATCTCGTAGTTAAAGACTATGAAAAAAATTTTATGAAGCAAAAAAAATCTATTGTTGATATGATTACTCACTTTATCGATGTAGTTAATGGCCTTAAAAGCTTTGATCGTAAATTTACTAATGGTGAGCTTGTGAGTAAAATGCTTAGGTCTCTCTTAGAGGATTGAAACTCACTAAGGATGTTGTTAGAAAACACCAAAGATATCAACATGTATCGATTGGAAGAACTCTATGGAATATTGATGACATATGAGCTAATCGCACCGAGACAAAAGAGAAGACAATGAAAAGCAAAGAAGCGAAAAGACGACAAATTGTTTTAAAATTCGTAGTTGATGAAGGCACTTCAAGCGAAAATATGAATGATAAAGAATTTGATGATGTAGTTCTTATTGTTAAGAAATGGAAAGGTTTTCGCACCAATCGTCAATTCGAAAAGAAAGAAGAAAAGTGCGAAGAGAAGAATAGATTTATCAAAAAGAAAGCATTTCAATCAACATGTGATGAAAGTGATGATGAAGACTATGAAGAAGGTGAAAGGCAAGAGGAAATTGCCAGTATGTATTTCATGGCTATTGATGATGAGGTAAATTCAAATGAAAATTGTTCATATGACGAATTATCTACCTCTTATGATGAAATTCTTGAAGAATTTGAAAAACTTGTTTTAAATCATTCGATGCTTAAAAAGAATAATTCTCTTTTGGAAAATGAGGTAAAGAAACTCTTGAAAACTCAAAATGATTTTGAAAAAGAAAAAGTTAATTATGATTCTTTAATTAAGGAGAATTCCTCTCTACAAGAAAAGATTTTAAATTTGACTCAAATTGTTCACAAATTTACTCAAGGCAAGAAAAATTTTGATTTAGTGATTGGTGAACAAAAATGTGTTTTTGATAAATGAGGAATTGGATACAAACCATTTTTAAAACAAAAGTCTCTTAAAAATTTCTTTGTTAAAGCCTCTACTTCCCCCATTCCAAATGTCACATGTAATTTTTGCAATAAAAATGGACATGTATCTTTTAATTGTTCAATCAAAAAGAGGTTTCACTTTGAGAGCAAATACAAGTGGATTCCAAAGTCCGCAAAACATTAACAATCAAGGACTCAAAGTTGTATGGTTACCAAAGAACAAATATTGAATTATTTTTTGTAGGCACCAAAGAAAGTAAAGAGCAAATGAAACTTGGATAGTAAATGCTTAAAGTACATGACTGAAAATCAAGCTTTATTGTCAAGCTTCAAAATAAAGGATGGTGGTCATGATACTTTTGAAGATTAAAAAAAAAAATCATTGACATTGAAATCATTGGTAATCATTCATCTTCCTTTATTGAAAATGTTCTCTTAATAGATAACATTAAACATAATAGGTTTTAGTCAATTATGTGATAAATGTTATCATATCTAATTTGATTCTTACGTATTAAGAATGCAACATCAAAATGAGTGATGTTTATAGGAAGCCCAAATATATATCATAAACATTGAGGTTGAAGTGAAGAAAAATGTTTATCACATTTGAAAGATACTTGATTGTGGCATAGAATATTAGATCGTGTTCGCGTGAACCTACTTTCAAATATTTTCAAAAATTGTTAAAGGTATGCCACATTTGAAATTTAAGAAAATTTGTGATGCATGTGAAATTGGAAAAACAAGTGAAGAGTTCTTTCTCAGTTTAACAATACTCTTCAACTACAAAACATGTTCAACTTCTTCAGATGAATCATTTTGGACCATCTCGAATCATAAGCTCAAACTCGTTGATTACTTTTCTTGATTCACTGAAGTCCTATTTTGGAGCCTAAAGAATGAAACTCTGAATCATTTAAACATTTTAAAAAGGTTCAAAATGAAAAATGATACATTATTATATGCTTGAAGTGATCATGATGAAGAATTTGAAAATATTGATTTTAGTGATTTTTGCTAGGAACCTTATTTCTTGGCTCCTAGTATTCCTAGACAAAATGGTATTGTAGAAAGGAAGAATCGCACATCTCAAGAAATGACTAAGACTATTCTAAATGATAATAGTTTGGTTTCAAATGCTAAAATTTGGGAATTATCAATAAATTAGAAATATGTTTCTAAATTGAATTTATAGTAAATATTCTCATATGATTGATTCTATGTGCATAATTGGTTGGAATGTATACAAATTTTGTTCAAATGATTATGCTTTCTTAAATTTCATTACTCATGCTTTGATTATTATTTAACTATAAATGTGATGATTATCCTCTTACATAAACTTGCATATATTTGGCATCTTGTGAGGGGGAATATACTACTATGGTTGACTTAAAGTTTTGATATTATATGTCATACTCTTCTTCTCATATGTGCTACCTTGTTATTTCCGCTAAAAAGGGAAGATATATAGATGATTATGCATGAAAGGTGAAATGTTGAAAGAATGAATCTATAAATTACATGCATGTTGATAGGGGAATATAAGTGAAAATGATAGGGAAAATCTTTTATTGTTTCCTATGGTCGTGTTTTGATCTTAAAAGCTATATCTTTTTGTTTATGACAAAATGGGAAATGAAATGAGATGATTATGCATGCTTCGATTTGAAAATATAATAATGAAGTGAAATGGTTATGCATGCTTTGATTTGAAAATATAATATGCTTGAAGTATATGGTTGAAAATATATATTCCTTTATCAATTGTTCGATCTGACCTTACAAATTATCTTGTTTGTCATAATCAAAAAGAAGAAAATTGTTGATATATGGTTAACAGCATCCTTAATGTTTTGATCATAACAAATAAGATTAATATTGTTTCTAACAATTGATTTTGAGTGATGATAATTCAATATTAATATAAATCAAGCATTACAAATCAGACTTGAAATGAATATCAAAGTGAAAGTTGAGCATTCAATTCAACGTATTTGAGACGAGAGCTTAAAAGATAAATACTAAGAAAAGATGAAAATCAAGAGTAGAAGAGACGGCATCAAATAAAGATTAAAACGAGAAATTTAAGAGTCAAGAGAAAAACTTCGAAGCAAGATCAAAGAAGACTTGGCTTTCTAGATCATATGTAAAGGTATAACACTTCGATCTTTAGTAATGAATGACAATAGCTCAAAAATCATTTTGTGCACGAAAAGTTAATTTCACTATCACTTGCATAAATGATTTTAATCAAAAGTAAGAATTATTTTTTCAAATTATACTTGAACTTGGATCACCACTCCTTTTTTATATTTTTTTTAAAAAAAGTCAAAGTCAACGATCAACCGGACATCCGGTAGATCTGGCGGACCATACGCCAACAATCAAAATTTTTTACTGTTGCTCAACGGCTAGTCTAGTCATCCGGTAGACTAGCGGACGTCCGGTTATGCAAATTTTTTCCGTTTTGATTCCTATAAATACCACTTGACTTTGCATTCATCAAATAACTTGAAGAAAATGTTCTTGTGAAATATGTGTGTGAAAAGTATTCTTTGAGCTTACATTTTTATATTCATTTCATTTAATTCTTCATAACAAAAATTTTGATTGTTGGATCAAACTTATTGAATCATTTCTTTCTTCAAAGTTTTTTTTTATTTCTCTTTGTGCCTAACTTATTTATATAAATCTTAAAAGAGAGATATATCTTGAGAATATTCTTTGGACTTACAATACATTTATTTCGTGTTCATCTTCTCATTGAAACACTTTGATTGATTGAATTAAATTTGTAAAATTATCATATCAATCAAAGTTTCTCATTTCTCTCTTAGTATTTGATTTATTACAATCATTCATTAAAAAAGAGATATATCTTGAGAAGTTTCCTTGAACTTACATTGGATTTATTTCATCTTCATCTTCTCATTGAAACACTTTGATTGGTGAAATCTAATTTGTAATTATCATATTCATCAAAGTTTTTCAACTAACACTTGAACTATCATTTATTACTATTCATTGAAGTGTTAGCCCCTCTTAGTACTAAATTTGTTTGTATTATTTATCAATAGAGGATTTCATTGTAAAATCACTTTGATAAAGTGTGGGTCGTGTTGAAATCCCTAAAAGATCAATATTGTATAAGAATCGGTGCTCCTTGTTGTAAGTCACCATGTGGGTCATATTGAGGTCTCGTAAAATTCAATCGTGTGGGTCGTGTTGAGGTCTCGTAAAGCTCAACATTGTATAAGGATCATTGTTCCTTGTTTGTAAGTCACCGGAAGCGTTGTAAAGGGTTGAGTTGCACCATAAGTCAATCAACATAGTGAAAAGGCACTGCTTGTGCCGGAGAGTTTGGTAACGGGAGACATAGATCATTGCTTTGGATCGAATCTCCACAAATATATCGTTTGCATCATCTCTCCCTTTTACTTATTGTTTTTTATATTTGGGCTTATTATTTGAATTTATCTATTTAGTTTTTACTTGCTTGAATTTGGGTTAATTTACCGCTTTTACAGTGCTCATT
Source organism: Osmanthus fragrans (assembly GCA_019395295.1). Taxonomy (NCBI): domain Eukaryota; kingdom Viridiplantae; phylum Streptophyta; class Magnoliopsida; order Lamiales; family Oleaceae; genus Osmanthus; species Osmanthus fragrans. Next base: position 25,391,721 of record CM033351.1, on the reverse strand, counting down.
ACTTGATCTTATTTGGTTTTGTACTTGTGCATAATTGTTTCATTATTTCATTGGCTATTACATTAAATCTTGAATTAATTTTCGAAAAAAGTTTTAATAACCAATTCACCTCCTCTTGGTTAGTCACTCTTGGATTTTCAATAATTTTATTTGCAAGATACATAAGCCATTTTTTAAGGTTGCCAAAACACTATGCTCAACCCCTAATCCAATATTTCAAAGCCTTTATTTATTATTTTAACTTTTGAAATAGAAACCATTTCTTTTTTTTCTTTTTTTCACTTGCAAATCTTGTTATATTTAGTTTAATACATGAGCATTTTATATCAAAAAAATTTGGAAAATATTCGAAAAAGTCGATTTTGCAATTAATGACAATTTGTTTGCAAAATGTGCAAACAAATATTTGCTTTACTTTCGTACTTATGTGGATGGAAAATTTTATTTATGTTTGGAGTTGACCATCTTGAGTTGCTATTATCAAGAAAAAAAAGGAACAATTGATGCTCTACATTATTTGAAAAAAAAATGGATAGTTGATTCCAAAATACTTATATTGCTTACAAAAATTTTGCCAAGTTGCATTTGTAGAAAAAAAAAAATTTCAAATTGAAATTGATGAAGAATTATATATAACCAAGTATGTCACAAGAAAGATTGAATGGATTGAAAAATCATTGAACAATTAGATTATACAAATTTGATTAATATTTGCTTTTAAAATCACAAGACGATTACTATTTAAGTTATTGTCTGGAACATTTTTGCCTTTTAATTGATTATGAAATAAATATTTCAAATATTAAATTTTCTTTGCCATTTATTTGTTTAATTTTAAGTTTAAAAAATATTGTTTCATAAAACTCTTATAAATGAGAAAAAAAAAATTGAATGCATACTACAATTTGGGGTACAAGTTCAAAAGTTCACCTCGGGATTAGAAAATCTCATGTAAGACCCTAGGAAAGTGGTGGCAGCGTTCTTAAATCAATTCCCTGGTCGGTCTCATCCCCTTGTAGCGGAATGTATGTATGGGTATGCTTGAGAGTCTTAAGTTTGTTCAACATCGTAATGGTTGACCTCGAAAAAGATATATGATTTTTTACTGATAGCAGTGGAGTTTTCTTGTCGAAATTTTGGCAAGATTGTGTCCCCTATTGGGATGTTTGGGTGTATTTAGGTGAACTTTTTGTTTGAAGGAGGACATAAGAAGTTTTCGATAGATTCCCTGCCGAAATTAGCACTTTGATTTGAGAATGCTAAAATTTTCAAGAGTACTCTGATTTTTGTTGATCCAGACGGATTTTTTTTTTTTTTTTTGGAGAGGTGAAATTAAAATCTCTAAGAATTTTCTCCCTTTAGCTTTTTAAAACCTTTTCGATTTTTAATCCTTCGTTATGTTAATGGCCATTTTATAGACATTTTTGGGACTTTTTGGTCAATATTTGAGTTGACACTAATTATTATGCTAGAAGTCATGATTAGGTTCAAGTTCTCATACTTAGGTTGAGTTTTGTGCTTACGTGACACTTGTCATACAATTTTCTATGTACACGCAGGATTTGCGTGGCAAAAGACTAATTTGATTGTGTTAGAATGCACATTGCGCATTCAAATAGCGTCTATCTATGAGGTTGAGCCGAAATTTTTACTCTCTCCGTTTGGACTAAGCGTCCAATTATCCTTTTATCCAAGTGTTAGGATCGGATGCATCTTGCTATGTATTGAATTCAACGGTGGAGATGTTGTATGCTTACACTGGCCTCGACGGCCTTGATGTAAATGCTAGTGGACACGTTGGCATATAACGAGGCTATTTTGAGGCTGATGTTAAGCCTTCATGGGGGCTTTTTGGAGTTGATGTGGGGTCCTCGTAAATAATAATTATATCAATACGTTGCAATAATTATTAAATGTCCACAACCCCACGCTATATAATAAGCATATTGCCTAAAATTGCAAAATTAAGAAGTTATTTCCCTTTGTTATCTTGTTGCTCTGTTTGTGTGGGAAGCAAATTGCGTTACCGTTCCCTTGTTAAATTTGTTCTTTCGTGTACGCATACTATGTACTAGGTTGGGAGTACCCACATTCTACTGATCATTTTGTATTTGAATGAATAAATGCGCCAGATTACATTAAATAAATTATAATGTACCACGCCAACAGAAAAGTTAACCTAAAATTGATAAAATAAAGAGAAAGATGGAGAAACAAAGCTCAAGTTTATTACCAGCAATTCAAGCTTCTTAAATACAGAAGAGGGGCATCGAATGAGCCCATAAATAGACTATATGAAAAGATATTCTGACAATATTAATAAAGCAATAAGATAAGTAAATATGCTGGTGTATTCTGCTAGATATCGTCTAATACGTCCCCTCAAGTTGGAGTATGGAGATTACGAATGTCCAACTTGTCATTACGAGCAAGTTGCGCTGTCGAGTCATCATCTTCAAAAAACCCAGAAAACGAATGACGCTAACAATTTTTTTTATTTTTTTTTTTTTTTTTTTTTTTTTTTTTAAGAAAACCTCGAATTTTTCAAGGTGCAGGGGAAGGGTCGATAAAATTCAAGGTACCGACCCTTAAAAGTTTTGTGTTTTTGAAAAAGAACCTCTAGTTAGTTTAAGAGGCAGGGGGTGCCGGTAAAGTTAAAAGTACTGATCCTCCAAAGTGTTAAAAACCTCTAGATTGTTTAAGAGGTAGGGGAAGTGCCGATAAAGTTCAAACTACCGACCTTCCAAAATTTTAAAAATCTCTAGATTGTTTAAGAGGTAAGGGAAGTGCCGGTAAAGTTTAAGGTACCGACTTTCCAAAATTTTTATTTTAAAAAAAAACCTCTAATTTGTTGAAGATGTAGGGGGAGTGCCGGTAAAGTTCAAGGTACCGACCCTCCAAAATTTTGTTTAAAAGAAATCTCTAATTTATTTAAGAGGCAGGAGAAGACCGGTAAAGTTAAAGGTCTATCCTCAAAATAAAATAGAATTAAAATCCCAAAAAAAAGGAAAAAAACAATTTTTTATTTTTATTTTTAATAACTGGGCAATGGATTTACCTTTCCTTTTTCTTCCTCCGGTGACGAAACATTTTCAGCTTTTGATGCTTTCACCTTCTTCTCTTTCTTGCCCATCCCAAACTTTAATTCAATTCTTCAATAGTAAGAGGGATTAGAAAATATCTAAACCACAATCTCAATTCTATGCTGACGTTTTGGGAGGAGAGGAATACAATTTTATTTTGTTTTTTGTTTTTTGTTTTTTGTTTTTTTTTTGCAAGTTACCAAGATCAAGTTAAACCTACTCTGATACCATGATAAAATAAAGAGAAAGATGGAGAAATAAAGCTCAAGTTTATTACCAGCAATTCAAGCTTCTTAAATATAAAAGAGGGACATCGAAGGAGCCCATAAATAGACTATATGAAAAGATATTCTGACAATATTAATAAAGCAATAAAGTAAATAAATATGCTGGTGTATTCTGCTGGATATCGTTCAATAAAAATTAACCAAAGACAGATCAGATAAGAATGTGCTGCAATCATGGCGTAAAAGCAACTCCAATGTGTGCACCAAAACATTATTTTGCACCCAGAAATGGTGCAAAGTCCCTCCAATGTAGCAATAGACTTTGCACCAAAATAATTAAGTACAATTTTGCCCCTCTCTTTCACTCTGTAAAAAAAATTAGTTAAGGGTATTTGTTATACATTTTTTGATACAATAAATTATTATTATTATTTTATGCATTTGTAATAAATTTTAATAATGTAATCAGTAATTATTAAGGAATTAATTAAAATAAGAATACTCAAAAAAAAAAATAAACATAACAAACACGATTCTTTAAAATTAACACGAAATATATCACAACAATTGCATACATACATCACTCTAGAATCATTTAAAGAAAACGATACATTCAACAAGTGAATAATTTAGTAATCTAGAAGATAACTTCTAAATCCTCAAATATCATCAAAATAATTACCAAACAAATCAGATGAAGATGAAAATCGTCACTTTCAAGAATTTGTTTCCTATTATAGACAAATCAATGATAAATAAGCTCACATTGCACTTCGAGATTCGAAACGCATTGCATTATTTTTTGATGACATGATTTAATATTTTTTTTTATTTGTGGTGTTTCTATTAATTGTAATATATTTTTTAAAATTATTAAGGTATTTTAGATTTTCTTTAATTTAACATAATTATTTATTTAATAATTTATGTAGTTGTAAAATAAATAACTTTTCAAATAAAATAAATTGTTAAGAACCAAAAAAATGAAGAAAATGATTAACACTGCTCATTTAGTGTAAGTTTTTGTGTAATGGGTTGGAGATGACTTGCAGACCACTGAAATTCAACTACGGTAACACCATTTCACTATCTATTGACCGCCCTATCAGCTTCTACAATATTTTGGGCATGTCCGAATCTGGGACCCAATTGGAGATCAAACAAGCTTGTAAGAAACAACTTATTAGAAATGCAAAACAACCAATTCGAAATGTCACGAAATTCCTCGCTCTTCGGGGATGTCCTCAACGTCGAGGAACACATAATGATTATGAACCAAAAACGAAGTGAATAGGGAGTTATTCATATTCCATTATAGATTACTAGGATAGGTACATCCATTTTAACTACACAAATAAAAATAGAATTTTTTTTCGGAAAATATGGAATCTTAGGTTACTAATTGGTGGAATACTTGGTAATCTGAAATTTATTTTGAATGATATTCAAGAAAAGAGTATTCTAGAAAAGTCCTATAATACCAACTAAAGCCCGAAATCACCCTCAAGGATTTCACACTGATGGGAGTTGGCCTTTATTTCTTCTTTTATGAAATGGATAGTTGGAGAGAGAGAGAGAGAGAGAGAACTCCCAGTGCCTTTAATTTACCCCCTTTTGTTTGTCTCGTTTAAAATTTTATTTTGATTCTTCAGTCTAATTCAGTTATTGAGACTAATGACTGAAGGGGTTGAAGATCAAGAAGTGAGTTATTTATACCATTATGATAGGGGTATGGGGTTCAAAACAAAGAAAGATCAAGGAAGCCTATCAGTTTTTCGTTTTAAATAATAGTAGGTACAAATAGTAAATCGAGGTACCCATTTTATGACAATTTTCAATTTCTTTTTTTTTTTCCTTTCCCTTTTTTGGCAAAAAAAAAAAAAGGGGTAGAATGACAAGAAGATATTGAAACATCAATTTGGAAGAGAGCAGGCATGAAAGTAAGCCTCTGTTTGATATACATTATAATTTTCATTCTCATTCTTCTACTAATTTTTAATCACACGTTCTTCAATAAAATAATATTTTTCATCACATCAATAATTTTTCCTTCTTTTTCAATCACATATTCACCATCACATCAACCAAAAAAATTCATTCTTTCTCAAATTATGCGTATCAAACAAGGGCTTAAGTAACTCCTTGAAGTGTCGCCTCCTGAGAGGGACTAGGTGTATACTGAGAGGTTTATTTGGGTCCAGGAGGCCTTTGAAATGCTGTCTGATCCAAGTAGGAGAGCTTTGTATGATCGCGATATGGCTAAGGGCCTTCACCTTGCATTTCCTGCCTGTGGCCATTACAAATTCGACGATGTAAGCTTTTTGTTTTTTTCTTTTTCCAATTACCAATATTGATTGTTCTGCATTGTAGTAATGAAGGGAGATTTTGATTTTATGCTCAACTTTTTTTCATTTGAAGTGGAATTAAACATCAAGGGATGTATATGAAGTTTGTAAATTATTGATCTTTCTATGATAAAACTTTGGGGGGGGGGGGGGGGGGGGGGGGGGGGGGGGGGATTGAACAAAATGTGAGGAGGCTATGCATAAATTTTTGGTTTTGCCTATGAGTATTAGAATACATTGGATTTAGTCAAATTTGTTCTGAAAATAAAGAAAAGTCAGTTTATAAAAGGTCTTCAGTTTTTACACCTTCATATCCGCCCAAACGTATCATTATGAATGAAACATTACATACATTGTACATCACAAACAACTTGATGTGAGAAAAACTAATAATGAAACATAAATACAAGGAAATTTCAGAAAAACAAGGACTCATAGTTTATATTATTCATATTTTATAAATATGCCAAAATATAAAGAAAACTGCTTGTAAAACCACATTCACATCCCCACATTCAAAAGGTTATAGATTAATTAAAAACACTTATTTTGTTTAAGCCATAAACCACTCTGTTTTCAGTTCTGATTTAAGCTCAATCACCTCATTCTCTGGCAAAATTGCCATAATAGTCCTTCCTCCATTCTTCGGTGGCCCTGGGAGCACCAAGATAGCTCCTTCATCACCAACACCATCGACTCGATAGCTAACGTAAATTGGCTTCTCTCCGCGGTAATCAAATTCGTAAAACTTTGCTTCTTCAAGATTCACGAAAGTTAAATTAGCGCCATAAACAATGAAATCAGACACTCCGTTGTCTTTCTCAATTGCATTTTCGATCTTTTCTTGTTGATCGAGTGCTGAATTTTTCATCAATGCTGCTAGCTCTCTAGGGTTGGCTTCCACAATGGAATAATCAGCTTTAACAACACTTATAAGTTGATTATTCCCATCTGCCTTGTTTCGTTCCATCATCTTGCAAATTGTCACAACTTTTGGTTCCGATTCGCGTCGAATTTTTGCTATGCATTGCCAAATGACAGCAGAAAGAGCCTCAAATGGAGAAAAAACAGTGCCATCGCTACTTATTTTTGACTGCAAATGGCTCAATTGTGTGGCATTAACACTAAAGGAAAATGCTTCCATTTTAGAGTTATTAACAGCTATCCAATTGTCTCCAACCGGGCCCACCCGTTTGGCGGAAAGTGGATCTTCCATATACTTTAATGGGCTTTCAGAATTTGTAGACTTTGTTTTCAAATGGGCCAAATTAATGGGCCTGTTAGGTTTTTCACCTGCTACCACCTTTCCTAACTGGTTCAAGAATTCTGAAGCTGAGAATGCATCTCCAAGAACATGGGCCCAGCTCAGGCCCACAGACATTCCTCCACATTTGAATTTAGTGTACTGTACATAAGTTTAAATATATATAAAGTAGTTATGATAATTTAATTAAGAAGTATAAAACTGAACTTCATCCATTGGTCTAGCAAATAATTGCAACAATGAGTAAAACTTAAAATATATAAGAAAAACAAATTAATCTTTATCAACTTATAAATTCAATTTATTTTTCTTCTTTTAGAGGTAAATGTTTACCTAATTTGTCTGGTTTAATTTTCATTATAACTTAATTCGTTTTGGTTCAATTCTCGATTCTAACTATGTCGCCAAGTTTCAATATTCTCAATGAACAAACACATTTATCACCTCAAATAGTACAAGAAGAACTAAATTGGAGCAACCCTGAACTAGTCAATTTTGCTGCAATTCGGTTCCATCGTTGTACATGTGACCGTTTGATTCCTTCCATAGAATTCTCATTAGCACTTAAGGATCGTTTGGCATGGCTTTTATTTTTACTTCATATAGAAGAGTTTTTGGAAGAAACTACCTTAATCTATGTTAGAAAACTAAATTTTAAAAGAGCTTTCTATTCCAAAACTACTTTTAAAGAAAGTCATATTATACTAACTTCCTCTAAAAGTTGTTCTAACTATTGAAAGCACTTTCATACCTGTAAGAGAACAGTCGGAGAAAATGCTAATTCAGGACCGATGATCTGGTTTGGAGTCAGATACTTCTCAAGGGAGGCATTCTCCTTGGTCATCTCCAACCATTCATCCATTGTTTTCTCACACTTTGCTTCAATGAATCTCACACCACAGTCATTGCATTTGATGTAAGGCCGGCCCGACTCGGATCTACGAAACCGTCCACAGATAACTGGGAAATAGTTCAGCACTATGAACAGGGGCTCCTTCATCTCGATGGTGTTCAAGCCCTCAAATGTCTGCTTGCTAAAATAGTAGATTCCTTTCAAGTAGTGAAGCTTCATTGCCAAGTCCATGTCACTCGGCTCGTGAACCGTGTCGGGCTCGATCGCGTTTCCAGGCCCGACGGAGGATAGTTTTATGTCGTAGATCAAACCTTCTGCCATGGAAGATACCATTCTTTGTGACTTAGCTGATGTTAGGGTTTTGTTTATAGACAGAAAAAAGAGTGATGCTAGTTAGGGACAAACTAAATGCCAAGGCTTGGAATACTTCCAAATATACTCTAGAAGCTGATTCGGGTACGGGGTGGGGTGGGGTTGGGGATGGGGATTTGTTGGGAAATTCTACGTCAAATTTCCTTTATTTCTATTACCCGTGGGATCTTTTGTTGTTCAGAAGAATATTAGCAAACAAAGAAAAATTAATAATGTAACGCATAAATTTAAATGGACCGTTACTATATGAAAAATTGTTACAATCATATAGTATTCACTCACCAACCCAATCCCCAAGTATTACAGAAGAAAAATAAGCTCACCTTATTTTTTCCTCTCTCTCAACTCTCTAGCCATGCTTAGTACACACCCATTGAATGAATCTGCTTATAGAATACTTGTTCATTAAGAAAACCAGGAGAGTTTTAATCCAACTTCTCTTCTTCATAAGAAGAGAGTTCTAATTCAACTTCTCTTCTTCATGATGGTCAACAAATGTGACTTTAACAGCCAACATTTCTCCCTCTTAAAGTCACTTTTGTAGATCACTTCAATTTTTTCTATACTTGTCATCTCCGACTTTGACTTTTGAGGCAATTACCTAACAGAATTTGCTACCTACCATTTGGATCATGTCTCCTTCTGAGTCTCTCTCTGTCTCAATATGCTTCTCACAAGTAAATCTGATTTATTTGGTGATCAACGTTCTAATATAATTACAGTATTTATAGTGACAACAAGGTTGAATTCTCAAGTATTTCGTCGAGCCCTAGGGTCATTTGGCATAACTTTTGAGGAGTCAAAATGAACTTTAGAGATCCAAAAGTTATTTTTCTACCTGTTTGGTCAATTTTATAAAAATATTTCTTCTAATTAGAAGAACTTGCAAGTCTGGCAAAAATTTTGACTAAGAAAAACTAATCTTTAATACGAACATGTGGTTGGTGCGATATTAAAAACTTCAATAAATAGGACGGGACTAAACTTTAACTTCTTTTTTTCATTTGACACTATTCAATGTTGTAGTCCGACTCGGCATGATGGGATCGGCGAGGAAGTAAAATATGGGTAGGCGAGTCGAAATAATCAGGAAAAGTTTTTTTTTTTTTCATTTTCTTTTTTAGAAATAATCTGGCACAGTTGGGACATGACATAATGGGATATTATTGCATAGTGAGAATTTCGGTTAACTGGCAGTGACGAGTAGTTATGCAATTAATACAGCATTTAATATGAACATAATTGAAAACCTTGCAAGGTAGGTCAGACCAATCTTTCAAGTTGCATCTCTCTTATTCGATCTAAACTTAAATTTTATATCACTTGGAAATTGACTGCCATGTTCTAACAGCTAGCTCACTGCCATTTGTTTGTGTCGTTTGTTATTGAGATACAAATCTAATTAACATGATAAAAAGTATTGAAAAATCGAACAAATTCAGTTAACAAACATGGCTTATGAGGTCATTTTGGCTCGACTCATATTGTTTTAACACTTACAAATTGGGATAACTTCAAGTTGCCACGCTTAGAACTGAAAAAGAACGATTAATGAGACGACTAGAATTCAATACTTAGTATCGTCGACTCAAAATTAAGGAAGTTGTTGTTTTGAGTTTTTAATAACAATTCCCTGACCGACTCTCATATTTGGGGGTCCCATCTTTCTTTTTTTTGCATTATTTATTTATGCGGGTCTTATTATATGTGAGTGAATGTCAATCAAATAGTAATGAATAGTTCTGTACAAATAGAATAATTCTTTTAATAAAGTTGTACAAAATGTTGTGTTTAGGCAAAGGAGGAACTTGACATGAAAAAGATAGTTAAAGATGTCCAATCCGTGCAGACTTAAAAAGTGGACAGATGGCAAAAGAGTTTGAGGTTCACAACATAGAACGCAGAAACTGAAGTCAACAATTAAAGTTGGGTTGCATAAATGCACCAATAAGGATACTCTGTGTTTGTCTTAATAATTGATATAAATTAATGTATGTTTGGATCATTTTTCTTCTTTTTATAAAAGAATTTTTTGAAAAAGTCATCTTGAATTAGCTTATTCTGAAAGTTCTTTCAATCAGATAAAATACTTTCAGATCATAATCCACACAAACCCAAAATTAGCTTTTTAGTTTAGAAGCAACTTTTCACTTTGAAACGGAAATAACGAATAGAATGGACCATAGAGACTAGAGAGGCTGTTAGATTACGAGCATTTGTAGCATCTAGGTCCTCCAGTGCGAGCCTTGAACTAATTATCATGGGCTCTATTATGTAGTTGGATTAGACTGTGTAATGTTTAGTGTACGAAAATTGTTGTTTGTACAGTCCACGTGAAACTGTACATTTATAACCCCCTCACAACATGGGGGGCTGAGCCAATAAAAAAATAACCCCCCCCCCCCCTCGGCGATTGTGAGGGGGTTGTATGTGTTGCTGTACACTTTTTGTACAGCAAGTGCAATCCGTACAATAATTGACAAAATTGGACAATATAACAAGTTACTTTTCTTTCATAGTAATGTTTAGGACTGGGCATATATCCCGAATCGAATTGAATCGAATCGGACTCGAACCGAACCTAACTGAACCGAACGGTTCTTCATAAATGAAATACCCGAACAAGTATCTGACTTGAGAACCGACGGGTACAGTTCGATTCTCGGTTCTTGACCCAGAACCGAAGAACCGAATAAGAACCTAAATTTTTTTAAAATTTTTTAATTTTTATATATGAGATAAATCAAATTATTTTAGTTTTTTAAAAATAAATTAACAAAGATAGAGTTTGCAATGAAGAGACTGGGTTCTATGGGGCATTGAGACATGTGATAAAAAAATATATATATATATATATATATTATATTTTTTCTTATTAAATTTTATTGGTTGAACAATTTTTAGTGTATTTATGTTTGTTAATTATGATTTTTCAATCTTTTTTGTAGAGTTTTCTTAGTATCTAGTATGGCAAGTCAAGCAATAGATGGTTAAATCAAATAGTTGGTAAGTAAATACTATTGTATTAGCAATACTTTAAAATATTTTATCTCTATGAGTCTATGACTTCTAATTTATATGGATCACTGATATTTTAGTATTACTAATTTACTATCTATTTTTGTTATTTGTATACATTGGTAAATTAATCTTATTGGACAACTTGTTACTTATATGTTATTAAATTGGAATACGTTAATTTGTAAAAACTAAGATTGAACATGTTAGACTGTATCATTATTATAAATGTTAAAAAAAAAAAAATTATACTATGGAACCGAACCGAACTGAATCGAATGGAACCGAACCTGAACGATTCCAAAATTATATTTGGATCCGACAATTTCGTTTACTAACTACCCGAAAATTTTCATTTCGGTTCGATAGTGCCCAGACCTAGTACTTTTTTGCCCTATCCAATTATCCCGATCAAGCATCCCGTGGATGTATACAAAAGTATAGGGAATAGATTGTACCTTCATTTTAATCAGATATACGCAACGAGAAACAAATATAAATGCCATTAGAACAATGTTAACAGGAAACTTGGATTATAAAAATGGATTACATCTGAAGTTAACGAAATGAATTAAACTACCCATTTCCCTCATATTACTTTTTTGGTGATAGTGAAACTAAAGCTACTCTCACACTATTACAAAAGAGAGCGTACTGGCCTAAAGCAGCATAATCGATTCAGGTGCTTAAGCATCTTCCTGCAGGACACTACTCAGTTTTGTGTAATACCTCGTGGAAGTTTCCGATATAAATCAATCAGGTCAATATCCTGGACAATGAGAGATGAGACACGCTATCACCAAGAACCAATCGTGCAATGGATTCTGATCGACTGAAAAAAAATTCAGAACCAGGGCAAAGAATTGTGTATGCTACCAAAGCAATGGAAGGGTGCAATAAGCCAATAATCCTGTCAGTACACCAATCCATCTCAGCAGCCAGGAATAATCACTGCATCGGGCAGCACTAAATTAACAGCAATGATTAGTAAGGGATGACATATGGCAGAGCATAAACCTCAGCTGATTCTATATACATAGCTTCAGACCATACACTCAAGTCTTCCCTGACCCCACAAAATCCCACCTTGGGCTTATTCGATGAAGGATCCTTCTTATAAAATAACCACTCCTGGTCATCAGTTTGCAACTCCTCCATCTTGGGTACTGTGAGAATCTCACTAAGATACTTGAAATCAGGATGGAGAGGCCTCCTTGAAGCTTCAGCAATTAGATTCTCCATCTTGGGTAACCTGAGGACTTCATTCGGAAATTTGGAATCTAGATGGACTGATTTTTTTGATGTTTTAACATTTTGATCAACAGGCGTAGTAGCAGTCGAAGGCTTAGGTATGGATGGACACAGTTCATGGGCTTCAAGAGTAACAGTCATCCTCTGGTACTCGTTATCCGAGCGATTATTATAAGGAGACATCTGTTTATAGGAAGCATATACATTGGGATTTTGGCAAGCTTCAAAATTGCTTCCATTCTCTGTCAACTGGTGAGGAGTAAGCCTCTGCAATTTATTTGGTCTGACTTCGCTCTCTGTAAAATAAGCAACACTAATCAGCCTATAGAGAAGGTTACCTGTAGTTGAACAAGCTTATGCAAATTCACCACGATATCAAATTCTAACAGGAAAGTACGATGAAGTCACAAGAGACCTGACAAAAGCATCCTAAAGATGCATAAAATGTCAGGGAGTGCCTGATAAGCTTTCCTGATTCCCTTAGCCACAATAGAAACTAAAAAACAAACTTTTGAAATAGTTTGGATTTTATTATATTGTTCCGTTGTACATGAGAACTCACCATGAAGAAAACCATTGACACTCACATCTTCTATTTTCCTGATATTTCCCCCATCAACAGCACTTCCATTGATGTCCGTCAATAGATGTGTACTTACATTGCTAGTAACACCGACAAGATTGTTCCTGCCTACATAGCTGGATCTATCCTGCTCGCTTTTCTTATTTTCAATTAGTCCCATCTCCTTCTCCTCCCTTCTCTTCTCCTTTTTTTTCTCCTTATTCCTGGCTTTGTCCTTCCCATGGACTTTTTTATCTCTATCTTTGAACTTGTGTTTGTCTCCCTGATTATCATCACTTTTTTCTTTTGATCTCTCTTTACCTTCCAACCTACTATCCTTGTGTTCCTCCATTGGTTTGGGCATTGCTTCAACTTTACTTTTGGTCATTCCAGCATTGCTCTGGACCATGTTTGCACTAAACTCTTCCCTGAATCCTTGCACATCTACTTCTCTACTATCGACTCTCTTGTCCTTGTTCTTTCCCTTGTCCCCTGCCAATACTCCTGAAGAATCCCTGTTACCAGCTCTTGCATTTGCCCCTTGATCCCTTTTGCTGAAACCTGAAGTTTTGTTAAGCAACTGGCTCTCTGCACCCTTCTCATCATCTCTGATTCTCCTGTCGAGCTCCTGCAAAAATTTTGATTCCTCAGATCCCTGAAGAAGAAGGCTATTTTGAGTAAGCTTCCCTCCATTTTGATCCAGAAGTTGTGTAGTATGTTTCGCCTCATGTGTGGAACTGCTTTTGATTTTATTGTGTCCTTCTGAATGAAGCTTCTCCTCACTACTTTCCTCAAGCTTCCCAGCAACTGTTGACTCATCAGAGATGCTTTTCTTCTCTCTGTCTTTTTCCCTGTCCTTCTCCTTGTCCTTCTTCTTGTCCCTGTGTTTTTCCTTCTTGTCCTTGTATTTTTCTTTTCGATTTTTCTTTTCCCTGTGTTTTTCATCGCTTCTTTCTTTTCCCCTTTTTTCTTTACCTTCTCTTCGTTCCTTCTCCTTCTTGTACTTCTTCTCTTTATGCTTTTCCTAAAACCACAAGAATTATCAGCACATTCTGCTCAAAACTATAAATTACATTGTCGCAATTTACTGAATAAAATAGTCAAATTTGAACCGCGACTGTAGTAGCACGACTTTAGAAGACAAAATCATGTAAATCATAGTTGAAGATAAATGCCCTTGACGAAAGTAATGTCGTATAGGAATTTCAATGAAATAGAGAACTGAGTACATCAATAAAAACTCATGGATAACACCATAAATTACTACACATGTAAATTTTGAAGCAATCATGATTGCAAACTATTAGAAGATCCATGAAATATTGAAGAAGAGATACATCAGTATATGTAATCATATCAGTCAAAAATCTTCTCACTTTCTCCCTATCTTCCTCAACCTTATGTTTATACAAGGTACCACGGCCATTTCGCTCTCAGTATGTGTACCCTGAAGTATTCATATTTATGCAAGAACAGAAAATGTCAGAAAACTAGAAACCTCTACGCTCCTGTGTAACTCATCAATAAGACCTCTGCCATGTCGAAGAGATTCCATCCTAAAAGGAAACCCTCCGACGAGATTCAGTTTGGCCATAGGCCGCCAACGTATATCTTTTCTTATGTTCACTGCCCAACACCAGTTTTACCAACCACTTACATGCCTATATTTAGTAAAACAAATGGAAGCCTAACCTAAGAGCCACCTGACAGCATTTTGCACTGAGACTGTCTAGCTTAGAGGCGCCGGATGACCTATTTATTAGTTTATTCCCTAGGAGCTTAGCTGACTCAGCAGTCAGATTGGTATACCTGTCAACCCATCAGATCATTCACCTCTTTGACTAACCATCAAAATTAATCATTGACCTCTTCCCAATTGATTCTTAAGTAGCTTTATTGAGATTTGTGAAGGATTTTCTTTCACACAGAAAGTCAAGTCAACTTCTCTCTGAAAGAACGACTACTCAAAAGCCATATAAATCGTTGTTTGAGTTCGTGCTTCATTATCCGAAGGAGAAACTGCCATTGGTGCCTTAAGCAACAAACTTTTACGATTCCTTGTTAGCAGGTCAACTTCTGTTCGATTAAATACTGTCAAATAGAATTACGTAATACAAAAACTATAGTCAGCTAAGCTTCATGTCATTTTTCTTAAATGCTAAATCAAGGCATCTCAATTATGAGTTAACATTTTAAGGAAAGCACTTTCATATCTTTGGACTGCACAAAATGCTCAGTAAACAAAATTCAGTTTCAATTCCATTGTGGAAAGAGGATCGCCTCTTCCTCCACAAGCAAGCAAGAAAAAATACCAAAGGCTTCCAAGCACACAAGCAAGATTCCCATGCAAAGGAGTTAGCAATAAATGGTCATAGGCTTCATGGCATCTTACATAAGTTACTATTCTAGTAATACTCATATCTCAGTAGTCCCTTTTGTCCCTATAGGGTGGTGTTAGTTTTTCATTGAGATTTATTTTTTGCTTTCAACGGCACTCCTGTTTCCAAATGGTTTCACAAACTTCCATCTTATTTTTCAAGATTTAATTGTGTTAGGTGTTTCTTCCTTAATTCCGTTCTGGTTGGTGGTGAGAGGGCAATATTTTAAACAAATGATCTAAGGCACCTATAGAATAAACTTCTAAAACATCAATGAAAGATGCAGCTCATCGCTAAATGCTGAAATTGGAGAGAACTTATTTCAACAGCAATACCCCAGTAGAAACCTCAAACAAAGGCAATAATTTTCTTAAGTAGAAATGGATTCATTTTAATCTTATACATGCAGAGAAACATGTATTTCAAGGCTTTGTCATGTTAATTCTGTGAAAATCGTTCCAATACATTTCATTAAGCTGATCTAATTTTCTATCAGAAATTCTTGAAAGGGATTAAATAAAGGTTCATGGTGGGGCTTGAAAACTCACTGAGGTTGTGTTGGTGTTTTACTTTAAAAAAAGGGGGGCATTAAATCAAGGTTATTCTCTCCATAAATGTTTTTGTGTAATCTGTTTTATCTTTTATCTTTTATCTTTTTCAAACTTATATCTTGCCTTGTCTCATAAAGCAGAAAGGAGAAAGAGGAACCAACAAACTAATTCAGCATGAAAATTGTGTGCCTGTAAATATTACTGATATTTAAATTAGAATAATTCTACTTGTACCAAATGGATTACCGAACAGGTGCCATAATAAACAAGTGGCAGCCCTCTATTGGGGGGGTGCCTGACGCATCAGGCACCCCTCCAATAGGGGGCTGCCACTTGTTTATTATGGCACATATTCGGTAACTCATAAGGTACAAGTAGCAGCACCGTTTAAATTATTAGATAAAGCAGTCACAATAAAGACTCCTCCTTCCCCACAAATCGTACACAATTTCAGTTAGATTTACAGGCACACAATCTCCACGACGAGTCATGGTGCTAGAGGATGCCTCTACCAACAAATATAAACGGCAGACTGCTCCATGTAGCCATCATGGAAACAGCAGAAAGGTTCTGCATAAAGTTCTAGAGCAATGATGGATCTTCCAATCTTTCATAGAGACCTCTACTTTTCTTTTCTTTTCTTTTTTTCTTTTGAATTATTTAAATGTTTTACAATTGGCACGTAATCCGTTTAGTTGAGAATTTCAAGTGCAATGATGAATCTAGATGAGAATTCACGTGATTACTTTTCAAGTCCCACTATTACAACACTATATTTAAGAATATTGTGTGTCAGTTCTTTGGCCGCAACTGCGTTGGAAATAAGGCTTACTTTATTGTCCTCGATGTTGCTTGGAGGATTGTTCATATTGGCTCTAAAGGTCAGGAGACCATGTATTAGGAGGTAACTGACAATTCATTAGTAATCGACTAATGATAATTTATACTCCATCATTTCCCTGATAAAAAAGAGAAACTACATCTTTTTTATTTCTCTATTGTTTTAAGTAATTCCTTAAATTTCCCATCACTTGTTTCTTAGATGTTCCAATAAAAGCCATGAATTTAATCAGTACACTTGATTATGCTACATTACTACTTGATTCACCTAGTCCATCAAGCGATCTCTATGCTCATGGCCTGACAAGAAACCGATTGCTCTGAGAAACATTGCAATTAGTGGTTCACAGAACGAAGAGTAAATTGCCCAAATAGTCATTGAACTTTACATCATGCTTCCACAAGGTCACTGAACTTTAAAAATCACTCAACTCATCACTAAACTTTTCAAAAGATTTACACGGGTCACTGAACTTTAAAAATTACTTTATTCGTCACTAAACTCTGTAAAAAAAAATTCACGGAGTCACTGAACTTTGTAAAAAGTTTTTCAGGGATCACTAAATTAGTAATCCACTGGGCAATTTTTTGTAAAATTAAGTGATGAATTAGATGATTTTTAAAGTTCAATGACCCCGTGAAAACCTTTTGCAAAATTCAGTAATCCCGTAAAAATCTTTTGGAAAGTTCGGTGTTGAATTTGGTGATTTTTAAATTTCAGTGACCTTGTGGAAGCATGGTGTAAAGTTCAGTGACTATTTGGACAATTCACTCCAGAACGAATAACAATAGTTCCAACAATTGATTCACTTGGTTGATCTTAATTTTAGAAAACCATATGCGTCCAGAACCCTTCTGAACCCAACTTAGTGCTCGTCTTTAATACACAGTCAACCCATCAAAAACTTATATGTATATAAAAATGATATCACTACTAACCACTTTAGAACAGTTCTATATCAGATCAACATTCAGTCCAGCATTAAGGCAGAACTCATGCACTGTAAGTCACTAAAACACACTAAAATTTAACATACAACACAATGGGGAAAAAATCATACTAATTATGTACCTCGCTAATATCGCAAACATACAACAAATAAAGGTTCACTAAATTTCAACTCAGGGAAATATATCATCTGACATCAATTAAAAATACGGAAGTACATCCATCAACAGACAGGTTTAACTGAGCAAGAAAATCAAAGCTGGCGAACTGGTACTGTCATTCCAACAAAATTAATTCACAATGCTAATCAACAGGCTGGTGCTTTCATTTAACCAAGCATCAAAAAAAATAGCATGAAAATGTTGCATATTAGAGTGCGGAACATACAACTATAAATTAAAGGAGAATAAAGTAGACTGTCGGGGAAAACTTGAGGAACTACGATGTGAAGGTTAATTTGATCAACTTAAATGCTGGTAAAGCAGAATTAGAACTATAGAATTCCATCTGTTGGTTACAGCCAACATTTCCTGGAAAGGCAATGATAACGTTGAACACAAAGAGAGACAACAATATAACAGCAGATAAGAGAAAAATGAACAAACCTTTTTCAATGAATCCAAGTCTTCAGGCCTGTGCTCTCTTTCATACCCTGGTGGTGGAAAGGGAAAGCAGCGAGACATTGTACACTATCCCAGTACAAACGAAATTATAACAGTCACGAAAACAGAATGCTTGGATTGTTTCCACACAGTAGGAGTGATACGGTATGTGAACAGACCAGCAATTATATTCCTGTCCATGCACCATGACACTGCATTGGATTTCCAGCTTCAATACTCACCTTTTAAACTCCTCTCCACAGACGCAGGAGCCAAAACCAACTTCTTCACACACTACTTTCTTCTAAACGCACGCCAAAATCCAAAATTTCACTTCCAACCTCAAGCCAAGTACACCACAATGTTAGCTCTAAAATGCAAGAGCAAATTCAAAAAACTTAATAAAATTCAACCCCAGTTCAAGGTGAAATATTTATAGAAATTAAATAAACACTGTATTAGGCAAACACCAAATACAGACTTCCGGAATTTGGAGCTGATTTAGCTAATCTTCCAGAGGAAAACTAAGTTAATCCAAAAGGTTTTTGGAGAAAGGAAAAGGTCTCTTTGTTATATGCTCTTGCAGCTGGTCTACTGAGCCGATGACACTTGATGGTCATTAGTTTCACCTTCTCTGCCTTTTGGGCAAATATTATGGCACAAATCATTCCCCAACTCAAACAAATAGCGTGAAAAATAATGAAACCCACAACTTATTATCACCTGAATTCCCAAAAGGCCCCTTTTTCCACCGTCTTCTAAATTCTATTCAAATGAACAGTCCTCTTCCATGCCCTTAATACAGCTACTTTCCACCAATCACTGTGCTCGGATTGCTAGGTGATTCATGAGCTCAATTTCTCTGAGGATCAGATCCAGCTCCTACTAATTCTGCAATCTGAAGAGCGCAGTTCATCACTGAAAGGCCCTGAAAGCTCGGAAATTCCAATTGGATCCTTCAAGTTCAAGAAATTCGCGATCAATCTTATTCCTGATTGAAAATTCACGCCTCGGAAGTTTGATCAGCCACAAGAACCCTGGAAAACCTCCACCGTAAGTAACTAATATATCAGTAACAAAAAACCCCAAATTCAGAAAAATTAGAAGGAAAGGAATATCCGATTCATTTAGTAAAAGTTGTTTTTTCACGGAATGAAAACCGAACATTTAACACTTTTTAGCAAAACAAATAACCGAAAGATCCAAATGCTTTGACGGGAATCGAATCTCCGAATTATGTGAAAATTTTGAAAAATCAAAACTCAATTTTACTTGGACACGGTGAAGTTAAACTAAATTATTACATTCAATTCGTCTTTAAATTCAGTAAATTACTTTGTCCGCAACAAGATGAATAGCATTTTCGGGAGGAAACAAGATCACAATTTCTTTTAACAGTAACAACAATTACTTCAAAATAAACATAATAAATAATCAAATAAACAATCAAATCCTCAAACTTATCTTCTCCAAAGATACATACGTTTAGATATAGGGGTGGGGGTCAAGGATTGGGTAAAAACAGTGGGAATGGGGGTTTTATTTTGACACGCAAATTGGCAAGCAGACTAAAAGGGATTGAAATATTTTTATAAGTAGGCTCATATGGACAAGGCCCACGCTGGCTCGATTTGGTGTCCGTTTATCGAAAGTGAAAATTACACCCCTACCTTATATTTGAAAATCAATATTCTAAAATGAAACAGGAGGTTTCACTTTTCAAAAATCAGATATTTTATTTTATTTTAATTAATATTTTTACTAAATCCTAATTATCTCCATCTACATTTCTCCATTTTCTCTCTATCCCTCAAGACAACACTGTCGTCGTCGTCGTCGTCGCCATTGTGAAGACGCTATCATCTGAACGACGCGACTGTGAGGGCCCGAGCAGTAGCCAGCAAGCTCGGATCGTCGCTGAGTGTCGATGATCTGATCCGCAACGCCAAATCGGAGTCAAAGAAGAAAAGGGACGCATGTTGGTTGTAGCGCCTGTGGTGTAGGTGGATCTATAAGATTTTGTCAATTTTTGTTGGATTTAGTCGATTGGTTTTTGGGGTGGTTGTTGTTGGCGGTGGTGCAGGTGGATCCAACGATATTGGTGGTGGATTTTAGCGTTGGTGAGGTGGTGTGGTAGTGAATCTGGTACTATTGGCAGTGGTAAGGTGGTGGTTGCAAAAGGTTGGGGTGCAGGTGGTGTCGGCGGCGACGATTGAACGGGATGAAGAGATGGTAATGGTGAGATGGCGGTGGTGGTGGCAGTGACGGTGACGGTGATTGTAGATTGGTAGTGATTGTGTTGGTGGTCGTGGTGGTAGCAGTGATCGTGATGGTAGATTTGAGAATTTTTTTTATTGGTGATGGTAGGTTAAGAATTTTTTTTTTTATTGGTGGTGGTGGTGTGGTGGAGATGATGGTTTTGATTCTTGGTACAGGCGATGGTGGTCCTAGTGGTGGTGTGGTGGTGATGGGACTGTGTAACGGTCATAGAGGCGATGTTGCTGTCGAAGGTGGTAGTGGTGGTTCTGGCGAAGACGATGGTGGTGGTGCTACTGTTGGAGGTAGTGATAAGAAGGTGGCAAGAAGTATTGGTGGCGGTCACAAATTATTTTGTTGATTGTGACCATTAAATTGGTTAATCTGTGACCAATAAAAAAAGATAAATTGTGATAAAAAAAATAATGTGTGACCTAAAAAATTGTTACTATGTGACCGATAATTTGATAATTTGTGACTATATAATAAGTTGTGACCTATAATATTGTGATTTGTAATCGATAAATAAATTGTAACTTATAATTTTTTTTATTTCTGACCAATGAACGAATTGTGACCTATAAATTTTTTGAATTATGATTGAAAAATAATTTGTGACATAAAAATTTGATTTGTGATCGAAAAAATAATATGTGACTAATTAAATCGTTAATTTGTGACCAGATTGTATAGATATGTGACTTTATTATATTTAATTAATTATTTAATTAATTAAATTATAAATTAATTAATATAAATATCTTATTTTTTAAATTTGAAACATTTATTCTTAGTTTTGAAATGAATGATATTTAACTTCTTAGTTATGAATTTTTTCCTTATCAAAATCTATGAGTCCAAACCCAATTGGTGAGCATTGGGAAGGGGTTCGGGATGGTCGGTCCGGATTTTAAAAATTAAAATCACCCCCAAAACTTCAGGTAAGAGTAAATTTAATGAATATTAATCAAACTTTACTTCATATTACTACTTGCTCACAAAACTATAAAATATAACACATTGGTCACCCATATTTTCAATTGATTACTACTTCGTCACTCGTTTAATTTCCGTTATCCTCAACTAATGGAATATGACACGTACTTGACGGAATCTAACGTGGCACATAACACACTTTCAATAATGCCAAATAGACCCAAAGTGTGAAAAGCCCATGGCAATTCATTATTTCTTTAATTCTGTAACTTATGCTTTCATTTTTAAAAATAAAATATAAAAAAAAAAAAAAAAAAAACCTTTCCTTTGAAAATAACAAGGAACCCACGTTTACGCTTCATCTATATCAATATTCTTCCAAATATGAATCTACAAGAGGTTATTCCCATTTGAATAATCTCAATCTACTAAATTTTGAGCAAAACCAAAATCTTTGAAACAAGAAGACCCACCGGCCTTGGGTATGGAATGCAATACCATTGTGGAAGAAACAAGATTGGAGATTGATAAGTGCGGATTTCGTACTTATTTAGGACCGTTAAATTTATATATTTGTGAGTCTTCTTTAGTGTATTATTACTTATTTTTGTTATTTAGGTGGCAACCTTAGTTTGAGCAATGATTTGGAAGTATTTAAGAGAGAACGGAGCATGAAGTATTGGAGATGCATTAATCTCAAGTTTGACAGACAATTCCATCACTTGTTGGAGGAAGAAATGTTGATGGAATTGGCTTGAAAAATGATGCAAGTGGCCCAGAAAACAGAAAATAGATAAAGATTCAGCAAGTCAGGTGTCTGGCGCCAAAAACTAAAAACCAGCAGATGTGCCAGCGCCGTAGAGCCCGGCCACACGGTAACGCAGGAAATCTGATTTTTGCACTCTTTTTCGGCCCATTTCGACTCCAACCCGTCTCCAATCTTCAACACAATATAAATACAAGTCTTTGAGCTCATTTCCAGGTCAAGAAATGAGGAGGGAGCCGACCAAAATATAGAGAAAATCTGGGAGCTCTCTCTCTCTTACCAACATTGGATGATTTTGGGAAGAAGAAGAAGAAAACTCCATTGATGAAGAAGTTTCCACCCAAGCATCTCCTTCAATAAGCATTTCTTCTCTTTTAATCTCATTTTTATCCTTATGTTGTATTATTTTGTTGGGTATTTGTAAATACTCTATGGATAGCTAAATGAAGGTATGATTGGGGATGATTTTGAGTCCTAGAATGATTTTATATTGTTTTTGTGCTATATAGTTCTCAAGATTGATGTGTTTAATCCATTGTGTTTACTATTTATATTGTTCTTCTTGATTGTTTGGGATGACAACTAGATGATTGAGTTGATACAATGAATACTATTTTAGGATTTATAGTACATAATCGCTATTTATTCTAAACACAGTAGCAAGTACATTTTAATTTATCATAGTATGTAATCGCTATTCAATTGAATGTATGTGGATTAACACTTAAGCTAGTAAACCGAGATTGCGAGTTTGCACTTAATTCAATTCAACTCTATCGTTTTAATGCTTTTGTTAAATTAAATCTAGCAAACTTATCCTAAATTGTTTAATGAATAGGGTTGGGTAGAGAGCTTTTTTTATTCAAATAAAATGTAATGAGAGTTTGAGATAATTGAGTTTTTAATTATTCTCGAATTGTTGTTGAACTTGAAAACGAAAATCTCTTACGAACATTGATAAGTAAATCATTCTAGCAATGAAGAATATTCCTTGATCGCATTCTCATTACATTGTTTCCTTTTTATTCTCGTATTTTCTATTTTGCATTTATCGCTTTCTTTAGTTTAAATGAACCAAAACTTCCCCCCATTTACTTATTTGCTTATTTTACTTTTCTTGTTGCAATTGACATAATTGAAAACAATCCTCTGTGGGAATGACCATTACTTATCAAATTACTACTTGAACAATACTTTTAAGAAAAGTAAGGAATATTAACTTGGTACGCTTTTGGAAGCTATCAATTTTGGTTCCGTTGCCGGGACTTAATTTGGTACCTTTCCGAAGACCACAACTTTGTAGTTGTATCTTTGTTTATTTGCATCTTTTTTACTTTTTCTTTGAAATCATATTTTTATCATTTTTAATTGAATCTACATTTTTATCTGGGACAATAAATTCTTTTATTAGGAGCATATTCATGATCTTTTATTTGCTTATATTGTATCTACATATGTGGAGGTGTTCAGAAAACCCTAACATATTATTTTCAATGCAGACCCGACCTTTGATGAAGAGGAGTTGATACCTCTCCAATGCCACTTCAATGATTAAGATGATGAGCTTAATGATGATAGTTTTCAATTTGATAGGAATGCACCTGAACGCATTGTGGTAGGATTTAATGCAGACCCGACACTTGAATTCGAGGCTAGAGGTAGTGAGGATGAATTACATACTAATAATTCTTCCGATGAAGAAAAGAATTATTGTTTTCCCATTTATGATACTAAAAGAGAAAAGTATGACCCGCGATTAGAGGTTGGGAAGGAGTTCAAAAATATTAAGGAGTATAAGCAAGCTGTTAGGAATTATGGGGTTGCAACTGGGCATAATTTTCGATTTAAGCCAAATGATTATGAGAGGGGCACTAGCCATATGCCAAAAAAGACGATTGTGTATTCAGGATTTGGGAATCGTTGAATAAGGCGTTTGGTTGTGTGAAAATAAAGTCTTAAGAATTCAAAGCACACATGTACAAGGGCAGAACAAATAGGCATTGTACTGCTAGGTATATAGCCAAGAAGTGTTTGGAGACTTTTAAAGTTGATCCTGATTGGAAGACTAGATTGATTAAGAAGGTTGTGATGATTTGAAGTTGACAATCAGCGATGTTACTACCTGGAAGGCTAGAAGATATGCTTGGATATTAATAGAGGATTCCGATGAGCACCAATTTGATTTGTTTAGGTCTTTTGCAGCTGAAATTTTGAGAATCAATCCCAGTTCTACATGTATAATTGTCATGAATGCTGACAAGTTTCAAGGAATATATGTTTGTTTAGAAGCTTGCAAAAGAGGGTTAGTGGCAGGTTGTAGGCAACGTTTAGAGTTAGATGGTTGTTTTTTGAAAGGGACTTTTGGAGGTCAGATGCTCGTGGCAATGGCATTAGATGCCAACGATTGTATATATTCAGTAGTAAATGCTTTAGTGGAGAGAGAATACTACTGCTTGGAGGTGATTTATATCACTTTTGGGCGAAGATTTGAGGATTGTTAATAGCAATTAGTGGACTTCAATTACTGATATGCAAAAGGGTTTACAGAACGTGATAGAGGATTTATATCCAAAGGCTGAACATCAATTTTGTGTCAAACACATGTAAACCAATTTATTTTGGGCTGATTTTAAGGGTTTGACTTTGAAAGACTATTTATGGAGGGCTGCGGAGTCAACAACAGTGCCTGATTAGAAGTTCTGGATGGATGAAATTGAGAAAGTGAGCAAGGCTGCACATGGTTTATTAATGAAGAGGATATGGAAAAGTCCATATTAACAATATTGATTGATTTACATATAAGCTTCATGAAAAGAATACAATCAAGGAGGGATAAAATGAGAAAAGCCACAGGACCTTTGTGCCCTAAAATACAACAGAAATTAACGAAGAACGGTGAAATAGCTTAGATGTTTAAGGTTAACTGGTCAGGGGACACAATCTTACATCAAGTGTTCGAATGGAGAATATATTGTTGATTTTCCAAACAAGACGTGTGCGTGAAGGAGATGGGATTTAACATATATTCATTATGGTCATGCAGTTGTTGCTATTGTAGATAGATATGGTGAGCCTTGGAAGGACTTTCATGAGTGCTATAGAGTTGATACATATCTTAGCTGTTATGAGAATATTATTAATCCTATAAATGGGTCGAAGTTATGGCATCCATCATATGCCCCTCCAATCAAACCACCAAGTTGGTTTGTGATCAAAAGGGGGAGAAAGCAAAAGAAGAGAAGGAGACAACAAGAAGAAGATGTCATCACCCGTTCAGGCTCAAAGGAAAAATGAAGAAACGGGGAACTATGCTTATGACTTGTAGTATCTGTAGAGGAATGGGGCACAACATGTGATACCATCAGAGGCCTGATGAACCACAAAAGGTTTTTGTCTTTTAAGTAGTTTTAATTTTAGTCTTTTCATATATTTGCTTAGAATGATAATTTCATGCGCTTATTTATTTTAGGATTAGATTGCTTATGATGTGGAGCGTACAATTCAAGAAATGTCTAATCAGATTAATGACCAAAACTTAAGGGTAACATAAATGTTGTGTGTTTTGCAATAGTATTGGTTTGTGTTTAATATGTATCCAAACTGATTATAGTTTGCTCGTTCGTTTTTTCCATTTTAACATAGGCAAACCTAGTGCCTAGGAGATCAAATACGAGTTCAAGAAATGAGTTCAACTACCACCACCTTCACCGTATGAGTTTCAATTCAAGCCAACGCCTGGATTAGGTCTGACAAATGATTCACAATATGATTCGAGTGCTATTTCACTTATTGAGCCAGGTTCTTCGATGATTGAAAAAGGCGTGTCAACTAGAGCATTTGTTTAAATCCCAACTAAAAATATCCCAATCCAAAATATGGAGGAAGATTTGCAACAAATTAAGGTTCAAGAAAATGCACAAAAGATATCAACTAGAGCAAAGAATAGAAAAATAGAAAGAGGCTCGATTCCATATGCACCTCCAAGGAAAAGGACCCATGCAATTACTCAGTAGAAAACAATTTGTCTTTAGTACTTCACTTTAAAAGTTATGTCATATTTTGCAACAAACTAGTTGGGGTTGTAATCAGCTACTTAAATTGCTTCGCTATGCTTTCTTTGTGGTATGAATGGAAGTTTTTTTGACATTATTTGCCTTCTCAAGATGCTATGATTTTTGTTCAATCATTGGGAATAATGCAATCGTGGTGTATCCATTTAAATGCAATATGTTGCATTAAATTGCATTTAGCAGGTGGAATCGGATGCATCATAGTATCGATGCATCAGGTTGATGCACGTATAACTGATTGTCTGCCTTATCAAATAACCATCGGCAACCTCCATCATCTTATTAATGAGCAATTATCATATTAAAAAAACAATAACATATTAGTATTTAAGAATAAATCCATAATACATATGAAGGATTAAATTTCATTCCATTCAATTACAGCTGCAATACACATTCAACACAAGCCACCAATTTTTCATACTACAATACAGGGAAAATGTAACAACCCGACCTCTACGTCAAAACCATTATATCATACGTATTATCCACTTTGGGGTGGGCAAAGCTCATTTATCCTTTCACGACTTTCTATCGCGTTCCCCATACTGAAAATTGAAATTGAAAAATATACCCACAAATGACAAAACTATTGAATTTTACATATTTGAAATTTTGTATGATTTTTTTAAAAATTTCATTTTTTATTTTTTTATTTTTATATACTTTTTTGCCAGACCGGTTTGGTTTGGTTCAAAACCATTTCATTGACGGGTTCACGTGGCATCAAACCGACGATTTCTAAATGCGGTTTCGATTGATTTTTCAGTTTGACCATTTTTACTTACAGCTCTAATCTTGGGTTCGAATCTTATAAGACGCGACAGAAAGTCATGAGGAGATAAGTGAGCTATGTCCACTCCAAAGCGGACAGTACGTAAACTAGCGGCTTGGGTATAGAGACCCCATGCCGTTACAGAAAATGTTAATGTGGTGGCAAATGAAGACAATTTTTCCTACTACAATCATGGATGTATATCTATTGATCAAGACGTTCAGGACGAAGAAGTGATAAGGATAACAGCCTCAATGACACGAAAACCTCTTTAATCACTAAAACCCTTAGTTCTTCACCATTTGAAACCAATAATAGTTTGAGGACAGGTTGTAAAGCATTTTTAGCAGAAAAATCTATCTTTCCTTCCCTGTACTAGCAGGTTATCCAGTATGTTCAACCGATTGATTTGTAGGAAAACCACCCTGCAAATAAAAACAAAATTTATGTAAGATCTCATAGAACCGGCCCTGGGACCAATCCACCTAGGCAAGGGCTTAGGGCCTCAAAAATTTTGATGGGCTAAAAAGAAAAATGGGTGTATATATATTTTTAGTGGAAATTACACTGCACCTTACTTTAGGAATTCAACATTTTAAAATCAGGTGGGAAGTTCCATATTTCACAAATCAGTTATTTCACATTTAAATATAAATATTAAATATATAATTTTTATCTCAAAACCCTAATCAATTTACTATCTCTTTTCTCTCTCTATATTTGCTTCTCTCGTTTCTTTCTCTTCATACCCGTCGATGTCACTCTCTTCATACCCGTCGCCGTCACTCTCAGGCAAACCATCACCGACCAGAAGAATAGACTGTGGCGGTGCAGTGAAGTGAAGCAGCTCGTCGCTGCAGCGACGAAAATCTTTTTGAAAGGTGGATTTTGTATCATTGGGGTGAATTTAGGACAAAAATGGGACCTTGGTTGACGACTTTAATGGAAGCAACAGATGGCGAAGCCTTAATCATCAAAAAATTTGACTAGATTAAGGAGAAGAATTATCAGATCTGGCTTGATTTGAGGAGACGGTGGTGATGAGGCATAACGAAGAGGAGATGTTCAGAGAAAAAAGAATGGAAGTTTATGATTTGTTTAGGTGCTAGGCTCGGGCATATTGTAATGTGAGTTGCTGAGGTGTGTGGCAGTGACGGTGGTAGGTCGTGGTGGCTGTGATGGCGACGTCGTGGTGGTGGTGTTGATCTGTGAAAATGTGGTTACGAACTGATGCTGAAAATCTGGGATGAGTTTTTATTGGTTGTGTGCAGTTGCTGGTTGTGGCCGTATGGTAGTGGGGTTGCAAGCTGTGAGGTGGAGTGGTGGTGGTGTCGGTGGTCGTCGTGGCGATGGTGATAGTATGTTTGGAAAAATTTTGGTTGGTCGTGATGGTGTGGTGCGATGGAAGGTGGTGGTTATAGATTATTTAGTTGACTGTGACCACTAAATTGGTTAATCTGTTACTAATAAAAAATATGTAACCAGTGATTTGGATAATTTGTGACTAATAAATAATATGTGGCATAAGAATTATTAATTGTGACTAATAATCTAATAATTTGTTACTATATAATAAGTTGTGACTTATAATAATTGTGATTTGTGACCGATGAATAAATTGTAACCTATGAAATTTGTGAATCGTGATCGTAAAATAATTTGTGACATTAAAATTCTGATTTGTAACCTCAAAAATTATCTGTGACCTATAAAATCTTTGACTTGTAACTTCTAAATAATTTATGACTAATTAATTTGATAATATGTGACCAATAAATGAATTTGTAATAAGTTGTGACTTATAATAATTATGATTTATAATCTATGAACAAATTGTGACCTATGAAATTTGTGAATTGTGACCATAAAATAATTTGTAACATACTAAAATTCTAATTTGTGACCTCAAAAATAATCTGTGACATATAAAATTTTTGATTTGTGACTTCGAAATAATTTGTATCTAATTAATTTGACAATATGTGACCAATAAATGAATTTGTGACCAAATTGTATATATATGTGACCTTTATATATTTAATTAATTAATTAATGAAATCATAAATAAAAATTAATAAAAATCTGATTTTTGAAATTTGAAACTTGTTTTTTTATTATGGAAATGAATCATACTTATAATGAAATTTTCCCATATTTTTATAGCATTGATTTTACAAAGCATAAGTTAGATAACCATGCAGCCAGGAAGAAAAAATTTCAAATGATTCTTGAATAATTGAATTCTCCTCTCCAACGTTTCCACTTCTTAGGGTTTCAATCCTATTCCTTTGACCTTTTACAGCAGAGATATTATTCCAATAATTGAATAATACTAGTTTGTTGGAGTTTTCAAGAGAATATTTTTGATATATTTATAGCAGAGATATTTTTTTCGCAACATTTTCTTAATTCATTAATAATTGTAATTTTGATTGGATTAGGATGTTTTTGTGTTGTTTCAGGCGGAATATGTTTTGTCCCATTTTATTTTTATGCAATCGACTTTATACAGTCCAAGAAGGCAAGAAGAACACAAATGGAAGGGCTACAGGCTTAGAGCAGTTTTTAATAAAGGGAGAATTCCTAGAATTCCCTGATTTAATTAGGATTCATTGCTATATTATAGTTGATTTTTTTTGTGGTCAATTTTTAGAATTTCTTGATTTAATTATGGTGTAAATGGTCTGTAGCAATCTAGGATTGATTGTTATCGTATAATTGATTATTTTGTGGTCAATTCCTAGAATTCATTGATTTAATTAGGTTGTAAATAATTTGAACTTTTCTAAGGCCCCGTTTGGTAGTATGGGATCCATAACGATTATATATTTCATTTTCATTGTACAAAGAATGAGAATCAAAATCTTAGGAGACGTTCTCTTTGTATTTCAGTTTTGTGTTTTGAGTTTTGAATTCGTTTTGTGTTTTGTGTGTCCATTTTGAGATTGTTGAAAACTCGTTCTTTTTGTCGTTTTGAAAAAATATTTCTCAACCCGTGTTATTTGAGTTTTGTGAAGAAAACAGTAAAAATGTAAAAAAATTTGTTTTCTGTTTTTTTCACAAAATTTTCGGCCGTTTTCAAAAACTCGTTTTCGAAAATGGGAAAGAGAACACGTTTTCAATATTTTGAAAAATCGAAAACGGAAAACGACCTGAAAATAACAAAGAGAACGCTCCATTACTTTCTATACAAAATGTTGTTTGATTATTTCTTGCAGAATATTTGTTGAATTCCTTCCCTTAGCGATATTTGGGAATCTAGAAAAATTTTAATTCAAATTCATCAATCAGGTTTTATTCATACGTTGTTGAATAGAAATACGAGACTCCAATCGTTGATAATTTTGTCATCATCCAATTGTTTTCGAATGGGTCCATTCAACGATGTAATAAAATATATTATTCTTTGCTTATAATTATGTTCAGTAAAAAATTTGAATCTGGATATTCCATTTAAATATAGATATATTTTTTTATTTAAATATTATTATACGTGTGAACAAATGAAATTATAAGGCCTCATAATAATTAGTCGCTTAGGGCCTCAAAATTTTAAGGGCCAACCCTGAGATCTCACAGTCAAGATATAAATCATTTCACGAATAAATCAAACTTTTCTGCTGTAATTTAGTATTTCAAACTTGGAATTTGTTTAGTTTTATTCTTATGTGATCGATTTGTCAAAGCCAAGTCAGACCTTCATTTTAACATATGACTTTACTCACTAAACAACCCACCATGCTAGCGGTACATCGTGATGTATCGAATAATGTACACTTTCCTCACATGGATTGAGAGCCCACGCGAATAAAATACAATTAATTCGAGTTGGACCCCCACCCATGTGAGGGGGGTGTACACCATTCGATACACCCCATTATGTACCACTAGATTTATTCCTAAACAAATTGTTCTACATAAAGCAAAGTACCAAGATTTTTTACAAACTCAAAACAGATTGGACCCCCACCCATGTGACGGGAGTGTACATCATTCGGTACACCACATAGGACTTGTTCGGTATAGATTCTCAAATTCAATTCTCATTTTCAACCACACATTTTTCAAATAGTTCATTTCCAGTCTTTGCATCACAAGCCTCCAGTTGATGGTTGTTAAAACAAAGCATCTAACCCACTAACTCAAGATGCCCGATTTAGGATCGGTAAGAAGCCTTTAAGGAAAATACGGATATGATGCAGCCAGCAATTTAAAATTAGGGTCATCTAATGTATCTGTAAACTTTCACTATTAAAGAAGGTTGCTCAACGGAAGAAATATATATGATATTAAACAAGATTTCAGCTGGGATTTTGGGGGAGATTTTTAGGGTTCATGGGATTTATGGGCAAATTTGCATTTCAATTTGGGACGATTCTTCCATTAATTGAGAAGCGTGTTTATGATGCACATGGCTTTTCACACCTTTTGCACATTTGGCATTATTGAAAGTGTGTTATGTGTCATGTTGGATTCCGTCTGCCACGTGGCATATTCATTTAGTTGAGAATGACAAAAATTAAACAAGTGACGAATGGATAATCAATTGAAAAGATAGGCAAGCAATGTGTTATATTTTATTGTTTGGTGAGCATGTAGTAATATGATGTAAAGTTTGATGAGCATCCATTAAATTTACTCATAAATTAAAACATTCTACTTTTAGAAACTCCATACATAGTTTTCAACAAAAAACATAGTTCTTAAATCGTAGAATACTTCAAATCAATAATGCTTTGCTCGTGAACAGAGAAATGTATTTTCATAAACTAAGAGTTTGGACTAAGATGCATTTTTTTTGTTGAACTTATTTCATTTTTAAGTTTTAGCAATGATTAGCACTTCGTTAAGCTGATCTTCAAAACAAGAAAATATCACTTGTCAAAAAAAGTGTGCACATTTTCGTCTGTCTAGGAATGCAATGCAATGTTGATTGTCTATCCATGCTACGACGGAACCTAGACGGATCTTTTAGAACATTGACCAAACATGTTGGTTCGAGTTCAACACTATTGTGTTTTTTTGTTTTAACTTCCATATTTTTTTTGTTATAAGTTGTAAATGTTGATTATTTTGAACAGTTATTAAATGTGCCTACATCTAAATTTGAGAGATTGGAGAAAAAGATATTAAAACCAATTAAACTCTGGTTATGAAGTTGAATTTTTGAGAAATTTTTTTGGGGACATGTTAAAAAGTAAAGAAAGGTCATGGAGAAACTTGAAAAATATGTTTATAGGTAAAATGTAATAGAAATGAGTGAAAAAAAAGTCCAGTTGGAAAGGTTTCAAGAAAGGATTAATCTATTTGTACACCTTATGATATATCAAATAGATTACACCCCTCACATGGAAAGGGATCCACAAATATTTTATTATGTGTGCCCCTCTCCATGTGAAAAGGGTGTAAGGCTGTGTGTACATCTTTATGTACACACAGCATAGTCCGGAAAGGAAGCCACTGGCCTTTGTAATAAGAGAGTAGTAATAGTATTAATAAGAGGTGAGGTGATACTCGAAACTTCCATTCCCATATAATTAATTAATTACTAATGAAATGCGACAAACATATGCATTTTCATTTCTTGCAAAAAAAAC
>CM033351.1:24721417-24741745 GCA_019395295.1 Osmanthus fragrans | reverse complement strand
TTAATGGTTTTCCTTTTGCAGACTGGTATAATTTTTCAAGGTTCATATTTTTGGCTTATGCAAATCCTGAAGTTTTGCTCCAAATATTTGTAGCATGGTGCAGTTTTGTGCTGAATCCAACAGTTCATTTCTACTCAAGTTTTCTTATTGCTCATCCTGCTCCACCAGGTCCATAGTAACCTTTTAAGTGTAAATATTTTGTTTGACATTGTGTAGTTTATACTTCACAGGGTCTTTTAGGTCAAGGCAAATATACCATTATCGAGACAACAAGAGCACGTAGTCACAACCACAAATAAAAAATTAAGCCTTGTTCTCACTAAATTTAGTCTTTATGTTTATTTTTGTCACTTTATTTGGTTTGCTGCTAAATCTAGCACTTAGTTTTAACTTTTAGCTACAATAATTGATTATGTAAGTGATCATGTAACCGACTCTAAAATATGTTTGCTAGCTCCAAACTTCGAGCTTGTTTGACTAAGTTTAAATGTAAGTTGCATTTACTTTTAAGTGAATTTTGATTTTATGAAATGTACTTGAAAGGATTAATTCTTTCTTGTTAGTAAAATAGTTAAGGGTCCATTACTGTCATAATAAGCAACTTATTTCAAATTGACAGTACTATTTAATCTATAAAAAACTTCACTTGGATATACGTATTATAAGCTTAGCCAAACATAAACTTCATCTGGACTATTTAGGGAAGGGCATTTTATAATTAGGGTAAGGGGTCAATAGAGTGTAGATTTGATAGCTAAATCTATCAAATCTAAAAAAATATAACTCAAGAATTAATTAGTAGAGAAAGGAAAATGTTAGTTTTTATTGATTGACTTCCATTTATTTAATTTTGGATTAAAATGGGTATGAATTTTTGTTTTAGATTTTAAACACTTGATACCTGAAAGGGCAAGCATAAATACAAATAGTTGGTGAAAATTTTCGAGTAATGATACAATTTATTTATATATAAATAGCATAATGTATTTAAACTGTATTTCATTGATTATAATAAGTAAAAATGAGAATATAAACTGTAATGGGAAGGTCACACGATTTTAAGATAACATGATCTTCGACTCCAAATGCCATGCTTTCTTAATTATTAATTTTCTATTTTATTTGTTAGTAACTTGTACTATTCATATTGTTATTGTTAATTTTACACACACAAATCACGTTTTATTCAACAAGCTAAAGTTGTATTTTGTGATTCGTGGAGAAATAATTGGTGTTAAAAAAGCAAAATCATATTATATTCGATTGTTAATCATTTAGTTTAGTACATGACGATGCTAAAATTTAGTTTTAATTTATACATTATTGAAGTGTAGTGTGCATGTGTCGCCTAAAAGAAAGACATATATATATATATATATATATATATATATATATATATATATCCTAGTTGCAAATGACTGGGAGGAATTTTTTTGAAAATCATGGTTTTAAGATTACATTATCATCATCAATCACAAATGGCATAGTTCTTAGCAAAAACATTTAGGTCGCACATGTCACAAGATCCACCTTAAAGATGTCACGTAAGAGTCAATTTTCAGAGATCACAAAATTGTACTCTACTTCCCTCCAATTTCATCAAGTGGTCATACTACAGACATAAACAATCAAGGATGATTATTAGATGAGATCCTTCTGAATCGGCTAAGAGAATGCCTAGAATTCTTATTTAATTTTATACTCAAAATAAAAAGTAATAAGCCTCCTGATCACGGATAAGTAATGAATGAATTGGTGTCATACATTGAATATATTCTACACAACGAGCAAAATACATGAAATAAGCGCAATTAAACCTGTTGCCTACAAATTTAAAAAAAAAAATGATTAAATTGAGGTTACAATCTAATTACATTTTAATCTCGAAATGAGCACCAAATAAGTTTGTTGGTCACAATGAGTGAATAATTTATTGAGGTCATTGACTCAAATACTCACAAACCATTAATCCACATTAGATTTTTTTTCAATCATAAATTTACCATCGGTCACAAATTAATGATTTTCACAATAAATATATGAAAATAGATTCCACGAAAACCGTTTCTATTAGTTGAATCTGAATATCGAAATCCGCTATATTCATCGTAAAATCGGTGTTTGTTAAATTCCAGAATTTCACAGAACATAGGTTTGTTAATGCTAGAAAAACCTTTCGTTTTCTTTGTTCCTGATAGCAATGTTGCTTGTAAATGATCATCAAGAATTTGTAAATGAGAAATGAAGTTAATAAATTTTTGGAGAGATAAAATGGATCAAATTGTGGCCAAATTTAGAGTCCAGTGGGTAGATTTTTCTATGAGAGATGAAATTGCACAATTTCTTTATGTTCTGATTGAAGGTGAGAGCCAAAAACTTGTCACACGTTTTCTATAACGTGATTTATACTGTAAGTGTACGGTGTCAAATTTCGTAATATAGTAATGAATTAAGATGTCGAACCCACAGGGATTGATATTCGAATCCTATAATTATTTTGGCTTTCACATTATTTAGAAAATTAAATTTTGAAATGATGTCTTATACTAATTTAACGTAAATGGGATGAACAATGCAAGTAAGGGAGGCATATTGTAAAGTTTGCATCAAATTATGAAAATTATAGGGGATGATTTTGTCATGCTATCAACAATATTCTTCAACCTCTATAGTTACTTATATGATTTTTTTCAAAATTTATAGGCTAGAACCCTAAATTAATTCTATTCACTCTCTCAAATGCCGAATAGAACATATTTTTATATTTTAATTTCAATATCTCTATTCCGAATCAAAGATATAAAAATTATCAAGCACGTGGTTCTTAATTGGAATAAGCCTCAAAGATTTCGTACTCTTTCTCGAAACCTACAAAAGATAGGTTATGTTGTTCTTAGATCACGCCTAAATCTCCTCCTCTCGAGTGTCGAAATTTAAGACATCAATTCATTCAATTATTGATCAGGTAATTGAAAACATTATGCGATAATCAACATAAATAAATTGAATGAAAAATCAAATGAAATAACTATATTAGAATCAAAACATATCTCAAAGTAGGTTATATCAAACCCTAGATTTAAAGATTTAGTTCATAATTGAGATAAAAGACATATTACAATAGACAATAAAAAACATGAAGAAGAAAAGAATAAGAAAAACTAGTTTTTGTTGCTTGATTTCTCCTTCTCGAAGGTTGTCAATTCTCTCTCAATTAATTGCTTCTTCTCATTTGCCTCTTTAGCCGTTCTTCTCACTTTAGGTCTTTTTTGGTTGGTATTTATACATCCCTAATGTTTCAAGACGAGTTTGTAGATGGAACGGGCCGAGAATATTAAAAAAATTAAATTTTCCTCTTTCTTGGGGGCGGCGCCTCGATGAAATTACTTGCTGGCGCTACTTCTCTACTTGCTTCTTCTCGTTGGGCGTCGCAGCGCCCAACTCTCTATCTGACTTGGTTAAATTCTTAGGGCGCCTAGATGCTTCATTCTCTTCTTTCACCAAATTTCTAGCCTCATTTCCACCTCATTCTTCTTTCTTTGTCATCATTCCATACCCCTTTTCATGATCAATACTTTAGCTTCAATCCAAGCTCCAAAGTATATCATTTTCTCCCAAGTTGTGTGAGTTACAAAACAACACGAACACATACATCAAAACGCTCAAAAGTACTCAAGAACAAACCAAAAACTATGATTTAGAGGCATTTGTTCGATAAGTAAATTATGACTTTATTTTTGAAGGTAATAAGGTGAGAGAGAATTGTTGGGTAATTTTGTGTATAGTCACGCCAAAAGACCAGGATATATATGTAAGAATCATTGTCGACAATTGGACAGAGTAACAACAAGGAAACAAGAAAAGAAATGAGATGGAAAGGCAAGAAAACACGTGAAGCGCAAAGTCGAGGTAAGTGTTGAACACTTTGTTCTTAAATTGAATTTGCCTCGCAACGGTATCTACAATTTATGGTAATCAACTCCCAAAATACAACGACTATCACTTGGATTTGTAGCACTTCAAATACAAGCACAATGAACTAGAATGACCGCTTTTGTACTCCAAAATAAAAATGAAATGAAAAATAGAAATTTGTTCAAAAGGAAAAGAAAGAATGATATTTATGTTTGCATATCATTGGTGTGGAGGATAGGACATCCCTAGGATATATTTATAGAAGATGAAGAGTTGGGAATGAAGTGGTGTGGATCTAAATCATGCAACGCTTCAAAATGACGCGACATTGTATTGTTGCTCGCTTTCCGCCAACCTCTTGCTCAAGTGAGTGTTGCAGAGACTTTGTCGCTCGCTCTTCTCTCGACTTTGCTCAAGCGACAGTGTTAGTTAACTTCAACTAGTTTTCCTTCTAAAACTTGAATCGCAATTTCTCATTCACCCAAAATTGGTTTCGACATGTCAAATATACACGAAAATCAAAATTTCCTTTCGGGGCACTGTCCCTGAGCCCTCCATGAGGGGATGCCCCCTTGACCTAACCGTTTCGGAGTGGTGAAGCGGCAAATCATTTGCATAAACAAATCGAATCTAAATATTTAACCGAAGTTGACATTAAATCACACTTTCCAATGTTTGATTTTTAACACTTAACTAATGTTCTCGAATTGTTAAACCAATTTCCAACAAAAATATCCTCAATTATCATATAATAACCATTTAATTTAAGTATGATAGTTATAGATTTTTTTTTCAAAGATTTATTTCATACAATTTAAACTTAGAGAATTTGTACTCCTAATTTTTAAAATTTTCATTTCAATAATCAAGTGATATGAATATTCTTTTAAAAACCAGGTGCCAACCTCGACTCCCACCCATTTCAACCTCCCCCACCTATTGCAGAAACATTAACCCCATTTCAGTCATTATTAGCTTCTCAAAAGGTGAAGCATCTTTGACTTGTCCTCCAACACCAACGATTGGGACAATGGTGGAAGGTGTAAGTAGAGTCTCTTGGATTCTTCTTGAAACTTACACAACTTAACTAGCGGCAATGTCTTGAGCTGCAGCGATGAATGAGGAGTCGAAGAGATAAAGTAGCTACAACGTACACCAAGGTCACAGTTCATTTCAAAGTCACAAATTATAGGTCACAGTTAATTTGAAGGTCACAAATTTTCAAATTAATTAGTCACAAATTTTTTTCAGTCACATTTTATCAAATTTTTAGGTCACAATTGAGTACTTGATCACAGATAACTAAATAATTGGTCACATACACCCACATATTTGGTCACAGTCACTATTCATCCCATCCCGCCGCCACAACCACCAACAAAAATAACAGACAACACAACACCGCCATCACCACCACCGTCGTCGCCGCCCCCTACCACCGCCAAATTCAATAAAATCCAGCCAATCGCCAGATCCACCACCACAATCCCGACACAAACACCATCCAAAACCCACCCCAACACCATCCAGCCTAACCGCCACCACAATCCATGACACAAACCCCATCCAGCCTAACCACCCCCACACCAATATTAGGTCACAGACACTGCAGCACTGCCACCAACACCACTATCGTGACTGTAGGGACGACGACGATCACCGCAAAACAAATCCAAAATGGAAGCGATGACCACTACTAAACAGATCCAAAATGGAAGCAACAACCACCGCCGCAGCCAGCATCCCAACCACCCAAAACACTACAAATAAATCAAATTCAAAATCGCTAGCACCCCACAACCGCCATCACCACAACCACCTTATCATCACCACAACATCAACACCAAAATTAGACCATCGGTCGACGAGGATAAAAGCCAACAAATCAGATCCGCCAGGGTTAAGGCCGAGGAACCATCATCGCACGACATCGTGGTGGGGTAAAGAGCAATGTCGTTGCAGATCCAGTGTCTCAAATCACGATCATTGTTTGTTATCGTCGATGCGGTGGATAGGGAAGAGAAAAGTAGGGGATAGGGGGAGAGAGAAGAACGGTGGATGATTAGGGTTGAGTGGGGGTGTCATGGATCAATTGTATAATACCTGATTTTTTATTTAAAAAATCTTAGCCCCTGATTTTTGCGCTAAGGATTTGGAATGTGTTCTATGTAATTTCCACAAAAGGAAACTTCATGAAAGCCCATTAAAAAGAAAGTTTTAAGCCCAAAGTACTCAGGCCCAGCCCATACGTCTACTCAAACGACAATAGCTAGGGCTTTTCTCCGTATCGCCATTGATTCTGTTACATTCTTCAGCACAAGCACACCAAAACACTTACAACTCGAGGAATTCTTTCTCTCATTAGACAAGCACACCATGGCTGCACAAGCACGGTCTTTTTTACAAGTAGCGGCTACGGAGGAGGCCGCCCCGCCCCTCAGAGTGGTTCAGATCGAAGGACTGGTACGCCACTGTAACTATTCGTACTTATAGATATGCTTGACGCGATTATGTTTCAAAAAAAGGAGAAAAGTACTTCCTGTTCAAGATTTTAAAGAGCAACAATTTCCGTGACGTGATTGCATATGGTTAATTTGATGGCTGAAAAATTGTTCCTGGTTGCTCCTATTCTGTT
The DNA here is from genome assembly GCA_019395295.1 of Osmanthus fragrans. Taxonomy (NCBI): domain Eukaryota; kingdom Viridiplantae; phylum Streptophyta; class Magnoliopsida; order Lamiales; family Oleaceae; genus Osmanthus; species Osmanthus fragrans. The sequence continues at coordinate 24,735,195 of CM033351.1, read as the reverse complement.
AATTCTTCTTTGTTATAGTCTTTCAATGTTTGTAGAGAAGCAAACTACAATACTTTTGGGATTTTGGATTTTAAATCCTATGCATTCTGTGTCAGGTCTTATGTAATGAAGAAAGATTGCGCAGTGTGTTTCTTTCGAAGTTTTAAATTTTGTAAATTTAGTTTCTTTGTCTTTAAATGCTACCTTTTACTCTGTTTAGTTCATAGCTAAACAGCTATCCTGGTGATAGTCCTTTGTCATTATGCCATTTTGAGACCCAATTTTACTTCTTGCACTATGATCTAGTGGGGAAGTTCTAAAAGGGAATGAGTATGATAAGATGATGAAGTTTTTCTTAAAATTCTCTTTTATGAATTACTTTGTACAGGTTATACTGAAGATAATAAAGCATTGCCAAGAATTTTCTCCAGCTTTGGTTACAGGACAACTGCTAGGGTTGGATGTTGGCAGTGTTCTCGAAGTCACTAATTGTTTCCCATTCCCGGTATACAATATTCTGAGACATTTCCATTGTTTGGTTAGCTCTTGTTTGGTAGGAATTAAAATCAAGATTTTAATCTAAATCAAAGTCAATAATTAATTTTAACCACACATTTCATGGACCCACAACTTTTGAACCACACGTTTCATCTATATTTATCAAAATCTACTAAAAGTTTAATCCTCACAAAACAAGGGCTTAATCAAAATCTTAATTTAGATCAGAATAGAAAATTTGGTCACTGTTGTTCTGCTTTGTAACAAGTGGTTGAATATTATTTTACAGATTCGGGAGGAAGATGAAGAGATTGAAGCAGAAGGTGCTAATTATCAGCTTGAAATGATGAGGTGCTTGAGAGAGGTTAATGTTGACAATAACACTGTTGGATGGTGAGTCATCTTCCCATCACCCATTTCACCCCAGCCCATACACATTTATATGTATATATCTGTATCCTCTCGTAATGGGCATAGCCTTTTATAATAAATGTACAAAAAACAAAATTGATAATAGTTACTAAAATCATGTCTGGGATATTAGTGTTGAGTATTGGTTTTCTCTCTACAATACACTAATGTGCTTTAGAAAATGACTTGTAATATTTCAACCCATAGGTCTATGACATGTTTTATAAGTGATATTCATCCTTAGAACTATCTGTTCAACAAACCAATGTAAGGGTGTAAACTAGACAGATCAAAGTTGGAAAAGCTATTAACTATTGAAGAGATTTGGGAATGGTCGTCATATCTAGCTGATGTAATTCTAATTTTATTATGTAGAAAATGTTGATATTGAATAGTGGTTCAAAAATCTGATGGTTCCTTTGTGTATCTTTATTTTGTTTCTCTAATGTGTTAAATATATGTCCACTGGCCAAATAATCTCTTCTCAACTTTTTTTTCTCCAAACTCCACTCATTAAAATGATACCACTGTTACTTTCCATAAATTTAAGTAAGAAACATAGACCCCATGTATAGTTTATGTCACTTCAGGATAAATGTGAAAATTATGTAAAATGCTGATTGATAATTTTTACCTAATAATTGTGAAATGATGCCGTGATTTAGTTTTGGACGGGGGAGTATTTTGTAGGACTCTTATCTTTTCAATCGGCAAATCAGAAATTTATCCGAACACCAATATATAAGCAATTATTCTAAGAGTCACAACAATAAATGTGGTTCCTAATTAATTTGTGTTTATGTCTGAACATGTGTGCTGAAAATATCATTAATAGATCAATTTTGTGATTGGAAAGAACTTGGCCGGGAGTCTGAGTGAGTTATTAATACAACAAATCAAGATGAAGTTCAAAAATCCTCGTTTGTGATCCATGTGGCATTGGACTCTTGAATTCAAATTTAAGGAATCTACTATGATAAGAGGTTGTTGGAGCATGTATACGGCGGTTGAGTTACATGTGATTGTGGAGCTAATTGTACGAAATCTGGGGACATAAACTATCTTGATGAGGGAACAAATGCATTATACTAAGAGTTGGATATATAAATGATATTAGTTTTTCACATTATGTCATGTAATCCCATATCCGGTATTGACACGAGCATCTCAAATGGGATGGAAAAAAATTTATAGAACTTGGGGCAACCAGATTATGGAAGCTCTGAAATAAGGTCAATCGAGGGACTTCAATTTTCTCACTCTGACTCTTGAGTGCTTTTGATTAGCACATTTAGGATTTAGAATTCTTTAAAATATATAGACTCTACAGATCTCGTGGTAAAATGTGGATTATAAACTTGCAAATGGTATATATAGGGCTAATCTTATATTAAATATGATAAATTTTACTAAACCAACATGTGTTCGTGGTACTAATTAAGGATAAGTTAGGGGAACGTTTCACGTAGTTGGGCCATGGTTTATAAAATCCTTTTGAGGTTTATGTCTTGAATCCCATCTCTTGTAAGGCTTTTATCAAATACCTTAAAGCTTTTGCTTTAATTACCATTTGTGTTTACGCCTCGACTTAACGAGGCATATGCATCAAGATTAAGCCTCCATTTGGCAAGCAATTTATAAATGGTTTATAAATTCGGTCAACATTTTATCAGTCACACATCATAACTACTACTCATTATTACTTACACATTTCGTGGGATCTACTACTGTCATATTTATGAACAATTTATAAATTTTCCAAACGGAGGCTAGGTCTCATGGAGACTAACGTGTTAACTCATTTGTCTTTCTTTCGGCTTTAACTTTTTGGGCTACTTTTTATAACCTAAAATGCTTCATTACGTGGAAAGGCTTAATTTGTTTTATTATAGATTTATAAAGATGGTTTATTATGAGCTTATATTTTATTTTTGAATTATTTAGTTAGTTTGTCTTGGGGCTAATGTCGTAAAATGCCTTGAGACTTGTCCCTCGCGTCTCCTAGGTAAAATGTCCTGGTGCTTGATTAGTCTTTTTTAAACATTGGTTTGGGCATGTATTGTCCAGACTTGAAGATGCTTTGTCTATAAGGCCCTGTTTGATAGGGTCCATTTTCTAGGAAAAATGGAAAATGTTTATCATTTTCACCCAATTATCATTGTTTGATATCATTTTTTCCCTAGGAAAGATTTTCCCACCCCCACTCCACACACCCCTTTTCCTCGGATTTGATGAATCCATTTTCCCACCACTTTGGTGGGAAATGGATTTTCAGGTTCCTTTTTTTTAGCAATAAAAAAAATTCTAAACCCAATGGTAGAAAAATTTATCCCTTTAATTCACAATTTGGATGAAAAACAAAGTCAAACGAATGATATTCAGTATGCTTCTAGGTCCAATGATAAAAAAATTATCCTTTTACTTGACAATTTGCATGAAAATCAAAGTCAAACGAATGATATTTGGTATGTTAAAAAAATTTAATTTTTTTGGCAACTAGAACAAATTCTAGACTCAATGGTGGAAAATTTTCACTTTAATGGACAATTTCTATAGAAAAATGAAGTCAAATGAATACCAAAAGATTCAAAATTTAAAAAAAAAAAATCGAATGAAAAATTATACTAATCAAACACAATTAATTCACAATTCCCGGTAAAACAAATTTTAGGCAATTCTATTCCTTGTAATTCATTTTCTTTTCACCCAGATTCCACCTTTGCAATCAAACGGACCCCAAGGGTAATGCAATTTCCATAGATTTAATTAGAAGAGGGAAAGGGAAGACTAAAACTACACGGCTTATTGGTGGTTGCTGAGTTTCCAATTGGATTTTCTAATGGGTATAAACCGAACACAGTGGTAAAAGATGATTCGTGGTGAAAAAAGATTCTTGTTGGCTAGCCTGAATTTTTTGGGATTAATAATGCTTGGGTCTTCTAGTAGATTGCACAGTGGTGAAAAAGGATTAGTGTGGGCTAATGGGATTAATGATCAGTTTGTTCTTCTAGTTTGCCTTGTTAAACATTTGTATTCAATTGAGACTTTTAAAGATTTCTATAGACTTTTTTAAGTGGGCAACTTTTGTTGATTTTATGGACTTTTAAGTGACTTCTATGGATTTGTTAAGAATTAATAAAAGTCTTCCATGAACTTATGTAAATTTTGATTAATGATTTTTAAAGACTTTTCATTTTGCAAATTAATCATATACCTGAAAGTTATAATCTTTCTTAATAACTAATTAACATTTTCGAGAATCATGATGCCCACAAAGTTTTCTTGGGTAAAGTTTGTGATGCTCGGACTCAGCATTCCGGCTGACATACCCCTGTCGACGCGACACGGGTACCGGTACATAATATGGGTCCGGTTGTTCAAGTTTCAATTGGACCCGACAACAATTTTTTTATAAAATTGAAACTTTACCTTAGCGGCGCCGACAATATGTGTAAAGATATAGCAGGTCGGCGCCTTACCAAAATTTGTCTTCACCTGGAAACCTAAACTCGCGAAGGAGGAGAAGACAGCTATGACAGAAATGAAAGGAGACTTGGTTTAATTAGAGTTGGGCATTTTTATTAGGTTAATAATATGAATGTGGGTTGGTTTTAATTGGACTTTGGGCCTTTTTTATTGGGCTAATAATATGGATGTATGGGTATGGGTGAATTTAATTAGGGTTTGGGCCATTTTTAATATGAAAATGAGTGACTAATAATGTAATTGTTTTTACACCACACATATTTTAGTTTAATATAATATTTAAATAATACAATTAATCATTTTTTTATTTTTTATTTTCAATTCATCATTTTTATTTTTAAAAATACGGCAATATCAAAGTAAAAATAAAATCTAAAACACAAAATTTAAATTTAAAAGACGTACCCACGTACCCGTGTCCAAAATTTGGACTTTTTTTTAACCATATCCTCGTATTCCAAATTTTAGAAAATAAAATATCCGACCTATATCCGAGTCCGATCATCATAAGGTAAAGTAACTAGTCACGACCTAGTCATTCAATTTTGGCGCAAATAAAATAATAAAAAAAACTTTTACATCAATTTCTAAGAACATAACCAAATTTTTTTTTGATGAAACTAACATAATTTCTAAGAATACAAACTGTTCTTAACTAAAATATATATATATATATATATATATATATTGATTACATGTAATTTCACATTTTGAAACAATTGCATATAATTTCAAATCAAAAGCAATTATATACATATAGAATAATCATAAATTGATTACATCAAATGAGTAGAAGAGATATGAGAAAATTCTAGAATTGAAAAAAAAAAAAAAAAAAAAAGTCCTTTTGGGATCTGAAATCAACACAAATCTCAGAATATATGAGAGATTTTCTTTGAGATTTGCTATTTATATTTTTCACCAAAAAATCTTCAGCAGTCCAGTAAGTAGAAAATTCTCCAAAAGCCACTGTCTATTATACTTCTAAAAAGCTTCAATTGAATTCCCCCTAACGTTTAAAAACTTTTTTAAAGTCTATAGAAGTTCCAATTGAATATACCTAAACTTTTAGAGAGTCAAGTCTCAATTGAATATACCTAAAAAATTTTAAATCCTCAAAAGTCGTTAAAAGCGTCAAATGAATACACCCCCATGTTGTAGCTGCTGGTCCATATTAAATCTTTTGTTTGATTAACAATGACATATATTTGCTTAATAAATGAGTTGCTTATTTTAACATTCATTTTTTTACTGACCACATTTTGCTACTCAACTTTTTCCAGGTATCAGTCAACTTTATTTGGCTCTTTTCAGACGGTGGAACTCATAGAGACTTTCATGAACTATCAGGTAATATCTCTACCGTTTGCTTCATCATTTGCATTTTCTTGTCCTTTTCTGGTCCAGCCCTGGAAGGGAAAAATCATACTCGAAGATTTTTTCTTACTTGTAGTGATAATAATTTTGAAGGCATGACTGAAATGCTTTTGATTATATATTAACTGTCCTTGGCGACCTCTCCTGTTTGAGCTTCATACCCTCTTCCGAGCTTCAGAGGCCTCTAAATTTAGTTTTGAGATGCAAAAGAAAAACGGTTTTTGGTTCTGAGTATCACGAATGTAGTTGATCAGCCAAGAGCTTCTACATCTAGGCTTTCTAGCAAATGATCTGAGACAAGTTTTTAGTGCCTTTTTAGGTGGTTGAAGCACTTTCTTAATTTTTGATTATTTAAGGTCCTTTTCTCATTACTATCCAAATTGTATCTAGCGATAAACAGATGATTGTAGGCTTGATCATCTAATGCATTTGAAAACAAGGCTTTATCCTTCAAATTTTGTGTTGGTTGTATACTGCATGTTCTTAGTTGCTTGCTATGCTATTTGAGACATTACGTACCAGGCTGCATAATTTGGAATAGCCAGTTGGCTCTGAAAAATTCTCACCAATCTAACATTGAATGCAGCAGTACAGTACGCATGCAATTTCACCAAATTGTCAGTTTTTACGTGCCTTTCTTCTGTTATTTCTTTTGGTTACAGGAGAATATTAGGCGATGTGTTTGTATTGTTTATGATCCATCAAGATCCAACCAAGGCGTCCTAGCTTTGAAGGCTTTGAAGCTTTCTGATTCATTCATGGATCTTTATAAAAATAATAACTTCACTGGTGAAAAGTATGCTTTACTTTTCTTCTTTTTCTCCTTTCAAAGATGGCCAAAAGGATCCATTTGTTTCTTTGATTTAGTCCTTAAAGGATTATAACTAATTTTATTATCTAATAAGGGTTTATTTCTCAGGTTGAGGGAGAAGAATCTTTCATGGGTGGATATCTTTGAGGAGATTCCTGTATGCCACATCTCTTGTTCTTTTTAAAGCCATTCAAGTCTTAATTTTAACTCTTAACTTAGAGGAGCTCTGTATGCTGCATTTTTCTTTTATGACCATGCAGCTAATTATTTGTTTTTCTGATGCGTCTTTTGCATGAGTTACTTGAAATATATTTCCAGGTTCTCACTTTGTGAATGAAGTTTCAGAATAGGTTCTGTGTTATCTTCAAAATGTAATTCGGAAAAGTTTGAACTTATTTAGAACTTATAATAACTGGAGCTTAATTTTATGACAACAATTAATGGCTAGTAATTCATAATTTTAGAAGGCGATTTCCGTGATATGCATGACTTTTTAAGTTTATAAATTTGTGCTTAGTAACATGCAAGAGGTCCCCACGCCGTATTTATTTACCTTACCATGTTTAGACTTTTGCATGGATATATTTCCTGCTTTCTATAGTGCTCATACATACATGTGATGATGTAAGCATATGGATGTCCTGCATTATCTTTTTGATCCAATTTTGGTATGAATAGTATGCAATAGTATAATAATTTGTCTTTTACAGGGCCTTTTTGAGATGGCAGGGTATTAGTAATACATTTTGATGGCGTCCCTTTAATTTTTGACAGATTAAGGTTTCAAATTCTGCTCTTATCAGTGCTTTTATGACTGAACTGGAGACTGATACTCCTGGCAGACAGGTAATCTTGTTTTTCCTTTTCATTAGCATACTTTTTGTCTACCATAAATTTGAGTATGAATTATAATATGTTTTCTGTCACGTGATAGTGTGACTATGACAGGTTGCAACTGTCTACAAATCCATTCTTAGAGAGGAATATGGAGTTTCTGATCGAATGCATGGATGATTTGTCAATGGAACAACAAAAGGTCAGTCTTTCATTTCCCGTATGCATAAACTAATATAATTTGTTAGCACAAGACGTGACCCTTTTTCTTTTTCAGTTTCAATTCTACTACAGGAATCTCTCTCGTCAACAAGCTCAGCAGCAAGCCTGGCTTCAGAAAAGAAGGTAACTTTTACTTGGACTCTTTCCTTGTTGATGTTTTCATGTTCTTTTTTTTTTTGGGATTTTCATGTTGTGGTTCTTGAGCAAGCAACTTCTTTCCTGTGTGCGGAGCCAGGGGGGCCTTGGGGGGATTGGGCCCCCAAACCCCTGGCTTTTAAGAGTTTTTAAAAATATTTTTTAGAATTGGAACAAGATATAATATAAGTTATTAGTTACATTGACAACAAAAGTAGCTTCAGCCTAATGGTTATGTTCTCTTGTTTCAACCTTAAAGATTGGGTTTTTATCCCGGCGGCCACAATCAATTTTTACTATTTTTATATTGAAATTGGTGCACTTCTCAATCTGCGACCTTTAGTTTCATTACCATATTCTGTCCTTTTTTTACATAATTTAATTAACTTTAACCATATATTTCCTCATGTTGAGTTGCCCAAACTAACATTTTGACCGCCAGAATTGACAAAACACTGTTATATTCGTGTTTTTATCTACAGTTAATCAAAATTTGATTATATTATATTTTGTTGCCAAAGTTCATGAACAAAAATATGAAGTTCTGTTGTTTTCTTCGTATGTCCGCTCTCTACCAACAACCACTATGCCACCAGACATCGACTACTGTAATTCTGATGACAGCCATGGGCCCCACAATCCCAAAATCCTGGCTCCGCCACTGCATGTGGGCACATTGTATTCAAAATATATATTGATATGAAAACAGAAAGGAGTGTCTTGGGTGACTCAGAAGTAGTCTAAAGTAGAGTCGTAGATGATAAGAGTGTCATAGTGGGCAAGTTAGAGGAAAGGAAACGTACCCCTGTTTGAGCCCCATTCTCTTATTTTTCCTCAAATTCATTTTCAACCACGCATTCTTCCAAAAAAAAATAATAATTTTGCACGTTAAGCTAAAACATTTTCTACTTTTTAACTACATATGCTAAAAAAAATCACTGTTACAAAACTCATTTCCACAAAAAATGGGGCTCAAACCCGAAGTAAATAGAAGATAGGACCCTGGATGGCTGGACTGGACTGGACACGTGGATGGTTACCAAGTTCCTTCGTATTTCAAGCGAAGAATGTTGCTTTCAAATCTTATATAGAAGTAGTTGAGCTGGAGCATGAGTCAAAATTTGGTAGCTGAGTTAGGATATTTGGAGGTACTAAGTTCCATGAGTTTGAAAATGATCAACTAAGTTGCTACAGGACTACTTTATATGCATTTGATTGAAAATGCATTAAGGTTATGTCAGGTCTAGATAAGTAGATCTCCCCTCAGAAAATATATTTAGATGATCAAGGGGCATGGCTATTGAGGTCGCATGTTAGTGTCAATTCTTTAATTATTCTGTACTTACTCTTCATATGCTTTATTTCACTTGTCCTGTAGGAATGAAAACATGACACGAAAAGCTAATGGAGAAGAACCATTGCCTGAGGAGGATCCTTCAAACCCCGTTTTCAAGCCTCTACCTGAACCATCACGATTGGATAGTTTTCTCATAACGAATCAAATTTCCAACTACTGCAACCAAATTAATGGGTATATTGCACTACTTAAAGCACTTAATTATCATTTATGTACTAGTTTGTTTTTCTTCATCAGGTTGGCTGAACAGCTATGTTCATTGCCCTCTCTCTCTCTCTCTCTCTCTCTCTCTCATGCACACACACATTTTCAAACAACCACTATCTTCACTACTTAGTCCCTGACTTTCTTTGTCATACATATTTGGAATTTTTATATTTAGCCCTTGTTTGAGCTCCATTCTTTTGAAAAAATTCATTTTTCAACAGTGTTTTGACATCATTTCAACCACATTCTTCAATAAAATAATATTACACGCAAATCCAAATATTTTCCTTATTTTTTAACCACATATTTCCCATCAATACACTATTCAAAAATTCATTCTTTTCCCCAAAATGGGGCTCAAACAAGGGCTTAGTGTTAAACCTATGAGGATGTCAGACAGACAAGATTGGATGGACGTATGGTGTTTGAAATTTTAGAAGAAATAAGATGAAACATTCTGTTGATTTGTAACACATATTTTGGGTGTTACAAATGGCACACTTGGTGATCCCCACCAAATAAACGTCTTCTACTTTTACGTACTCTGACAAGAATAGTTACTCATGTCTAAGGATATACCCCTATTGATCAAAAGGTTATTTCCCTTTTAAGCGTGTTTTACCTCCCTTCCTTCATTGACATTCTTGTGAGTAGGATATCCGCCTTGTGCAATGATTAAGATTACGCAAGTTATTCAATGTAATTGATATACTTTGGCTCTATACTTTAGAAATTGATATTGTGCTATCTTGATTTGTGGCATGCAGTGTTGCTGGACAAAGCTTTAGTAGATTATATCTGATGAAGGCTCTGCATGAGGATTAAGTGCTTCCAGAATGGAGGACTATGTTACCATTCAGTGTACTGCTTGGTAAAAAGCTATGTTTTTGTTCTATAGGTCTGTATTCTTTATTTAGCCTTTGATTGATCCCTTCATGTTTTATCATCCAGATGCTTATTAGCCATTAGGTTGATGACAATGAGAGGTTAGCATTTCACATAGAATCGATTTTGGTTTGTAAAAGCAAGTATTGAAGTTATTTTATAAATTTGCATGAAGCTGACACTTGGACCTGCATCGCTTCTGCCCCTCCACCCCATCTGCCCTTGTTTGGGCTCTATTAAAATCAAATTTTGAAGAAAAATCTATTTTGGATTATTGATTTTTTGAAGAATGTGCAGTTAAAAAAATAAGAAAAAGTTTTGGATTTACGTGTAATAGTATTTTATTGAAGAATGTGTGGTTTAATGGAAGTGAAGGAAAAATGCATTTTGAATTAAATGGAGCCCAAATAGGGGAGCATGTTTTGCAAACAGTATACCTTGTCCCAAAACAGGTTTTTTTTACTGATTGTGGATGCATTTGCGAGCATGTATATGAAATGCCTTATAAAATGACTTCTTCCATCTGAAGAACAGTAACTGTAAACAAGAAATCGAGCGTGAAAATCACAATCCTTCATGCTTGCAAATACAACTAGAATTCATTATTAAGAACATAGATCAGTGAAACAGTTGTAGCCGCTGATGCTTGAAGGCTGAAGCCCTCCGCACTGGGAGAGATCGAAAGGGGTATTTGGGAAAAATAGAGGGCTTCAAGAGGGCCGTAGTCCAAATCCAACAATCACTATTTTTGAACTACTTTCCTCGTATTTGGGTGTCTAGGTATTCATCGTAAATCCTTCCTCGTTTGAACCTTGTCTTTCTAAGGTTATGACATCCTAAAGTACTGTTAAATTGACGGAGGTAGATAGTTGCTCGTGCCTAGTCCCCCCTTTGTGAGGCACCTCTTCTCCTGAATTTACAGGTTTCCTCAGTTCATAGCTTGAGACGGTGTTTTAAGGCTCGTGTTTTTATGTAGCTATTAGTCAAAAAGTATTACTATGGTTGTGTAATGAGTGTTACGTAGGAAGGACAGTATCCAAAATGACTTTCAAATATCATCCCATGATGTCACCCAAGTTTTAATAATTAAGAAGTCGTAACAAAGTAGCTGTATTAGAAGACAAAAACTACATTTTCAGTAACTAATCCATGTTTTGACATTAAAGGGACAATAACAGAAGTTCAACCCCCAAAATCAAACAATCCTGAGAAGCTGGATAAGATTTAGTGTACGAAACAACATGATAAGTGTTATAAATTTTATAAGACGTATCTTAGTTCAATCCAGCATACTAAACATTTTCCTATGAATTCGGAGTAATAGTATCTGTAAATAGAAAACTGTAGAACACTAAGTCCTTTATTTCTCCTTTTTCAGTACACCTTCTCTAACAAATCCAGCCTTCTCCAATACTCTCTGAGAACCCTTATTCTCCAATACAGTATAAGCCTGCAGCCTTGTTAACTCAAGAAACTTCTTAAAAACTTGACAAAGAACCATTTTCACAGCCCTTGTAGTTATCCCTTGCCCTCAGTATTGCACTGCTATTGCATACTGTAGCGGAAAACACTTAAAAAACCTTTGATTCGAGCTCAAAAATAAAACAAACGAACATCAACCTACCGGCTTGACCCAACAATCCTCTACACCTTGGTTGCCTCCGTTTTACCCGCTACATTACCCTTCTTCTACTCCACAAAGAACACAAAGGAGGTGGTGATGTGCAAGCCACAAAGGGAGGAAGGAGAAGAGATAACAATGGTTGAATCTTGCTAAACAAAGCTCCAAACCCGGCTGCCCCTTTCTTTATTCTCTCTTGGCTGCCCCCTCTCAACTCTCTCCTCTCTTGCACACAACACACACAAATGACTAGGGTTTCTACCATATAAATATGCTAGGTTTAGGGTTTAAGTTTGGGTCAAAACTCACCTTAAATGGGCCAACACAAAACTCCAATTAACCAACTATAAATGGGCTAATAATATTATCATCCAACCCAACCAAATTTCGGCCCTTCCAAGGTGTATTAATTGTTTCCGAGTCGAGCCGTAACTTTTGGTGTCGATAACATATCCGACATCGATTCTTCATCATCGCCCGAATTATTGGGTATCAAAAACTCAACAATCTCCACATTGATTTCCAATAAACCTGCAAGCAAACAAAACACATAGTTTATACTTGCATAATCAAGGTAACCAATAAAATTGGTATCACAGACTTTACCTCGTGTTTCCAACTTGAAACACATATCATATCTGCTCCATATACTCATCAGGGCTAAGGTCAAGAACACCCAAGTAGAAGCAGATAATCACAATGACAGTCAAAAGCAAATAAACATGCGATTAAGATATAACATAGGGTAATACACATAGATCTTTTTCATAAACACGTTCACACAGAACCATAGATTAACACCAAGTTAATCAACATGCCAACACATATGCAACAAATGCATAAATAACCCCATGAAAAAAGATCTCACCACACTTATCCTATCACATTCCGTGTTACTCCCACCTCGAGAGCACATATCTCCTCTCATCGCTCCACCATGCTTACTAGACTAATCACTCAACTCATGTCTAACTGGTAAGTCACAATAGATCCTAAGTTCTTAGGATAGTCCTTTATTACCACATCACTTCTTCCAATCTACGTGGATAATGGGGCTCCACCTAACAGAAGTGATAGAAGTGTCATCTCTCACACTCCACCTGATCAGGGTCTCTTTCTGATAAAGGATTCTAGACATTTAATCACATCTCCTCTCGTGATCTAAATGTCATACTCCACATCCCCCGGTACAAACCACAATGTACCCCTAGGCATCTATACTCCACCTCACCAAAAGACATCCAACAAACACACACACTTACTGCTAATGCATCACAAACCCACTATGCATGCAAACACATACACCAAATATTTGAGTCACTTTAATTCATGCAATTACACACATCAAACACATTGAAAGAGTAACATACAACATGCAACAGAATCAAGCACTCACACACATGCAAAAAAGATTACACACAGATGCAATGCAGTAACTAGGTTTACTTTCAATAAACCTCACTAGGGTCATCACTTGACCCCACAGCCACATTCGTCTCATCTCTCATCCTATCTTTCTGTTTATCATTATTCTTAGGACAGTCCCTAATAAAGTGTCCAGTTCTACCACAACTATAACACCTTCTACCACTAGACTTGTCTCATCCTTTGCCCTTCTTCTTACCACCCTCATCACTCAAGTCACTACTCGAATCACTATTGTCTTGAGCTCTACCCAAATTCATTTGCTTAAACTTCATTCTACTCCTCATCACATGTAACTCACCACTCATATTATCTTCTTTTTCAGCCTTGATCTCTATCTCCTTACTCCTAAGTGAGTCTATGACAATCTCGGGTGTTACACCGGCGGCGGCGGCGGCTCAGGCGTCGAATTTTTTTTCGTTGTTCCTGGATCGCCTTCACCTGTACAGTCCAACGATGGTGTCCGTTTCTCCAACTGATCACTGGTTTGGCCGAAAAACGCAAAAACAGGTTCGATTTTTCAACAATTT